>SJYX01003158.1:11058-43448 GCA_006410675.1 Oreotragus oreotragus
AGACATTACTTTGCCGACTAAGGTCTGTCTAGTCAAGGCTATGGTTTTTCCAGTGGTCATGTATGGATGTGAAAGTTGGACTGTGAAGAAAGCTGAGTGCCGAAGAATCGATGCTTTTGAACTGTGGTGTTGGAGAAGACTCTTGAGAGTCCCTTGAACTGAAAGGAGATCCAACCAGTCCATTCTGAAGGAGATCAACCCTGGGATTTCTTTGGAAGGAATGATGCTAAAGCTGAAACTCCAGTACTTTGGCCACCTCATGCAAAGAGTTGACTCATTGGAAAAGACTCTGATGCTGGGAGGGATTGAGGGCAGGAGGAGAAGGGGACGACAGAGGATGAGATGGTTGGATGGCATCATGGACTCGATGGACGTGAGTCTGAGTGAACTCCGGGAGATGGTGATGGACAGGGAGGCCTGGCGTGCTGCAATTCATGGGGTCGCAAAGAGTCGGACATGACTGAGCGACTGAACTGAACTGAACTGACGTACAATATCATGTCATCTGCAAACAGTGAGAGCTTTACTTCTTCTTTTCCAATATGGATTCCTTTATTTCTCTTTCTTTTCTGATTGCTATAGCTAGGATTTCCAGAACTATGTTGAACAATAGTGGTGAAAGTGGACACCCTTGTCTTGTTCCTGATCTTAGGGGGAATGCTGTCAGTTTTTCACCATTGAGAATGTTTGCTATAGGCTTATCATATATAGCCTTTACTATGTTGAGGTAGGTTCCTTCTATGGCTGTTTTTTGAAGAGTTTTAATTATAAATGGGTGCTGAATTTTGTAAAAGGCTTTTTCTGCATCTATTGAGATTATCATATGATTTTTATCTTTCAATTTGTTAATATGGTGTATCACATTGATTGATTTTCATATATTGAAGAATCCTCACATTCCTGGAATAAACCCAACTTGATCATGGTGAATGAGCTTTCGGATGTGTTGCTGAATTCTGTTTGCTAAAATTTTGTTGAGGATTTTTGCATCTAAATTCATCAGTGATATTGGCCTGTAGTTTTTTTTTTTTGTGTGTGTGTTGTCTTTGTCTGGTTTTGGTATCAGGGTGATGGTGGCCTCATAGAATGAGTTTGGAAGTGTTCCTTCCTCTGCAATTTTTTGAAAGAGTTTTACAAGGATAGGCATTAGCTCTTCTCTAACTGTTTTATAGATTTCTCCTGTGAAGCCATCTGGTCCTGGGCTTTTGTTTTTTGGGAGATATTTGGTCACAACTTCAATTTCAGTGGTTGTAATTGGGTTGTTCATAATTTCTATTTCTTCCTGGTTCAGTCTTGGAAGATTGAACTTTTCTAAGAATCTGTTTATTTCTTCCAGGTTATCCATTTTATTGTCATATAGTTGTTCATAATAGTCTCTTATAACCCTTTGTATTTCTGCATTGTCTGTTGTAACCTCTCCTTTTTCATTTCTAATTTTGTTGATTTGATTCTTCTCTTTTTTTCTTGATAGGTCTGGCTAAAGGTTTGTCAATTTTGTTTATATTCTCAAAGAGTCAGCTTTTAGTTTTATTAATCTTTACTATTGTTTCTTTCATTTCTTTTTCATTTATTTCTGCTCGGATCTTTATGACTTCTTTCCTTCTACTAAGTTTGGTTTTTTTTTGTTCTTCTCTTTCCAGTCGTTTTAGGTGTAAAGTTAGGCTGTCTAGCTGATGATTTTCGTGTTTCTTGAGGTAGGACTGTATTGCTATAAACTTCCCTCTTAGAACTGTTTTTGCTGCATCCCATAGGTTTTGAGTTGTCATGTTTTCATTGTCATTTATTTCTAGAGATTTTTTGATTTATCTTTTGATTTATTCAGTAACTTGTTGGTTATTTAGAAATGTGTTGTTTAATCTCCATGTGTTTGTGTTTCTTACACTTTTTTTCTTGTAATTGATATCTAGTCTCATAGCGTTGTGGTCAGAGAAGATGCTTGATACGATTTCAATTTTCTTAAATTTACTGAGGTTTGATTTGTGACCCAAGAAGTGGTCTATCCTGGAGAATGTTCCATGTGCACTTGAGAAGAAGGTGTATTCTTCTGCATTTGGATGGAATGTCCTGAAGATATCAATAAGATCCATCTCATCTAATGCATCATTTAAGACTTGTGTTTCCTTGTTAATTTTCTGTTTTGATGATTTGTCCATTGGTGTGAGTGGGGTGTTAAATTCTCCTACTATTATTGTGTTACTGTCAATTTCTTCTTTTATGTCTGTTGGTGTTTGTCTTATTGAGGTGCTCCTATGTTGGGTGCAGAGATATTTACAATTGTTATGTCTTCCTCTTGGATTGATCCCTTGATCATTATGTAGTGTCTTTCCTTATCTTTCATAATATTCTTTATTTTAAGGTCTATTTTGTCTGATGTGAGGATTGCTACTCCAGCTTTCAGAGAAGGCAATGGCACCCCACTCCAGTACTCTTGCCTGGAAAATCTCGTGGATGCAGGAGCCTGGTAGGCTGCAGTCCATGGGGTCGCTAAGAGTTGGACACGACTGAGTGACTTCACTTTCACTCTTCACTTTCATGCATTGGAGAAGGAAATGGCAACCCACTCCAGTGTTCTTGCCTTGAAAATCCCAGGGACAGGAAGCCTTGTGGGCTGCTGTCTATGGGGTCTCACAGAGTCAGACACGACTGAAGAAACTTAGCAGCAGCAGCAGCAACTCCAGCTTTATTTTGCTTCCCATTTTCATGGAATATATTTTCTCATCCTTTTACTTTCAGTCTATATGTGTCTTTAGGTCTGAAGTGGGTTTCTTGTAGACATCATGTATATGGGTCTTGTTTTTGCATACATTCAGCCAGTCTGTGCCTTTTGGTTGGAGCATTTAATCCATTTACATTTAAAGTAATTATTGATATATATGTTCCTATCACCATTTCTTAATTGTTTGGGATTGATTTTGTAGATATTTTTTCTTCTCTTATATTTCTTTACTATATAAGTCCCTTTAACATTTATTGTAAAGCTGGTTTGGTGGTACTGAATTCTCTTCACTTTTGCTTGTCTGAAAAGCTTTTATTTCTCCATCAGTTTTAAATGAGATCCTTGCCAGGTACAGTAATCTTGGTTGTAGATTTTTCCCTTTCAGTACTTTAAATATACCCTTCTGGTTTGCAGAGTTTCTGCTGAAAGTGTTAAGCATATGGGATTTCCCTTGTATGGTACTTGTTGCTTCTCCCTTGCTGCTTTTAATATTCTTTCTTTGTGTTTAGTCTTTGTTAGTTTGATTAGTATGTGTCTTGGTGTGTTTCTCCTTAGGTTTATCCTGTATGGGACTCTTTGTGCCTCTTGGGCTTGATTGACTATTTCCTTTTCCATGTTGGGGAAAATTTCAACTATAATCTCTTAAAACATTTCTCATACCCTTTCTTTTTCTCTTCTTCTTCTGGGACCCCTATAATTCTAATGTTGGTGCTTTTGATATTGTCTCAAATGTCTTTGAGGCTAGCCTCAGTTCTTTTCATTCTTTTTACTTTATTCTGCTCCTCAGAAGTTATTTCCACCATTTTATCTTCCAGCTCTCTGATTCGTTCTTCTGCTTCAGATATTCTGCTTTTAATTCCTTCTAGAGTAGTTTTAATTTCAGTAATTGTGCTGCTTGTCTCTGTGTGTTTATTCTTTAATTCTTCTGGGTCTCTGTTAATTGATTCTTGCATTTTCTCCATTTTGTTTTCAAGGCTTTTGATCATCTTTACTATCATTATTCTGAAATATTTTTCAGGGAGTTTGCCTAGTTCCTCTTCATTTATTTGGACTTCTGTGTTTCTAGTTTGTCCCTTCATTTGTGTGTAGTATTTCTCTGCCTTTTCATTATTATTATTTTTTTTAAATTATTGTGTTTGAGGTCTCCTTTTCCCAGGCTTCAAGGCTGAATTCTTTCTTCCTTTTGGTTTCTGCCTGCCCAAGGTTGGTCCAGTGGTTTGTGTGAGCTTGTATAAGGAGAGATTTGTGCTGAGTTTTTGTTTGTTTGTTTGTTTTTCCTCTGATGGGCAAGGCTGAGTGAAGTGGTAATCCTGTCTGCTGATGACTGGGTTTGTATTTTTGCTTTGTTTGTTTAGATGAGGCATCCTGCACTGGGTGCTACTGGTGGTTGGGTGATGTGGGTCTTATATTCAAGTGGTTTCCTTTGTGTGAGTTCTAACTATTTGATACTTCCTAGGGTTAGTTCTCTGATAGTCTAGGGTCTTGGAATCAGTGCTCCTACTCCAAAGGCTCAGGACTTGATCTCCAAAATTCAGTGAAGAAACAGCATGAACTTTCCAAAACCATCTATCTTATTTTCTTTGAAACAGAAGTCAATTCTGGCATTTAAAGACTTTCCAAGTGTTTCATCCAGGGATTTGTAAATCTCACTTGTCTTCTCACAGGCAAACCTCAAGCTCACTAAAGAGGAAAATTTTACTTCCAAGTCCTAGTCTTGGTACCACTGAGCCCAGCCCCACATCCCTCTTCTCTTCTTGGTGTTGGACAGATACCTCGCCACCTCCCATTCCGGTACCAGAAGCTTTACCTCAGTCTTATAACACTGGATGTATTGTTGGGTTTTGCTGGGAGTTCCTTAAGCCTGTGCATCAGAAATGGTGCTCTACTTAACTGTCCCTCCATCCCCTCATGGAGGTCACTTACAGGTGTCCCATGGTGCCTGTCCTCTGCATCCTCATAGCACACTGCCCACTCCCCCCACGGGTAGGAGAAGTTATCCCATGAAACTCGCCTCAGGATGTCATGTGGTTCTTGATGGCACATCCTCAACCTGCTCTGGCCAGGCCCCTGCCATGTTGGTGTTTGGCAATTCTGGCACATATGGAGATTCTGGTCTATGAGGAAGGAGTAAGGGAGAGGAGGAAGGAGTACCAAGAGGGAGGATGTGCAGTGGGAAGGAGGAGAATGAGATGGAGGAGGAGGAAGCACTGAACTGGGTCTCAGTGATCTGACAGGTGGTGGCTGGGTTAGGCTGAGGATGTCCAGATGTTCCAGGTCCAGGGGTCCAGGCCCAGAGGATTAAAGTCCAGATCATCCAGGTCCATGGATCCAGGTCCAGTTGGGTTTTGTTGGTGGTCCAGGGAGTCTAGATGGCCCAGTCTAGTTGGGCTGCACCTGGAGGAGTGGTAGTACCAGTAGGGGCAAACCACGGTATGAGAGCTGCCTGGCTCATGCCTGTGGGTAGAGGGTGGCACTCAGGAGACCCATGTAGGATATCCTGCAGAGACTGCCAGCCAGACCCAGGAATGGGCACATGGCTGGATGTGGAGAACATTAAGTGGACTGGAGCCTGTGTTGGGGTGCCTGTCAATGAGCTGCAAGGAAAAGGTGCCTGTGCAACAGGGCGGCTGGTGGGGAATGGAGCACAGATGGCCTTCTCAGCTGCCTCCACACAGCCCAAGAGCCTGTGCCCCCTGCACGGCCTGGACCCAGGGCTGCATGTGGGTTTGCCCCCCACCCCTACCCTGTTACTGAGCAAGTGGTCACAGCGACCCTGTCTTGTTGGGCTGTTGTGGGGCTCAGTGAGTTGGACCACACTTAGGACAGGGCACTCAGCAGACACTGGTCAGTACTGAAGCTGAGGGAAGCCTGGCAAGGGGCAGCCAGGCCAGTGTTCATTTCCAGAAGGGGAAACTGGGGCTCAGAGTGCAGTGAGTGCATCTGGGCTGGGAGTAGAGTCATGGTAAACATGTGGGGCTTTTCGACCACCTCTGACTTCTCAGCTCTCCCATTGTCTGTCTCAACTCTGCAGAGTGTGGGCAGGGCCTCTCAGCACCTGGAACTTGTCAGAGATTAGCATCTTGGTGCTGCAGGCCTACTGGCTCAGAATCTTCATTGCACAAGATCTCCGTGCCTGTGTGCACGTAATTGTGAGCAAGCATTGCTTTCCCTACTTGTTTGCAGCTCTGGCAGTACATTGGAATCACGCAGGGGTGGGTTTTTTTTTTTTTTTTTTNGAGTAAAACAAACAAAAACCAAAAAAAAAAAGCAAAACTAGAAAAATCAAATGGTATATAAAATCAGAAAAACAATAACAAAAATAGAGGAACATGCACAGAGAAAGAGAGAGAGAGAAAGAAAGAAAACCAAAACAGTCCAAAGAAAGCATAAGAGAGTGATCTGGTGAACAAAGGAAACCAAAAATAATATTGATCAATTAAAAACAAAACTAACTGAAACGGAAAACAGAAAACAAGACCAAAGCAGAGTGCCAACTGGGGAATAAAGCAAAGAAGACAAAACCAACTAACAAACATGGTGAGATTTAAAAAAAGAATAAAAAGAAAATAAAATGAAGTTAAGTAGAAGTATATAAAAATACCTATATATATTAAAGAATAACTACAGCAGGAAAAGAATAAGAAAGACAACCAAAAATAACAAAAAATAAATAACCTATAGAACTGCAAAAAGTCAAAGTAGGGGGAGAACAAGATGACAGAGGAGTAGGCGGTGTGGAGTACATCATTCTTCATGGATACATCAGGAATAAACCTTCAGACACAGAAGTGCATGCAGAACACCAGCTGAGAGCAGACAGGAGTACTTGACTAGTGGAAAAGAATATATAGAACCACGCAAAACTCGGTAGGACAAAGGAACTAGGGGGAAAAACAGGAGTGTTAGTAGGACCGAAACTGCCCTCTGCACTGTCTCTTATACACATCTAGATGTGTATAAGAGACAGGGTCTATTTTGTCTGATGTGAGGATTGCTACTCCAGCTTTCAGAGAAGGCAATGGCACCCCACTCCAGTACTCTTGCCTGGAAAATCTCGTGGATGCAGGAGCCTGGTAGGCTGCAGTCCATGGGGTCGCTAAGAGTTGGACACGACTGAGTGACTTCACTTTCACTCTTCACTTTCATGCATTGGAGAAGGAAATGGCAACCCACTCCAGTGTTCTTGCCTTGAAAATCCCAGGGACAGGAAGCCTTGTGGGCTGCTGTCTATGGGGTCTCACAGAGTCAGACACGACTGAAGAAACTTAGCAGCAGCAGCAGCAACTCCAGCTTTATTTTGCTTCCCATTTTCATGGAATATATTTTCTCATCCTTTTACTTTCAGTCTATATGTGTCTTTAGGTCTGAAGTGGGTTTCTTGTAGACATCATGTATATGGGTCTTGTTTTTGCATACATTCAGCCAGTCTGTGCCTTTTGGTTGGAGCATTTAATCCATTTACATTTAAAGTAATTATTGATATATATGTTCCTATCACCATTTCTTAATTGTTTGGGATTGATTTTGTAGATATTTTTTCTTCTCTTATATTTCTTTACTATATAAGTCCCTTTAACATTTATTGTAAAGCTGGTTTGGTGGTACTGAATTCTCTTCACTTTTGCTTGTCTGAAAAGCTTTTATTTCTCCATCAGTTTTAAATGAGATCCTTGCCAGGTACAGTAATCTTGGTTGTAGATTTTTCCCTTTCAGTACTTTAAATATACCCTTCTGGTTTGCAGAGTTTCTGCTGAAAGTGTTAAGCATATGGGATTTCCCTTGTATGGTACTTGTTGCTTCTCCCTTGCTGCTTTTAATATTCTTTCTTTGTGTTTAGTCTTTGTTAGTTTGATTAGTATGTGTCTTGGTGTGTTTCTCCTTAGGTTTATCCTGTATGGGACTCTTTGTGCCTCTTGGGCTTGATTGACTATTTCCTTTTCCATGTTGGGGAAAATTTCAACTATAATCTCTTAAAACATTTCTCATACCCTTTCTTTTTCTCTTCTTCTTCTGGGACCCCTATAATTCTAATGTTGGTGCTTTTGATATTGTCTCAAATGTCTTTGAGGCTAGCCTCAGTTCTTTTCATTCTTTTTACTTTATTCTGCTCCTCAGAAGTTATTTCCACCATTTTATCTTCCAGCTCTCTGATTCGTTCTTCTGCTTCAGATATTCTGCTTTTAATTCCTTCTAGAGTAGTTTTAATTTCAGTAATTGTGCTGCTTGTCTCTGTGTGTTTATTCTTTAATTCTTCTGGGTCTCTGTTAATTGATTCTTGCATTTTCTCCATTTTGTTTTCAAGGCTTTTGATCATCTTTACTATCATTATTCTGAAATATTTTTCAGGGAGTTTGCCTAGTTCCTCTTCATTTATTTGGACTTCTGTGTTTCTAGTTTGTCCCTTCATTTGTGTGTAGTATTTCTCTGCCTTTTCATTATTATTATTTTTTTTAAATTATTGTGTTTGAGGTCTCCTGTTCCCAGGCTTCAAGGCTGAATTCTTTCTTCCTTTTGGTTTCTGCCTGCCCAAGGTTGGTCCAGTGGTTTGTGTGAGCTTGTATAAGGAGAGATTTGTGCTGAGTTTTTGTTTGTTTGTTTGTTTTTCCTCTGATGGGCAAGGCTGAGTGAAGTGGTAATCCTGTCTGCTGATGACTGGGTTTGTATTTTTGCTTTGTTTGTTTAGATGAGGCATCCTGCACTGGGTGCTACTGGTGGTTGGGTGATGTGGGTCTTATATTCAAGTGGTTTCCTTTGTGTGAGTTCTAACTATTTGATACTTCCTAGGGTTAGTTCTCTGATAGTCTAGGGTCTTGGAATCAGTGCTCCTACTCCAAAGGCTCAGGACTTGATCTCCAAAATTCAGTGAAGAAACAGCATGAACTTTCCAAAACCATCTATCTTATTTTCTTTGAAACAGAAGTCAATTCTGGCATTTAAAGACTTTCCAAGTGTTTCATCCAGGG
Source organism: Oreotragus oreotragus (assembly GCA_006410675.1). Classification (NCBI taxonomy): domain Eukaryota; kingdom Metazoa; phylum Chordata; class Mammalia; order Artiodactyla; family Bovidae; genus Oreotragus; species Oreotragus oreotragus. The sequence continues at coordinate 19,738 of SJYX01003158.1, forward strand.
ATTTGTAAATCTCACTTGTCTTCTCACAGGCAAACCTCAAGCTCACTAAAGAGGAAAATTTTACTTCCAAGTCCTAGTCTTGGTACCACTGAGCCCAGCCCCACATCCCTCTTCTCTTCTTGGTGTTGGACAGATACCTCGCCACCTCCCATTCCGGTACCAGAAGCTTTACCTCAGTCTTATAACACTGGATGTATTGTTGGGTTTTGCTGGGAGTTCCTTAAGCCTGTGCATCAGAAATGGTGCTCTACTTAACTGTCCCTCCATCCCCTCATGGAGGTCACTTACAGGTGTCCCATGGTGCCTGTCCTCTGCATCCTCATAGCACACTGCCCACTCCCCCCACGGGTAGGAGAAGTTATCCCATGAAACTCGCCTCAGGATGTCATGTGGTTCTTGATGGCACATCCTCAACCTGCTCTGGCCAGGCCCCTGCCATGTTGGTGTTTGGCAATTCTGGCACATATGGAGATTCTGGTCTATGAGGAAGGAGTAAGGGAGAGGAGGAAGGAGTACCAAGAGGGAGGATGTGCAGTGGGAAGGAGGAGAATGAGATGGAGGAGGAGGAAGCACTGAACTGGGTCTCAGTGATCTGACAGGTGGTGGCTGGGTTAGGCTGAGGATGTCCAGATGTTCCAGGTCCAGGGGTCCAGGCCCAGAGGATTAAAGTCCAGATCATCCAGGTCCATGGATCCAGGTCCAGTTGGGTTTTGTTGGTGGTCCAGGGAGTCTAGATGGCCCAGTCTAGTTGGGCTGCACCTGGAGGAGTGGTAGTACCAGTAGGGGCAAACCACGGTATGAGAGCTGCCTGGCTCATGCCTGTGGGTAGAGGGTGGCACTCAGGAGACCCATGTAGGATATCCTGCAGAGACTGCCAGCCAGACCCAGGAATGGGCACATGGCTGGATGTGGAGAACATTAAGTGGACTGGAGCCTGTGTTGGGGTGCCTGTCAATGAGCTGCAAGGAAAAGGTGCCTGTGCAACAGGGCGGCTGGTGGGGAATGGAGCACAGATGGCCTTCTCAGCTGCCTCCACACAGCCCAAGAGCCTGTGCCCCCTGCACGGCCTGGACCCAGGGCTGCATGTGGGTTTGCCCCCCACCCCTACCCTGTTACTGAGCAAGTGGTCACAGCGACCCTGTCTTGTTGGGCTGTTGTGGGGCTCAGTGAGTTGGACCACACTTAGGACAGGGCACTCAGCAGACACTGGTCAGTACTGAAGCTGAGGGAAGCCTGGCAAGGGGCAGCCAGGCCAGTGTTCATTTCCAGAAGGGGAAACTGGGGCTCAGAGTGCAGTGAGTGCATCTGGGCTGGGAGTAGAGTCATGGTAAACATGTGGGGCTTTTCGACCACCTCTGACTTCTCAGCTCTCCCATTGTCTGTCTCAACTCTGCAGAGTGTGGGCAGGGCCTCTCAGCACCTGGAACTTGTCAGAGATTAGCATCTTGGTGCTGCAGGCCTACTGGCTCAGAATCTTCATTGCACAAGATCTCCGTGCCTGTGTGCACGTAATTGTGAGCAAGCATTGCTTTCCCTACTTGTTTGCAGCTCTGGCAGTACATTGGAATCACGCAGGGGTGGGTTTTTTTTTTTTTTTTTTTAACAAATATGAATCTTTGGTCCCAATCTCAGAGGAACCCTTGCCATGGGCCAGGGCTGTGGCCTCAGGGAGTGTGGGTGTGCAGCCAAGTCAGACACCTTTGTTCCACCTCACGTGGTCATCCTGAGAGACTCAGTGCTGAGAGGAGCTGGGAGGGAGGCCCCCAGCCCCAGAGATGTCCAGGTGGACTCAGGTATGGTGGTCTGCACCAGCCTCAGAGGGTAATGGCTTTGTTCTGCCTTCAGAAGAATTGTATTACAATAGATTGTTTCCATCAAGGACTTCAGAATCGAGAGCTGTGTTAAAATAGAACTGGATCGACAGCCTGGAAGTACAAAAGCCAGACCTGCTGCAGCCTGGGTAGGGGGCTAGGTGGCTGGGGGTCCAGGCCGAGTGGTGTGTGGATGGGGCAGTTGTGGCCAGATGGAGACAAATTGAAAGAGATGCATGATTATTAACTAGTGAAAACACCCAAAATCAGTACCACTCTCTTTTATAAAGGAGAAGACAGGCCCAGCAGAATGAAGGGTCTGTCCAGAGTCACACAGCAAACCAGTGACTCCAAGGGGGTGGGGCTGGGCATCTAGTGGTTGTGGTTAACTTCAGAAGGGCACCCTCTTCCTGCAGAGATGGTAAGGCTCCTCTTTGAGGGGCGTCAGCTTCCAGCTTGGCTGCTGCCTACCTGGGACCCCACGATGTGAATGTTCTGAGGCTCAGGGTGGGTTCAATGGGGGAGTGTGGAGTTTGAAAACCCACTGCTGCCTTCTGTTAGGCTTTAAATAAACTGGGAAGGCCTGCACACCTGCACTAGTCTACCTTTGGGTCCAGCCTCCAACGTCACTTCCCCTTTTACCCAACTACTGTTAATGAATTGAGTCTTTAATTATTATGGAAGGACTCATCTCTGGTGATACTCTTGGCTCTGAAATATACTTTGTCCAGTATTAATGTAGTCACTCCACCTTTCTTTCGATTAGTGGTAGCATGGCATATTGTTCCCCACCTTTTACCCTGAATCTTTTTGAGTCATTTTAAGGTAGGGTACGTATAAATAGCCTGTGATTGGATTTTGGATTTTGCCTTTTGATTTCATCTAATAATCCTTGTTTCATTTTTTGAATTTTGGGTATGCCGTGTGGCATGCAGGATCTTAGCTCCGTGACTAGGGGTCAAACTTGTGCCCCTGCAGTCGAAGCTTGGAGTCTTAACGACTAGATCTCCAAGAAAGTCTCAACAATTTTTATTTCTTTATTGAGGTGCTAAGACTATTTACTTTCAATGTGATAATTTATTGATATGGTTAGTTTTAAATCTACCATGGTACTATCAGTTCTTGCCCCTACTTCTCTCTTTTTCTGATTTCTTTTAGATTTTGTATTTTTTTTCCACTTTTTTATTTTTCCTTCTTCCCCTTCACTAATTGGCAGTAATTATTATTATTTTTTGATTACTGTAGTAGTTGATTTAGAATTTGTAGTATGTATCTTTAACTTATCACAGTCTAAGTGATATTATATCAATTCATGTATAGAACAAGAACCTTCCAAACCTTTCATTCCTTTACCCCCGACCCTTGGCTGTGCCACATGACTTGTTGGATCTTAGTTCCCCAACCAGGGATTGAACCCAGGTCCTGGCAGGGAAAGCACTGAGTCCTAACCACTGGACCACCAGGGAATTCCCCTTTTGCCTATTTTTAAATGAGTCATTGCTCTTGTTTAACAGTCATAAGAGTTCTTTATATATTTTAGATACAAACCCTGTATCAGAGATATGATTTTCATATATTTGCTTTCATTCTGTGGGATGTCTTCACTCTTTCAGTGGTATCTTTTGAAGCACAAAAGTCTAAACATTTGATATAGTTCAATTTCTATATTTTTCTTTTGTTTGAATTTTTAGTGTCACATGAGAAGACTTCATCTTGTGCAAGGACACAGTGACTTTCTCCTATATATTCATTTTATTTAAATATTTCATTTATTTATTCTTGGCTATGTTGGGTCTTTGTTGCTCCGTGCAAGCTCTCTCTAGCAGCAGAGAGCAATGAGAGCTACTCTCTAGCAGCTCCGTGCAGGCTCTCTCTAGCTGCAGAGAGTGATGAGAGCTACTCTCTAGCTGCTCCGTGCAGGCTCTCTCTAGCAGCAGAGAGCGATGAGAGCTACTCTCTAGCTGCTCCGTGCAGGCTCTCTCTAGCTGCAGAGAGCAATGAGCTACTCTAGCTGTGACATGCAGGCTTCTCATTGCAGTGGCTTCTCTTGTTGCAGACCATGGGCTCTAGGTGCTTGGGCGTCAATAGTTGTGGTGTATGGACATATTTGCCCCCATGACATGTGGATCTTCCCAGACCAGAGATCGAACCCATGTCCCCTGCATTGGCAGGTAGATTCTTAACTACTGGACCACCAGGGAAGTCCTCTCCTATATTATATCCCACTGGAACCCATCTTCCCTCAGCCTCCCCACTCCCAAGACCCCACTCCATCTGCTTGCTGCCCTCCCTTGCCTGCTTCTTCCCATGCCTCACTAGAGGACTTCTTTCTGTGACCCCTCTGGGTCCTGTCTTGGTGACACCTCAACGTGGGTTCCTCTTTCTGCACTGGCTTCAACCTTCTTGAGTTACATGGAGGCCAAGGTGATGGAAGAAGACCCCAGCTGAGCTTGAGGGGCATCAGCACGAGCCTTCAAGGGTCATGACGGCACCTAGCCTCCCTGGTGGTACTCACAACTCTCTCCTCTCTAGGGGAGTCTCCCCCGGTGGGTGGCTGCAATGAGAAGCGTATGTTGGCCATGCTGCCCCGCTGCGGCAAGACCTTCGCCGAAAAGATGATGAAGGTAGAGGTCTGGAAATGGTGCGACCTCTCGGAGTTCATCGTGTGAGTGTCCCTGCGCACGCCCTGCCCTTGCCCTGCCCACAGCGCCTGCGCTCCCCAAGTTCCGAGGTTCCTTCCAAGCCTCCCAGCCCCTCACTCCCCTCACTGACCACACTGGCTGCTCCAAATTGAACACTCCAGGTTGTGCAGCCCCCGCTCTTCTGAGTGTGGTCACTCCTCTGGGAAGCCCCGACACCCACTCCCCTTCCTGAGTGTGGTTGGTGCCCTGCCCTGGGGTGCCTGCCTCTCTTCAGGGTCCATGCTGGGTGGAGTGGCCGTTTTGGGTTTTCCTCATACCACCAGCCAAGGCTGGGTCGGTAGTCAGGACCATTGGACCACAGAGAAACTGAGTCCCACTGGTTTCTACCTGGTGTGGTGGGGGCCCCACCACAGAGGGCCCCACTTTCTAGAAGCTTCTGAGATATTTTTCATCTCCTGTGATCACAGCCAGCATCGAGTGTCTAGGTACACCTTTCACCTCCTTGGAAATCACTGATGGCCTGTACCTACCTTCCCCCACTTCCCACTTAGAAGTCTCTGCCTGGCACAGTGCTGGTGGCTGCTGCATTCAACCTGTCCTGTGGGCCATGCCTGCCTGGGACCCCTGGATTTCTATCAGTTGCGCCAGCCCTTTCCACCCCAAGACCCTGGCCCCTGTGCTCTCTGTTCCCAGTGGTTGTTCTATGGGCTTCCATGGCCATCTCCCCAGGGGACAGTGGCTCCTTGTGGGCACATCCACAGCCCCCTCATGGACTCCACACATAGCTGTTCACTGAACCAAATGGAACAAAATTTCTGTGTCTGCTGGGAAAGGGGAAGGGGGTGTTCAGGAAGGGGCTTGGCCAGGCTTCTTATTGTCCTTGGAACCTGACCTGAATGCCAAGCCCAGAGTGGACACACAGGGGTGGAGGTTTAGGGAGGAGGTGTGAGTTTCCTGTCCTGGGCTTCTGTCACCTGCTAAAGCCTCAGTGAGCTCAAACAGACATCCAGCCCCAGGGCCGGAGGACAGTAGAGGGGTCAGCCAGGAGGGGTCTTGGAGGAGAGAGGGGCCGATGTCTACTGGACTAGGGAAAAGTTTGCTAGTGGAAGAGGGGATCTGCCAGGGGCAGTTTGCCTGTCTTCTGGGTTCCACATCCCAACTTTCCCCTCTGGACCATGGCTGCGTTTTTGCTCACTGTGAGAGCACCCCCAGGGGCTGCAGGGAGGGTGCTCCGGGAGACAGACTGAGGGGAGGGCATGGAAAGGCCCCAGGTGACCAGAGTCGCTTGGGAAGAACAGAGCTTGTCGTGACCCTGGTTGCGTGACGTCACACAAATGGCAGCTTCCTTGGGAAGAGCACCTTGATTTTATCTCCAGTTTGAACGCAGGCTGATGAGTTAACAGCACCTGGGACTGTGTGTGAAAAGGTGCGCATCCCTGCCTCATCTGCCTCCCCAGCCCTGGGAACGCGGGGTGCTGGGCTGTGGGTGGTGACTTCTGCAACTGTTGCCTTGTGCCTGAGTGCCTGACCTTTGCTGTCTTTTATTGTAACAACATTTTCTGTCACAATAAGGAGTCAGTTCCCAGTGATCTTGAGAAGCAGCAAGCGTGGGCAGTCTGCACATGGCCCTGTAGGTCTCAGCTCTGCCCAAGCCCTAGCCTTTGGGACTCACCTATGACCTCACTGAGAACCTACTATGTGCCAGGCACTTACCAGAAGTGTATTCACAGCACCTAATTTGGTCTTTTCACCAAGGTGGGGTCTTTCACCTAATAGGGTCCATTACCTTATTGGCTGAGAATTATGAACCTCATTTACAGGTGGAGAAACTGAGGCTCAGGGAGGCTAACCAATGTGGGCAAAGTCAGGAAGATGGTCAGCTAAGCTGAGATTGGAAGATATCGGTTCAACATCCTGAGCCCTAAGCTGCTACCTTGTGCTGTTTTCTGTGCATGGGGGTCACATGGGCCTCAAATCACCTTCCACATCCTGCTCCTTGTATCTTGTCTCAGTTGCACTGAACTCTGGGGCAGGTGGGGGCTCTGCAGGGTGTTGGGTTAGAAGCTCTGGAGTGGCAGGCCACTGATGGGGCCCAGTGGGAGGGGTGGGTCTTGGGGGTGATGGTTTGCCTGAGGACCTGGTTAGGGAGGCGACCCAGAGCCTGGACCCATCCCAAGGACCACATCGTGGGTCTGCACATGGATTCCAGGCTGTAGCCTTTGTTTCCTGCTTTCTTTTGCCTTGTGTGGCTCTTCCTTGCCTGCGTTACCTGAGGGGGCGGGCAGATGTGTGCCTGACCAACCAGCCAAATGTTTGGGCTGGGAAACCGGTTGCCCCAGAGCCACCAGGAGGAGTGGTGAAGGGTCTGGCTGAATGGATCCACTGCCCTGTTTCCCCCTGCCTTACAAGGCAGAGATGAGGTTGTGTACAGGAAGCTCCTGCAGGAAGCAGATCCTTCCTGTTGCTCGGGCTACCCTTCCTGGGTCAGTACCGGAAGGAGAAGGGTGGTTGCAAAGTCTAGTTCCCATGGGGAGCTGAGGCAGGAACCCCTTCCTGCCCCATACCTGTCCTGTGTGAAGCACTCTGCCAGGTGGGCAGTGGTCGGAGCTGGCACACTGAGGCAGATATTCTACCAGCCCTCAGACCAGAGCATCTTGAACAATGGCTGCCAGTCTAGGTCAGCAGCCCCAGAGGCCAGTAATCCTTGGTTAGTGAGCTTTTGGGTTGAATTCTGGGGGCTGCCAGTGGTAACCCTTGGTTGGCATATAGACCATCAGGAGCCTGGCTGTTTGATGGACGTGGCTCCTCATTCGTGGCTTAAGTGCCTTTCCAGGTTTGGTCAACACAGACAGGAAGACCCTGGGCAGAGGGGGTCCCATGTGTCCTGTCAGGTGGGGGCTGAAGAAGGTAACTTCGGAGAGGAGGAGAGGTGGGATGCCCCCCCACCTCCCTGCACCACCCAGTCAGGTTAGTGAAGGCAGGCTAAGTTGACTGGGAGGCAGCCGGCTCTTGGCCTCAGAGAGATCTCTTCCCCTGGGAGGCCCCTATAGTGGTCCTAGGTGAGAAGGGCCTTGCAGGTCACGGGGCTGTGACCTTTGGCCTTGGAGAAAGAGCCCAGGCTCAGAGTGTCCTCTGGGAAGACCTGGGGGTGCTGGTACCCTGGAGGCTGAGTCCAGACCTGGGGTGTTGGGAGTTCCTTTCCTTGTAGCGAGGAGGTGACAGTGTGGATGACCATGATGAGGGCAGGGATGATATACGAGATGCAGACGGGGGCATGGGGTATATTTTGGGGAACTCCTGGCCTCAGAGTTTCTTGCAGGGTATGGGGCCACCACGCGAGAGAACCTCAGGGCAAGGACGCCAGGGGGATGGATACTGCCAGACCAGCAGGCCCAAGAGAGGTTGTCGCACGAGGCCACTTTTCCCGTGTGGCCTGGGGCCATGCTGAGAACCGGTGGCCACACAGCACTGCCCCCACTTATCTGTAAGTCAGGGCCAGAGTTAGAAGGGGTGAGGAGCTGAATGGTCAAACTCTCTGCCTTCACAGGTACTACGAGAGCTTCACCAACTGCACGGAGGTGGAGACCAACGTAGTGGGTTGCTACTGGCCCAACCCCTTGGCTGAGAGCTTCATCGCCGGCGTCCATAAGCAGTTCTTCCAAAACTGCTCGGTGGACAGGCAAGACTGGAAGGATCCCCCAGACGAAATTCTTATCCCGCTGATCACCGTGCCCGTCCTGCTGACCATCGCCATGACTGGTGTGGTGGTGTGGCGCAGCAAACACACCGAACAGGTGTTGTGAGGGCCTGGTGAGCCCGAGGGGCCATGCCTGGAGAGATGGAAGAAGTTCTACAGGGCTGATTGAGCTGGTGCTTCAGCTGCCCCCGAACCTTGCCCCGGTGGTCTTGGGCTGGTGATAGAACGTGCTGTGGCTGGAGCTTGTGTGCTGGGTGCAGATCACCGCTGCTTCACCTGCGCTGTCCCAGGCTGGGCTGGGGCCTCTGGTGTTCCCAGTACCAAGTCTCTTAGGGCCCTGCCCTGGCCTGACCTTGACCCCGCCTCCCAGCTGACTCTACCCCTGACCCCATCTCCCACTCTGACCCCACCCCTGGTCCTGGCCCCACCTCCTACTCTGACCCCTCCCCTAGCCCTGGTCCCACCCCTGGTCCTGGCCCCACCTCCTACTCTGACTCCACCCCTAGTCCTGGCCCCACCTCCTGCTCTGACTCCACCCCTAGTCCTGGCCCCACCTCCTAATCTGACTCCACCCCTCAGCCTTGGCCCCACCTCCTATTCTGACTCCACCTCCTACTCTGACCCCACCTCCTACTCTGACACTACCCCCAGCCTTGGCCGTACCACAGTGTCTCTGCTCTGAAAAGGTGTGCCTATTCCCACCCCACTCCAGTACTCTTGCCTGGAAAATTCCATGGATGGAGGAGCCTGGTAGGCTTCAGTCCAGGCGGTCGCAAAGAATCGGACATGACTGAGTGACTTCACTTTCATTCTCACCTGGCTGGGGGTGGGGCAGGAAAGTGTGGGAGGGGGCTTTTATGGGTCCTCGCTTTGCAGGCCTTGGGTCCTCTTGATGGGGAGCCCACTTAGAGAGAATCTGGAAGACAGAATTAAACTGGGAGCTTCAAGGAGCCACAGGATAGCTTGCGACCTGCGGTCTGTGGCCGCAGCTGATGTGGGCCTCCTTGGTAATGGGCCCCTCTAAGAGCAAGGCCTCAGGGTAGGGGCCTTGTGCGCTCTACTGGCTGAGCTCTGTCTGCTGTGCCTGTGCTTTCTGTGAGTAAAGAGACATGCCACTTCTGAGGTTTCCAGTTTCATTTCAGGGAATTCACAGAGACTCTGCCCCGCCACTTAGAACTGGCAAGTCCCCCAGGCCCATTTTACAGACAGGGAGTGATTGAGGCTCCAGGAGGTCAGAGGTCAGAGCAGCAAAGAGAGCCTCAAACCAGGGGAGTGTGGGCAGGCGGGAGGGATCTGCTATCCAGCTCTCAGAGGTTTTGTGCTTCCCATTGGGTCCCCGCGCTTTGAGGACGGAGGGGAGACTTCATCTTTCTGGCATTTTGAGGTTGCCTCGGGCTTGCCAGGACCTCCGCCTGGTCCTGGGGACCTGGGAGCAGCTGGTGGAGGCGCTCTGTCCGCAAGTCCCTCTCTGGTCCCCGGCGGCGTTCCAGTTCCATAGCCGATGCTTTCGAATGTGGGCGGTTTACTTCAGCACCGTGTTGCTGGGGCCCAGAAGTGGGGTCGTGGCTGTGAGTGGATGTGGAGGGAACCTAGCAGGGCAGTCCCTATGTCCTTCAGAGGCCCTGCTCCTCTTCCTGCCCAGAGGTGCAGGGGGTCCCCTGAGCTTGCTGGTTCCCTGCAGATGCCCACAGGTGCAGGGATGGGATAGGAATCTCCTGGCACTTCCAGTTCCTGAGGCAGCTTCAGCCGAGGAACAGAGGCTGTGATCTCAACGTGTATCCACAGTGCCTCTGGAGCATCGCCCACCATGCAGATCTCTGCCGGTCATCTGTGAACTGGACGACTGCTGATGAGATAACCTGTGGATGCCCGGGGGCGCAGTGCTTTTGGGTTTCAGACCATCTCAAGCCTTTAAAATGTTGGTTCTCTTCTCAGATGGTGCCCTGGGGGGGCCTGCAGCTGCGGAGGGAGTGCAGCCCAGCCCCTGCTGGCCCTGGCCACACCCTGTGTGGGGAGCCCCTGGAGGTTGTTTGTCTTCCCTGCCCCAGGGATTCTCACTTCCCAGGTCGCCCGAGAGCCCGGGCCCCCAGAGCTGCAACAAGAGGCTACTCTTGTGTACACATGGCTATCCAATGATGCTTCGTGGCTGAAGACCCCACTCTCACCAAGACTGGAGAACCTCGTAACTGTGGGCCTGGCACTGGGCCGCCTGACCGCCCTTTTAGCTCTCCAGCACGCTTTCTTCACTATGCTAACTTTAGTTTAACTTTAGTGACCCCCTGACCCCACTGAGCCCTCTGACCTTCAGGCTAGTCCTGTCCAGCCCTGGCTTGCTGCCTCCCTCCCACCCAGCCTGGTCTACTGGTCACAGCTTTGTATGCTCTGCCAGTCCTTTGGCCCCACATTTTCACTTATTCATGAGTTTTTCTAGGACATGGAGGGTCCTGGGTGCCAGACCACACAAGGAATGTGTGTGTATACGTTTGTGTGTATATGTGTGTGCATTTTTGCCCCTCTTCCCCCAGCTCCATACAAGGGGGTGCCATGTCTCTCTACTTTCTAGACAAGGAATCTACATATAGTGTTTTCCTGGGAGGGCCAGGATTTCTCATCCCCTCCACTCCGAGCTCTGTGTTACAGAGACTAAATTCCAGGCATGAATGGCTGAGATGTCAGGCCTCCCCCTCCCTGGCCAGACCTCACTGACAGTTAAGAGGGAGCTCTACCCCAGGCTCAGCGTGCTCTCACTTCAGTTTGCCTGTACAGTGGAGGCTCCTGCCAGGAGAGGTGAGTGGAGAAGACCAGAAGCTGCTGCCTGCACCCAATATGCTCTTCATAAAGTGAGGGTGTTACACTACTGTCCACAACCTCAGCTCCAGGAGATCAGAGATCAGAGATCTTCCCAAGGGCAGAGGCAACTGTGAGGATGGGCAGCTCTGAAGCTCTCTCCATAGGAACTGACTTGATTTAGAAGATAGTGCAGGGAAGTCCAAGCCTAAGGGAGCTCTCGAGAACCGAGAGAATTTTGGTGGTGAGCAGTGACAAGGGACTGGCAGCTCTCTGTTGGAGGTGAGCGTGAAAGGGCTCTGGCAGCTCCATGAGAGCACAGGTTAAACCACAGGCAGTTGGATTTCCCACCAGAGATAAGTGGGGACAGAAACACTTACAAGAGCCCTCATGGGGTCAGAGAAAACCTCATAGCGTGTGCGAGCTGTGTGCTCAGTTGCTTCAGTTGTGTCCGACTCTTTGCCACCCCGTGGACTGTAGTCTGCCAGGCTCCTCTGTCCATGGGATTCTCCAGGCTAGACTACCGGAGTGGGTTGTCATGCCCTCCTCCAGGAGATCTTCCTGACCCAGGGATCGAACCTCATAGACTAGCCTTAAAATTGCCCCACCAAGGAGCCCAGATTTAATTGGGTTAGAATGTGGAGCATTGATGTCCCAGGTCATCGTCAACACAACGGAGCAGTCAGCTAGACACCAGGGGAGTCTGACAGCCGACAGTGATACCCACAGAGACAAGAGATTCACAGAGATCAGACACAAGGACATCAAAAGAAGCCCCAGCAGAGCCTCTGTGGTCTTGGGCACGTGTGGTGAGCGGAGGGCTATGCTCTCTGAGAACGACACTTGAGCTCATGCTGACATTCCAGCCAGTCCACCCATGACCAGCATGCAAGTGTCAGTGTCTGTCCCAAATGTGTCCCTTGTCCTCCAGTACCCATCACAGACATGCCTCCATCTTACTCACGCATGCAGATCAGCCCAGGTCATGTCCCCTGGAGGGCGCTGGTGCAGAACTTGACTGGGGTGTGTGCTCCATGTGGACTTCTGCACAGTGAATGCTGGTGCTGCAGGGGGCCACCTGGGTCCAATCCCAGCCTAGTCACTTGTGACGTGACCCTCAACAAGTATGTGGCCTCTGCACAGGTAGGTTCCTGGTCTACACAGGGCCTTGGGAGGATGGGATGAGGTCATCCACACAGCTTCCTGAACCTGGCACACAGTGGATATGGTCAGTGTTATTATGGAAAGTCTGGGCTGGGTTCTGGATGGGGGAGCCCCCGGCATGTTGCTTCATGGAGGGTGATACTGTGGGAGTGGAAGATGGTCCCAGGGGATGTGTTGAGTGGGGAGCAAAGAGAGCTTGGGGCAAAGCCACCCCAAGGGTTTTAACCTGAGGAAGGAGGACCCCAGGCAACAGCCAGGGAGTGAGAGAACCAGTTTCCAGAAGGCATCAAGTGCAGCTGAGGAATCCAGTTCACAGAAACCAAGAAGAATTCTTGGGGTGTGGTCAGGTGGGAATCCTTGGACCCCTCCTGGAACCATCTTTTGTCTTGGAAAGCAACAAGATCAAGAATATGTCACCCACGGTGGGAAGATTAAGTGGATTTGGTTGGGTCCTCATGGAGGGAGGGACACTCCTGACCTCTTGATGTCCCCCCAACCCCAGACAGCAGACTGTGACTACACAGGGAATGCTTTTGGGAGACTGATCCTGCTGGGACTGTTGAAGATTCCAGAAAGCAGAGCCAGTGGATGACCGATGGGCCAGTGGGTTGGGGGCTTGAGTGGTCATGAAGGGTGTGGGAAGGGTGTTGAGGAGCAGGCAGGCAGCCACCAGCTCAGGACTACAAAAATCCAACCAGAGGTCTCAGAAAGGTACTAAACAGAGAAGCGGTCCCTTGGCAGGAGACTTGTGGGGACAAATTTGAGGGATGGAGTAGGAGTGTTGTCAATGCAGCGGCTCCCTCCACACCCCCGCCCCCTTAGTGGCTGGTCTAGCCTCTGGCAAAACAGACCCATCCTTTCCCCATGAGCAGAGTTCTGAGTGGAGGGAAGTTGGATGTCCCCTTGGGGAGCAGGAGTTCCCAAAAGGGAGGCAGAGATGAGCAGGGGGAAGGGGGACATTGAGATGTGTGAGCAGTAGCCAGGAGGCCAGAGTTAGCCTGACAGAGGGTTGGAGGACTTGAGGGGAGAGCAGTGGAGGGTGGAGCTGGGTAGACCCTATGGAGCTGGGTGGGACAAGGTGAGGATTTGGTTTTCATTCTGAGTCATTATAGTCACATATAGGTAGAGCACACTGTAGGTGGAGCCAAGGTACCAAGTAGCATTGAAATGATGAAGGCATGCTCCAGTTATCATGGTTAAAATCACTCCTTCATATTTACTGTTATTTAATGAGAAGGAGTGGGACTTTCTGAATGATGCAGCTGTCTATAAGGCTTTTAAATGTAATTCTTAACCACAGGGCTTATACTGTTTATGCAAATAGTACATGTGGTTTCTTAGAGCTTTTTAAATGGTTAAGGATAAAAGCTTACTAATGGAGGGAAAAAAAGTGGATGCATTCGGACTTTCCCTGGTGGGCCAGTGGTTAAGAATCCATCTGCCAGTGCAGGGGACATGGCTATGATCCCTGCTCTGGGAAGATTCTACATGTCTCAGGGCAGTTAAACCTCTGCATCAGAACCTGCAACCTGCAACTACTGAGCCTGCGTGCTGCAACTGCTGAGGCCCTAGCACCTGAACCTATGCTCTGAAACAAGAGAAGCCACTGTAATGAGAAGCTTGTGCACTGTAAGGAAGAGTAGCCTCTGCTTGCCAAAACTAGAGAAAGCACATGTTAGTAATGAAGACCCAGTACAGCCAAAAATAAATAAAGAAGCAAAATAAAAAAAGTGGATGCACTTAACTTGCAAAATTGTTGTTCTGTTGCTCAGTCGTGTCCGAGTCTTGGCGACCCCATGGACTGCAGTATGCCAGGCTTCCCTGTACATCACCAACTCCTGGAGCTTACTCAAACTCATGTCCATAGAGTCGTGATGCCATCCAACCATCTCATCTTCTGTTGTCCCCTTCTCCTCCTGCCTTCAATATTTCCCAGCATCAGGGTCTTTTCCAAAGAGTCAGCTCTTCCCATCAGGTGGCCAAAGTATTGGACTTTCATCTGCAGCATCAGTCCTTCCAATGAATATTCAGGACTGATATCTTTTAGGATGGACTGATTTGATCTCCGTGCAGTCCAGGGGACTCTCAAGAGTCTTCTCCAACACCACAGTTCAAAAGCATTAATTCTTCAGTGCTCAGCTTTCTTTATAGTCCAACTCTCACATCCATTGGTTTTCCCTCATAGCTCAGTTGGTAAAGAATCTGCCTGCATTGCAAGAGGCCCAGTTCGATTCCTGGGTCAGGAAGAGCCACTGGAGAAGGGATGGACTACCCACTCCAGTATTCTTAGGCTTCTCTGGTGGCTCAGCTGGTAAAGAATCCACCTGCAATGCAGGATACCTAGGTTCGATCCCTGGGTTGGGAAGATCCCCTGGAGAAGGGAAAGACTACCCACTTCAGTATTCTGATCTGGAGAACTCCATAGACAGTATAATCCGTGGGGTGACAAAGAGTTGGACGTGACTGAGTGATCTTCACTTTCACTTTCACTCCAATCCATACATGACTACTAGAAAAACCATAGCTTTGACTAGACGGACCTTTGTCGCAAAGTAATGTCCCTACTTTTTAATATGCTATCTAGGTTAGTCATAGCCTTTCTTCCAAGGAGCAAGGAGCAAGCATCTTTTAATTTCATGGCTGCAGCAACCATCTGCAGTGATTTTGGAGCCCCCCAAAATAAAGTCTCTCACTGTTTCCATTGTTTCCCCATCTATTTGCCATGAAGTGATGGGACCAGATGCCATGATCTTTGTTTTTTGAATGTTGAGTTTTAAGCCAACTTTTTCACTCTCCTCTTTCACCTTCATCAAAAGGTTCTTTAATTCCTCTTCATTTTCTGCCAGAGTGCTGTCATCTGCATATCTGAGGTTATTGATATTTCTCCCAGAAATCTTGATCCCAGCTTGTGCCTCATCCAGCCCAGCGTTTAGCATGATGTACTCTGCATAGACGTTAAATAAGTCGGGTGACAAAATACACAGCCTTGATGTACTCCTTTCCCAATTTGGAACCAGTCCATTGTTCCATGTCCGGTTCTAACTGCTGCTTCTTGACCTGCATACAGGTTTCTCAGGAAGCAGGTAAGGTGGTCTGCTATTCCCATCTCTGAGACTTTTCCACAATTAGTTGTGATTCACAGTCAAAGGCTTTAGTGTAGTCAATGAAGCAGAAGTAGATGTTTTTCTGGAATCCTCTTGCTTTTTCTGTAGCTGAAGCCGATAGAACCAGGAAGGTGAGGAGGAAGCTGCCAGAGGAAGATGTTCCTCTGAATGGTTCCAGCGTCCATCAGGCAGTTTCCAGGAAGATGAAAGAAGCCCCCAGAGTCTTCATGTCTTTGACCATAACTAGGTGTCAGCATCTGACAGGCTGATGCTGTCCCTGAGCCCTGCGGGAGCAGGGATGCTGAGTGTGGCTGCACATGTGCCCAGGACGCAGGCTCCTCCCAGAAGTGATTGATAAGGGGCCCCAGGAAAGTCCCTGGTCCAGCTGTCAGTCAGCAGAGGACACGGGATGGCAGCGGGAGAGGACAGAACCGGGTCACGGGACTTTGGCGACTGGTCATGCCTGAGCAGGAGCAGAGGGTCAGATGGGGTCAGGACGAGGGAGGCTGGAGGTGGGGTCAGGACGAGGGAGCTGGAGGGGAGGCCAGGTGAGATGCAGGCTTGGATTTGGGAGGCTGTGGGAGGGGGCATTTCCTGAGGAGGAAGGTGGGGGTTGGGGTCCCCCCACACTTGCCTCTTGGTGAGAACGCTCCTTGTCTGGAGGCTTGGCTCTTGCTGTCATAAAGTTCTGGACAAAATTGTGATGAACTGCAGAGTCAGTGGGCCCATGTGTCCGGTGGACTCTGGTAAAGGCTGTTCTGGACTTGCTGTGTGCTCGGGGTGGGGGTGGGGTGGCACTGCCCCTTCCCTGAACTGGGTTTGACTAAAGGCGCTAGCAGCTTGGAGAGTGGGCGGGTTTCTCCCCCTCACTCTGCTCTGCCAACTTCTGCAGCAGCTTCTGTGTGGCCACCCCTCCGGCTGGCCAGGCTCTCCCTCTGAGTGCAGGTGCCGGCTCCTCCCACCATGCCCCAAGGACCGGGGGACAATCACAGGATACAGAATACTTATGTATGGTTCCCAGAACGCAGTGGACATTCAGGAAGGACATGCTATTGTTCGTTCCTGGAAGGCCAGGTCCCATGTTCCTCCGTGTACCATGTTCTGGTACATGGAGGAGGAAACACTCTGATTTCTGGTGAAAGGAGCCACCAAGATTTCAGCCTTCGCACAGCCCCCTCCCTGTCCGTGTCCCTCTGTCTCCCTTCTTGCAGGCCCAGGGGCCCATGCTGCTTCTATCTCCTGGGTCACCCATTTTTTATTCTTACGGGAATAGAACACCATCTCCCCAGCTCCCATTCCTGGTGTCCCTGAAATTTGTCCTGTGAATTGAAGAATTCACTGTTAGGAAACAAGCAAAGAAGGGAGAAGAAAGGAGAAATACAGGGTTCAGAATCTCCCAAAATGTTTTCACTTTTGTCCTGGTTCCTGGACCCTTTTCTGAGGTCATTCTGCTTGCAGGTGAGGCTCTCCTGAGTGAAGAGAGGCGAGGATGGGGGGCTAGGATGGGGTTGCAGCCCTGAAGATGGGGGGCTGGGATGGGGGCCTGTCTTGAGTGATGAGGGGCTGTGTTGGGGGGCTGTCCTGAGTAATGAGAAATCATGTGATCATTATTAAAAATTTTTTTTTTCTGTCTGCCTCTATACATCCTCTCGCTTTGTTGTTTGTTGTTTTAGGCTCTCGGTCGTGTCTGACTCTTTGCGACCTCCCATGGACTGTGGCCCACCAAGCTCCTCTGTCCATGGGATTTCCCAGGCAAGAATACAGGACTGGGTTACCATTTCCTCCTCCAGGAGATCTTCCTAACCCAGTGTGGAGGACTCCAATTCCTCAATGATTAAGCCACTTGAAGTTGTTCCCCAGCTCCATGATGGTTTGTTTTTTTCTTTAAAAAGTTAATTAATTAATAAATCTGGGTGTGCTGGGTCTTTGTTGCTGAGGGGCCTTTTCTCTAGTTGCAGGGAGCAGGGGCTACTCTCCAGTTGCAGCGCATGGGCTTCTTCTTGCAGCGGCTTCTCTTGTGGAACACAGGCTCTAGAGCATTTGGGCTTCAGCAGTTGCAGCACACAAGCTCAGTAGATGACTTTTACACATATGAAAAGATATTCAACCTCACCATAATAAGAAATACACAATTTAAAACATATGACAATATCATCATTCTTCACTGATAAGATTGGCAAAAATCTAAAACTGAGAATACACTGTGTGTGGGAGGATTGGAGGAAACAGTTCTCGCCTATGTTGCTGGTGGGGATGTAGATTGGTACAGTCATTGTAGAGGGCACTTCGGCCATATCTGTCAACCAGAACTAGAAATGCATATACTTTTGGTCCGCAGTTTCACCTCAACAAATTCAGCTTACTGACATACTTACATGTATATGTATATGCGTATGTGTATGTGTATGCATTCACTACATTCACTAGAGCAGAAGTTTGGGAGCAACCTGAATGTTCAGGAGCAGAACACCAGTTAATTGCAAGGTGGTACATTTGATCTGTGTGGAGCTTCATGTGCACTTCATGGCGTGTTGTCAGCTTCAGGGCATTATGCATTTCACGGCTTCTAGTGGACCCAGTCCAGGGATGGACATAGGAAAGAGAGATTGACTTTTCATTTTATACTTTGTCATCTTTAAATATTGAACATGTGCATGTATTATCAATGATAAAAATAGTATTTAAAATGTGTTGCTGAATCTTGTTCAATTCCTCTTTATTAACCTGACCCCACTGCTACATCTGTCCAATCTCCAGGTCTTATTGATTCTACTATCTAAAATTTTCTCAAATCTATTTCTATTTCTATTTCTATCCATTCCCTTTCCCATTTCTGCCTCCCTCTCTCCTACAAGGAGAGATGCTGGACTGGAAGAAACACAAGCTGGAATCAAGATTGCTGGGAGAAGTATCAATAACCTCAGATATGCAGATGACATCCCCCTTATGGCAGAAAGTGAAGAGAAGCTAAAGAGACTCTTGATGAAAGTGAAAGGGCAGAGTGAAAAAGCNTGGAAGAAACACAAGCTGGAATCAAGATTGCTGGGAGAAGTATCAATAACCTCAGATATGCAGATGACATCCCCCTTATGGCAGAAAGTGAAGAGAAGCTAAAGAGACTCTTGATGAAAGTGAAAGGGCAGAGTGAAAAAGCTGGCTTAAAACTCAACATTCAGAAAAGTAAGATCATGGCATCCAGTCCCATCGGAAACAGGGAGAGACTTTATTTTGGGGGGCTCCAAAAATCACTGCAGATGGTTACCATGAAATTAAAAGATGCTTGCTCCTTGCTCCTTGGAAGAAAAGCCATGACCAACCTAGACAGCATATTTAAAAGTAGAGACATTACTTTGCAACAACGGTCCGTCTAGTCAAAGCTATGGTTTTTCTAGTAGTCATGTATGGATTGGAGTGAAAGTGAAAGTGAAGGTCACTCAGTCACGTCAACTCTTTGCCACCCCATGGATTATACTGTCTATGAAGACAGCATATTTAAAAGTAGAGACATTACTTTGCAACAACGGTCCGTCTAGTCAAAGCTATGGTTTTTCTAGTAGTCATGTATGGATTGGAGTGAAAGTGAAAGTGAAGGTCACTCAGTCACGTCAACTCTTTGCCACCCCATGGATTATACTGTCTATGGAATTCTCCAGGCCAGAATACTGAAGTGGGTAGCTTTTCCCTTCTCCAGGGGATCTTCCCAACCCAGGGATTGAACCTAGGTCTCTCACATTGCAGGTGGATTCTTTACCAGCTGAGCCACCAGAGAAGCCCAAGAATACTGGAGTGGGCAGCCCATCCCTTCTCCACTGGCTCTTCCTGACCCAGGAATCAAACTGGGGCCTCTTGCAATGCAGACAGATTCTTTACCAACTGAGCTATGAGGGAAGACCAGTGGATGTGAGAGTTGGACTATAAAGAAAGCTGAGCACTGAAGAACTGATGCTTTTGAACTGTGGTGTTGAAGACTCTTGAGAGTCCCTTGGACTGCACGGAGATCAAATCAGTCCATCTTAAAGGAAATCAGTCCATCCTAAAGGAAATCAGTCCTGAATATTCATTGGAAGGACTGATGCTGCAGATGAAACTTTGGCCACCTGATGGGAAGAACTGACTCTTTGGAAAAGACCCCGATGCTGGGAAATATTGAAGGCAGGAGGAGAAGGGGACAACAGAAGATGAGCTGGTGGGATGGCATCACTGACTCTATGGACATGAATTTGAGCAAGCTCTGGGAATTGGTGATGTACAGGGAAGCCTGGTATGCTGCAGTCCATGGGGTCGTAAAGATTCGGACACGACTTAGCAACTGAACTGAACTCCTGCAAAGTGCAATTTAAAGGCCTCACGTCCAGGTGGCGCTANATCACTGACTCTATGGACATGAATTTGAGCAAGCTCTGGGAATTGGTGATGTACAGGGAAGCCTGGTATGCTGCAGTCCATGGGGTCGTAAAGATTCGGACACGACTTAGCAACTGAACTGAACTCCTGCAAAGTGCAATTTAAAGGCCTCACGTCCAGGTGGCGCTAGTGGTAAAGAACCTGCCTGGAATGCAGGAGACAGAAGAGAAGTGGGTTCAGTGTCTAGGTTGGGAAGATCCCTTGGAGGAGGGGATTGCAACCCACTCCAGTATTCTTGCTTGGAAAATCCCTATGGACAGAGAGGCCTGGTAGGCTATAGTCCATAGGGTCACAAAGAGTCGGACACGACTGAAGCAACTTAGCATGCACACATTGTCTGTGGAGTCTCCCTGACCTTCTCCCCCTGGTATGAGCTCAGTTCTAGATGTATTAGGTTTGGAGTGCTTGGGGTACACATCTGAAACTGGAGCTCAGGAGGGATTTAGATCAAAGACACTGATTTAGGAGTCATTAGGTACATTTGTTCCATGTCCAGTTCTAACTGTTGCTTCCTGACCTGCATACAGATTTCTCAAGAAGCAGGTTAGGAAAAAGAATTAGACACGACTGAAGTTAACATTTATGAGAGTTATGTTTAAAGTGCTTAGGACAGTACCCAGAAAACACTGTCTTATTTAACCCTCACAAAAAACCTTAAGAGTAAATGTTTTTAGAAATCATTTGCAGAAGTTAAGACAGGTTAAATGATTCCCCAAGGCAAAAGTAACAAAGTTAGAACTCAAAATCAGGTCTTATTTAGAGTTTTTCATTATGCATGGTCCTGACATCACTAGAAGCAGTTACGTTATAAACATGCAAAATCCTTTAAGCCATCTTTATAACTCAGTACAAAGAGTTACACCTTCAGCCTGTGTAAATAAATTAAAAATTGACAAATATTACAAACATTTTTCGACTGGGATATTTGCAAACTTACTAATCTTACCCAGTTACTACTTTTTTGAAGGAGCAAAAAGAAAATTCTTACCTCTAGAGAAGTTCAGCGGCAGTTTAATTCCAACAGTATCTGTAAGGGTTAATAAACTCTCTCCACTGACCAAGTAAATAAGCTCTTCAAATCCAAGGCAGGTGCCCCACACAGGAAAATAGTCTCCTTCGCCAAAACTCTTTGCAGAATAAAAAACAATAAAGGCCAGAAATCCAGACTTTTATGAAGTCTCCTGATTTGTACATACCTTAAACACTACGAATTAAACAGATTTTTAGACCAAAAGTGCCAGTGGGCTGCCACATGCCACCTCTTAGGAGGCGGACACCCTCTGGGTCCCTCTAGTCCTAGGGCAGGAGATTATAATAACCTGAGTGCACCGGGCACCAGAGGGTGAAGGCCAGACAGGAGGAAGGGCACCTGCTTCCTCTGAAGGGCCCTTCCCCTGAAGGGCACCCTCGCCTGCTCAAGGATTCTGCTGAGGTCTCCCTGTCTCTTATACACATCTAGATGTGTATAAGAGACAGGTCCTGACATCACTAGAAGCAGTTATGTTATAAACATGCAAAATCCCTTAAGCCATCTTTATAACTCAGTACAAAGAGTTACACCTTCAGCCTGTGTAAATAAATTAAAAATTGACAAATATTACAAACATTTTTTGACTGGGATATTTGCAAACTTACTAATCTTACCCAGTTACTACTTTTTTGAAGGAGCAAAAAGAAAATTCTTACCTCTAGAGAAGTTCAGCGGCAGTTTAATTCCAACAGTATCTGTAAGGGTTAATAAACTCTCTCCACTGACCAAGTAAATAAGCTCTTCAAATCCAAGGCAGGTGCCCCACACAGGAAAATAGTCTCCTTCGCCAAAACTCTTTGCAGAATAAAGAGAAAAACTAAGCTTACTCAAACTTTTCATAGTAAAATTTATACATTCAATTTGTCCTAACAAGATGGGCATCTGAGTCACACATGGATTTCTAAGGAATTTCCAAGATCAACAGTAGGCCAGCATTTTCACCTCGATCAGCTGGTTATCACTTCATCTCTCTGTAGACCAAGCACAGAGACCAACCTTACAGTTAAGGTTTAATTTACCAAACTATCCAAACTCAGTTGTGCTGGGAAAGAGACAGATGTCTGCCAGTCAACTACCAGACAACACATGTTATCATTTAGGGACTGGAAATATGGAAGATGATGCTAGATAAATGCCTCTTTATACACTGTGTACAAATCCTATTGTTTTAAATGATTGTCCAGGTTTGAAACTACCCTGAATGGAAGTTTTCCTTTCCCTCCATTATCTCAGAATTTAAGTAACAGCCTTCAGCCAATCAGATTTAATCTGATGAAAGCCATAATGTGGAAGGAAGGAAACAGTCAGCAAGCAAAAGTAATGACTTTTCACAGAGTAAACTAAAGAAGTACAAATGTACTATGGCTCTCAGAGGGAATTAAAATGACTAGTGTGACTGGGAAAAAAGTATTCTGGTGACAGAATTTTCTGATTAACTAAAGATCAAACCCATATGTACTGATAGTTACAAAAATGGGTTTTGTAACTTCCTTAAAAACAGTGGTTTTCCTGCATAGACTGTAAAATATAACCTAACTCTGTGTGTGTGTGTGTGTGCGCACTCATTCTCTCAGTAATATCCAAGACTGTTTGCAACCCCATAGACTGTAGCCCACCAGGCTTTTCTGTCCATGGGATTTTCCAGGCAAGAATCCTGGAGTGGGTTGCCATTTCCTACTCTAGTAACGCATTTTAAATACAGAAAATGTTAGGGAATTTTTTTCTGTTCCTCAGTAAAAAAAAATATAGAACAATATTCTTATATTTTCTACTTCAAGATATGATTTTCACATTTCATATACAAATCTAGGAAATTTTTACTTTTAGAAGTTAGAATTGCATATGTTATGTTGAAAGGTCTTATGGCATTCACTTAAAAATAAACACAAAAGAAGACAGAACTGCTGTTTCCACATGTACCAAATTTGATCTCTGGACTAAATGTTAAATCCCCACTTGCTGGGACCGCATCTTTTATATGTTGTGATCAGCAGAACAAAGGGCACAGAGTGGAACCATATAGATCTAACAGAAATCACTTCTGCAGGCTGCTTCTTCTGAGGGCTTGTAGACCCCAGTGGCTACACCTAAATGGAAGTTCAAGATTGCTAAGCCTTTTTCTTTGCTTTGAAATCTTCAAGTTGTCAAATAAACCTTTTGTGTCTTATGGGTTGGGCAGTTAGGTGACTCCTTTGTGTTTTTTCTAATTGAACAAACCAGGTTACACAAGTCTCTATTTGCGAAAGGAAGAGTTACTTTATAATATTCATATATATGCTCCCCAAATGCATTTTTAAATCATTCTTATTATAATTTTGTTAAATTTCAATTTTGCTCATTAGTTTTTCCAAAAAATGTCCACTGAGCAGGTACTAAGTACACAGAACCATATGGTATGAAACGAGGAATGCCTCGAAGGGTATCAGAACCATGCAATCTGATGAGACATCAACAGCTAACTTCAAGATGTTGAGTCTCTGAGATAAAAGCCCCTTAATCTCAGAGAGCTTCCCTGGTAGCTCAGTGGTAAAGAATGCAGGAGATGACAGTTCAATCCCTGGGTCGGGAAGATCCCCTGGAGAAGGAAATGGCAACCCACCCCAGTATTCTTGCCTGGGAAATCCCACAGACAGAGGAGCCTGGCGGGGTACAGTCCATGCGGTCACAAAGAGGTGGACACGACTTAGTGACTGATCAACAACAACGAAATACTCTAAAAGTTGAGCAGGAGAAGGGTGCCATTCCAGCGGGGGCAGAGGGACATCTCCCCGTAAGGTGCACAACCCTTAGCCCTGAGAGCTGGCTAAGGCACAAATGACAGACGAGGTAGAAAGAAACAGACTAAGCAGATTCCAAAGTAGGACACAGGATACGTTCTCGAAAACACCAGTTTGACTGTAAGTACCTGCACAAACAAAGGCTGGAAAAGCTGGGCTGTGGACACACTCTTCACTCAAAGACTATCTTGACTCAAAGACTACAGAAGGCTACAGGTCATTGAGCCAAGCCAGTCAACATTTTCCAACAAGTATCTCACATGCTAAAGGCAGTTTCTTAGGGAATTATTTAAGG
>SJYX01003159.1:0-14706 GCA_006410675.1 Oreotragus oreotragus
ATCTGGTGAAGGACAGGGAAGCCTGGCGTGCTGCAGTCCATGGGGTTGCAAAGAGTCGGACACAACTTAGCAACTGCACAGCACCACACTGGGGCCTGGGCCTTGTGGGCCCAGGTGCTCCCCCTGGGCCTGTGCCCATGGCCGCCCTGGCCTGCCTCTCTGCTCCCCCGGGCCCAAGTGCTCCCCACGGGCCTGTGCCCATGGCTGCCCAGGGCCTGCCTCTCTGCTCCCCCTGGGCCCAAGTGCTCCCCACGGGCCTGTGCCCATTGCCGCCCTGGGCCTGCCTCTCTGCTCCCAGTGGTAGCCCCCAGGGTTGCTCCTTCCTTCCTGCACGTGCTTGCCCTTCAGTCTGTTTCTTCCCGCAGCCCTGAGCGCCTTAACTCCCTTTCCAACCAGCCCCACTGCAGCCCTGAGAGCTGACCCTTACTTTGCAGGAAATCAGCTCCCTCACCTTCAGCCCTGACCACACACAAACTCCGAGGGGCACCAGTCCCTGCTTTGACCTCTGCGTTCTTATTCCCTCCGGCTGTTAAAGGAGCCCTGGGAGCCCCACCCCTCCAGCCTCGCCCTGCCCCGTGTGCTCACCCTGGCTTTGCTCACAGGTCCTCGGTTCTCCAAGGTTTTGTCTCCTGCCCAGCTGCTGTCTTGGACTGGGCTAGCTGGGTGACTGCCAGCCGAAGGTGGACAGCCCTTGGCCCTCAGGTGCCCAATTCTGAATTCCTCTTCCCAACACAGGCCCCAGCCACCCAGGGCGAAAGGTCCCATGGGAGTCAGCTCACCGCCACTCTCCCTCACCTCTCACACTTCCTGTCCATTCTCCACAATGCTGCCTGGGCAATCTCTTAAACACATGGGAAAACCTGCTTGAAACCCGTCCGTGACTTGACCTTGTGTTCACAGGACCCGGTTCACGTCTTGGTTGCGGCTCCTGCTCTGGCCTGCCCCCACACTCTGACACAGAGTATTCCAGTCCCAGCACCGTCTGCCCGACATGCCCTTAGATGTGTGGTCGTTGCCGTTGCCCTCATAAATCTAATCCTCCATGGTCCAAGGACAAGGATCCCCTGGGGATCCTGTCCCAACCTTCAGGCTGAGTTAGGTGCTCCTTTTCCAGCCCCTCTGTGTGTGTGCTCAGTCACTCAGTTGTGTCCCGACTCTGAGGTCCCCTCTGTCCATGGGCTTCTCCAGGCAAGAATACTGGGGTGGGTTGCCATTCCCTATTCCGGGAGATCTTCCCAACCCAGGGAATGAACCGGTGTCTCTTGCGTCTCCTGCACTGACAGGCAGATTCTTTACCACCAGTGCCACCTGGGCTGTGAAATCCTAGAATCACTGTGTTCCGTTTCCAGGGGGAAATACGATAATGCATGCCACACGTGTGTTTAACCCTCTCCGGTGGGGCAAGAACATGGGGCTGGGAAAAACAGAGGCCAGTGAGATGCTATTCCGATAAGAACCCGAGCTTCCGACAATAGCAGTGCCTCTTTCTATGTGTAACTTCCACAAAGGGAGCGTGCAGCCACTGAGCAAAAACAACCTGAGAGATGGGAAGAGGACACGGAGAATAAGCCTGTGGTCAACGCGCTCCTGTCAGACGAAGTGCAGGTCCAGGGTGAAGCCCCCCTGTGCCCTGGCCACCCCAGGCCTCACGGACAACGGAGCCGTGGGATTCTAGTACCTTCACTGCAGACGGGACCTCAGTGCAAGCCAACCACGCCATCTGCTTCCCAGGGGAGAAAGAGCACTTGTACTGGTTTCCATCCCCCGACTGTGCCTCCCTAAGGGATTTCCGGTTCCGATCCCGTGACTTTCTTTAAGAAACCAGCTTCAGGCTTCCCTGGCAGGTCAGCGATAAAGAATCCACCTGCCAATGCAGGGCACACGGGCTCGATCCCTGGCCCAGGAAGGTCCCACATGTCGCAAGAGAGCGAAGCCCGTGCCACAACCCGAGCCTGTGCTCTAGAGCCCGGGAACCGCGCCTGCCAAAGCCTGAGCCCTAGAGCCCTAATTCTGCAACAGGAGAAGCCACCGCAACGAGCGCCGGCTCGCCGAGACCCTCACCCCAACCACAGGAGGCCCATGAGCAGCAGTGAGACCCAGCGCAGCCACAGCGGAACAAATCCCTTTAAAAGAAAGGAAAAAAGAAACCGACTTCTACGTGAGACAGGCTCACTGTAACCCCAGGGGGAGGGCAGGTAAGCTAGACCAAGCGCCACAGGAAAACTGCTCAGGGGCTGGCCTGGGCCAGGGCGCAGGGAAGGCCAGCTCCTTACGCCTAGGAGAAGCCACCGCAACGAGCGCCGGCTCGCCGAGACCCTCACCCCAACCACAGGAGGCCCATGAGCAGCAGTGAGACCCAGCGCAGCCACAGCGGAACAAATCCCTTTAAAAGAAAGGAAAAAAGAAACCGACTTCTACGTGAGACAGGCTCACTGTAACCCCAGGGGGAGGGCAGGTAAGCTAGACCAAGCGCCACAGGAAAACTGCTCAGGGGCTGGCCTGGGCCAGGGCGCAGGGAAGGCCAGCTCCTTACGCCTGCCCCCGACCCCCCAGCACGGTCAGAGCCATCGTCAGGCTGCACGCCTCAGTGTCAAAGCCGTCTGTTTCCTCCGCTTCCCTCGAGCGCTTGGATGGGAGCTGAATGAGCCCCAGCCTGGCAGGAACTGGGCAGAACGGGGCTCAGGTGAAGAGAGAACCAGGAGCGAGGTCTCTGTACAAGGTCCGGTGCGGCGCTCTCTGCCTCCACGATGCTGCCCTCTGACCCCTGCCACTCCGAACGCTGGCCATGCACCAAGGCACACGGGGCACTCGCTTGGGAGGCCCGCTGAGGCGGGGAGGGGAGTAGGCTGCTTTATCTTGGGAGGAATCTGCTCTGAGTCTCTGAGTACGAATGAACGCAGTAACATTACCGTCAACCTCAAAGAAATGAAGGCCCTCCCCGCTCACCTCTTCTCTTGCAGCAAGTAATCCAAGCTGTTGGCATAGCACCCTGAGCTCCCAGAGGCGAGCTGGTGAAACCATACAGGAATGGGCAGGAAAGACAAAGACAGAGGGAGGAAAAAAAGGCTGATCAATGTTAGTTCAGTTCAGTTCAGTTCACTCAGTCGTGTCCGACTCTTTGCGACCCCATGAATCGCAGCACGCCAGGCCTCCCTGTCCATCACCATCTCCCGGAGTTCACTCAGACTCGCATCCATCGAGTCCGTGATGCCATCCAGCCATCTCATCCTCGGTCGTCCCCTTCTCCTCCTGCCCCCAATCCCTCCCAGCATCAGAGTCTTTTCCAACGAGTCAACTCTTCGCATGAGGTGGCCAAAGTACTGGAGTTTCAGCTTTAGCATCATTCCTTCCAAAGAAATCCCAGGGTTGATCTCCTCTGTTTAGTTTACTTTTCTGAACAGGCAGTCTATTCACTCAATTAAAACAACCGGAAGGCATAAGGGCACACAGCCCAAGGACTTCACCGCCGCCCCTGGCCCCTTGGGCCCCTCCTCACAGGTGGCCTCAGGTGTCCACTGCTGGAGACCCTGTTCACGCAGAGAAGCTCAGGAATACACCAGACTCTCCTTCAACACAGATGGCAGCGCAGTGCACCCGCTATTCTATACTGAGCTGATTTTCAATTAACAATATGTAATCAGGGTCATTCCAGATCAATACTGAAGAGATAATTTAAAAAAAAAAACACCACTTCCATGATATTCTGAAGTATGATAACGACATAATTTACTAGTTCCCTAGTGACAGGCATTTTGGTTACTGGCAATCTTGGGCTATTACAAATAAATAGATCCTGTTCTTAGAATACATTTCCTGGATCTACGGGCGCTCAAATGTCCCCATAGTCTTCCCAGCAACCACGGTTTATTCCCAGTAATGAAGTTCATCACTGAAGTTTCCACTTCAGAATTCCCAAGTCGCTGGACCACAGTTAGCCTGAGGCTTTGTGCCTGACCTAGCCCAGATCCATGACCTCAACCGGGGCTGCGAAAGCCTTGAGGGGCCCCGCACCACCCCAAGCATTTCTGCTAGGAGTTAGGGACAGAAATAAAGGGGCAGACAGCCCAGCCTCCGGGGCCCAAGCTCCCAGTCACGAGGGCCCAGGGCCTGGGGAGAGGCCAGAGGGTGTGGAGAAAAAGCTATGCTCAAGGGGAGGGGGCTGAAGGAGGGTAGCTGGGGTGTGGCTGAAGAGGTGTGGCCACAAAGGGATGGCCTGGCGATGACTCTGGAGAAGTGGACAGAGAGGGGAGGCAAGGAGGGGAGGCCCCGGCTTACCGAGGTGTGGGCACCCATCCCAGGAGTTGCAGCCTCTGGGCTGGTCCCTGCCACGTTCCAGAACGGCTCCCCCAGTGAGACCAGGCCTCTCAGTCGATCCAGGTCCTGGGGCTCCTGCTCTGACACCTCAGGGCAGTGGTGAGCCAGCCTCCTCAGGGCCCGAGGCCCTGGGGCTGGGTACCCCCTGTTGGCCTGTGGGACGTTCAGGTTCAGGAACTCCACAGGTGGTGGGCTCCAGTCATTGCAGAACGTGTTCCTGGCGGCCTGCATCTTGGGCTTTTTTGACGACTTGGAGGCTGGAGCAGAGGTGGGACTGCAGAGGCGCCGGGTGGGGTGCGGGAGCCCCTGGTACAGGGGATGGTCGAAGCAGCTGCCCTTCAGGTTGGGCAGAAGGATGGGCCTGGTGGTGGTGGCCTGGTGGTCTGTGGATGGGACACAGAGCTGCGGTGTCCCCAGTGGCCCACCACCATCCCAGCCCCCGGGCCACTCTGACGGAGGAAGGGGCAGCAAGCAAGGGGAAACTATCAACCGGATTTTCCACTCCCTCGTGGCTGCAAACCTGCACAGGTGAGAGATACCTACCTTCTCTCCAAGGAAGGTCTAGCACTGCCTCCTCGGGCCCGGCCATCGTCAAGCCGCTGGGAGTTTCCTCCTGGAAGGAACCACCTGTCAGGTGAGGCTAGCCTTTGAAAGGGCGGAGCGCTTGAGAGGAGGGCCCTGGGCCCCTGGGTGCCTGGGAAGGAACTGCCCTCCTCCAGCTCCACGCCAAGGACCCAGCACGTGCTCCATGAACAGCAAGTTGCTAAGGTCAAGGAGGCTCCATTTGACCTCTCATTTCAAGGACGCAATGCGCAAGTGCATAGACATCAACATTTTAAAAACCTATATGAAATGAAAACAAGCACAGCCCAGACAAAAGGCCATATTCTAAAACGATATCCTGGGACTTCCCTGATGGCTCCAGTGGTTAAGACTGTGCTTCCAGTGCAGGGGGTGTGGGTTCGATCCCTGGTTGGGGAACTAAGATCCCATATGCCACGCAGCACAGCCAAAAAATAAACAAGAAACGACATCCTGTGCATCTTGCTTGCTTGGTGTTGCTCCTGTGAGGCTGTTTGTTAATAAGGGGCTGGACAGGGCTGTCTGGTCCCTGCTGTCTCCCCAGCACCAGCACAGACCTGGCACACGGTAGGCTGGGTGCATTCCTGTTGAATGAATGAATGACTTCAAGAGGCCCTGGGGCTCCAGTAAGCCTCCTCCTGTGTTAGCAGCTGCCTGTCCTCAGCTAAGGCGGACCTAGCCACATACACAGACATCTCTCATCACAGCAGGCCCAGGCTCAGACAGCCTGAAACGCAGATGAAAGGCTAATGTCTGAATGACTACTGATCAAAGGAAATGACAGTTTACAAAAAAAGCTCAAATACTCAACAAGGGTTCAAACTCAACAATAATAAAAGAAATCCAAATCAATATGACTATGAAGTATTAGTCAATAATAAGAAAACAATAATAGGCTCAAAAATTTATAACAACGAATGCTGGCATGGCTATGAAGATCTGCATGACTGTTAGCACTGTCTAACTGGCGTATTTTTTCTAGAGAGTAATTGAACAACACAAAAATCACTGCGAGATGTCCAAATCAGGGAGTCAGGAACCCCGAAAATCTGTCCCTCCACAAATGCAATAATTAAGCTGGAAAAACCCGTCAGGACCAACACTTAAGGAACTCTGAAATCTAATAAAAAGCTAACAACAATGAGGGGAGTGTTTAAAGAAGAAGGATCTGCTAAATGTCAGTAAGCCTGTGATCTGCCTTTTGATCTGACCTGCGCAACACCCCTAGCTCCCAGCTCAGGAGCAGTGGTGGAGGCGGCATTAGTGGTGTGGCTTGCTGGTGCCAGCAAGGCAACACGAACTTTGTTCTTGAAGAACTGTGGTTGTGTGTGTTGACCTGTTCTGGCAGCTCCCAAAAGAATCAACTCAGGGTCTTGGTTTTGTTTTACACCCACTCCCTGACTGGCACTTTCTTAGGGCTGGAGTGTCCTGGGTGGCATTTGTTGAAATTATTTAAAGATAAATCTACCAGTCATAGCCACTTGGGGCAAGGAATTGACAGGTGGCACAAGCAGCCAGAGAGACCAAAAAGGAAGCGGCTGAGGAAGCAGATGATGGAGAGAAAAAAAAGTTTTAAAAAGTTCCCATGGGACTTCCTGGGTGGTCCAGTGGTTAAGATGTCTCACTTCCAATGCAGGGGGCATGGGTTTTGGCCAGTGTGGTATGGCAAAGAAAAAAAAAAACAACGGGTTGATAACTAAACTATAAGTTAACAAAAAAAAAAAAGAGAGAGAGAGAGAGAAAATGAGAAAATTCTGGACTGAAAAATATTCCAGATTTCTCAAATAAATAAAGTGAGTGAAGTCGCTCAGTTGTGTCCGACTCTTTGCGACCCCATGGACTGTAGCCTATCAGGCTCCTCCGTCCATGGGATTTTCCAGGCAAGAGTGCTGGAGCGGATTGCCATTTCCGTCTCCAGGGGATCTTCCCGACCCAGAAATCGAACCCAGGTCTCACACATTGCAGGCAGACGCTTTACTGTCTGAGCCACCAGGGAAGCCCCCAAATAAATAAACAGTTCCCATGTAAAGCAGAGTGTCTAGAAAGCCACTCGCACGCCCAGGACTAGGCATGCCAACGAAAGACTTGGGAAACCCACAAGCTTTCTCCTCTGTTCACTGCTGTTATCGTTGTTTGGTCAACAACAGCAGAAGAGCTGTGTATGGCTGTTTTGCAGCCCACGCGACTGTAGCCCACCAGGCTCCTCTAACTGTGGGATTTTCTAGGCAAGAATACTGGAGTGGGTTGCCATTTCCTTCAGGAGATCTTCCCGACCCAGGGGTCGAACCTGTGTCTCCTACATTGGCAGGCGGATTCTTTACCACTGAGACTACTCATTAGGCTCCACAGAATTAGGGAATGAAGGGTAAGGCAGAGTTGCCAAAGGCCTGGCTAAGTGTTGAAGGGAGACTCCAACTCAGAACCAATCTGCAGACCCTGGAAGAGTTTCGCCATTGTTTGGGCTCTAGGCATTTCAGGAAATCTATAAAATTGCCAGCTGGCCATAAAGCTAAAGGAATAGTGACTTTGTTGACCACATACAACAAAATAATTGTCTTTTGGGCTTCCCTGGTGGCTCAGATGGTAAAGAACCTGCCTGCAATGCAGCAGACCTGGGGTCAATCCCTGGCTTGGGAAGAGCCCCTAGAGAAGGGAAAGGCTACCCACTCCAGTATTCTTGTCTGGAGAATTACATGGACTGTATAGTCCATGGGGCCGCAAAGAATCGGACGTGACTGGCCAACTTTCACTTACAAAAATAGTTTTGAAAAGTCATTACATGAACACTACCACTCACAGCCAGTGGCAACAGTGAACTCTTTATTTCCAGAGTTACTGCATTATAATATCTAAAGACAAGAAAACTGCCCCAAACCAAGCAAATGCTTTGGTGCTCAGAAGTCCATGGAGATGATAAGATAAAATACAAAAAGCATCAGAAACTGCTGATACAAGGAGACCAATTCCACCTAAAAAGCTGTGTGCAATGAGGGGATGGGGGGTGAGGGGGTGGGAGGGGGAGGCTATGTTCTCCCTTTCAAATCGGTTTCTTTTCTGGGCACAAGTGCTTTCTGTGTCTTCCTAACAATGTGGAGCTCACTAAGTTTAGGAGACACAGCACAGCCTTTGTTCCAGTCCAGAGTCGCTGGCTTTTGCCATCCCACTTTCAAGATCATGACAAGCAGCTCACTCTGGTCCCTGAGAGCGCAGCAGTTCAGGGCTCTGGATGGGAGGATGATGGGGTTGCCAAGTGGGGGCCATCCTGATGAGTGAGGAAGCTGCACTTTCATCCCCACACTGAGGTGGGGTGGGGTGGGGTGGGGGTCCTCGCTCTTCCTGCATCACATGAGTGCACAGTATCCCCATACTCCAGTGTCAAGCCCTGAAGGAAGCTCAGAAAACTAGGCGGACTTCCCTGGAGATCCTGTGGCTGAGCATCTCCCTTCCAATGCAGGGGATGTGGGTTCGATCCCTGGTCAGGGAGCTAAGATTCCCACGTGCCTTGGGGCAACTAAGCCCACATGTTGCAACTAGAGAGTCCACACATCACAACTAGAGAATGAGCGCCACACCCATGGAGCCCACATGCAACAGGGGAAGCCACGCACCACAACAAAGACGTGTGCAGCCAAAAGAAAGAAACCAGGCTGTGGATGCTATCGACATTTATGAGCCAGCCTGGGCGGCCTCAACACAATACCATAGGCTGGGGGCTTGCTTAAGCCACAGATTTACTCCTCATGGCCCTGGAGGCTGCAAGTGGCAGAGCCAGGTGCTGGCAAGGCAGGTTGCCTTCGGAGGGCTTCTGTGCTTTGTGGCAGGACTGCCGTCTCTCTTGACCTCTCCTTTATGGACTCATGGGACAGGAAGTGGGACGGGGCAGGGAGAAGGAGAGAAAGTGAAGCCAAGTGTGGGCGCTGGTCTCTTCCTTTCCTAAGGTCACTAATTGCAGCATGGGGTCCCACCCTCATGACCTAATCTAACCCTAATTTCCTCCCAAAGGCCGCATTTCCAAATAATATCACATTGGGGGTGAAGGCTTCAGTGCAAGCATTTGGGGAGAGATGGACACAGTTCAGTCCATCGTGATGTACAATATATCAAACATTACTATGCTGGATACCAATCAAATGAATCAACTTGAATGGACAATACACATGCAGAAAAGGGAACCGCAGTGAAATACAGCTCGATGAACTTTCACCAAGTAAACACACCCAGGTAACCACGCTGTTGTTGCTATTGTCTAGTTGCTAAGTCATGTCTGACTCTTTCGAGACCCCATGGACTACAGCCCACCAGGCTCCTTTGTCCATGGGATTTCCCAGGCAAGAATACCAGAGAATTCCTTCTCCAGGGGATCTCGCCGACCCAGGGATCAAACCTATGTCTCCTGCATTGGCAAGCGGATTCTTTACCAGTGAGCCACCAGATAAGCCCAGGTAACCATGACAAAGTCCAACAAATAGCATATAGCAGCACCTCCGAGTCCTCCTCACATTCCCTCCCAGTCAGGCCTCCATCCTCTGCTCGAAAGGCAGGTCTTAACTCCGCAGGCCTGCCTGCCCGTGTTTTGAGTAATGTGTGAATGAGCCACGCAATGTGGACTCCTCTGTGTCCGGCTTCTTTTGTTCAGACCCGTGTTTTCATGGCTCTGCAGGGTTTCATTGTGTGGATACAGGCTCAACTCTTCTACTCCAGATGGACATAGTCTTGTTTTCAGGTTTTGACTACTGTGAATAATGCTTCCACGAACACTGTTACACTTGCATTTTGTACACACACAGCCACATACCCACACACATTTCTGTTGAGAATGCACCTGGGTGTCAAACTGATGGGTCACAGGAAAAGTTTTGTTCATTTGTGGTAGAAAAGGTCAAAGGATTACAAAGAGGTAGAATGGGTGGGACCTCCCTGGTGGCCCAGTGGTTAGGAATCTACCTGCCAATGTAGGGGACACACGTGTGATCCCTAGTCTGGGAAGATTCCGCATGCCTTAGGGCAACTAAGCCCGTGCACCACGACCTCTGCAGCCCGCGACTGAAGCCCTTGCTCTGCAACAGGAGGAGCCGCCATAAGGAGACACCTGTGCACCGTGACTCGAGAGTACCCCCTGCTCACCGCCACTGAAGAAAGCCCGAGCGCAGCAGCCAAGACCCAGCGCAGCCAAAAATTAAATAAGACAAAGAATTCTGCATGACCCGCATCCAAATCTCTCCCGTGTTAATGTTTCACGATGTTTCCTTCATCACTGCCTCTAACATTTGTGTGCGCATGTGTGTGTGTAATATGTGATCTTGACACTGTTGAAGAGTACCAGCTACTTTGCAGATTCTATACATTTGGGTTTATGTCACGCTTCCTCATGACTGGATTCAGGTTATATGTCTGGGGCAGGAACATACAGATGCAGTGGTTATGTCCTTTTCAGAGCCTCATATCAGAACGCACAGATGTCAATTTGTTCCATTAATTATGTTGCTATTAATAACTTCCATCTCCTGGCAAGGCTGCTATCTGCCAGATATCTCCACCAGCATATCACTATTTTCTTTTTGCTGTAATTAATCAGCATCTTATGAGAAGATCCTTTGAGACTATATAAACACCCTCTTTCTCATCATACTTTCATTTCCTAGTTTCAGCATCAATTGATGATTCTCAGTTTTTTACAGGAATGGTTGAAAGCTCGTGTTTGCTTTTAATGACTTCAAATTTTGCAAAGATCTTACAGTAATAACCTGTGCATGTGTGCTCAGGCCCTTCAGTCATGTCTGACTCTTTCTGACCTTATGGACTATAGCCTACCAGGATTTTCTGTCCATGGGATTCTCCAGGCAAAAATACTGGAGTGGGTTGCCTGCCCTCCGCCAGGGGATCTCCCCAACCCAGGGATCGAACCCAAGTCTCCTGTGTCTCCTGCACTGCAGGCAGATTCTTTTACCACTGAACCACCAGGGAAGCCCACAGTAATAATTAGTACTTCTCACAAATCAAATGGGAACTGGAAGATCATTAGACAGTTCAGTCATTCAGTCACGTCCAACTCTTTGTGACCCCATGGACTGTAGCACACCAGGCTTTCCTGTCCATCACCAACTCCAGGAGATTACTCAAACTCATGTCCATAGAGTCGGTGATGCCATCCAACCATCTCATCCTCTGTCGTCCCCTTCTCCTCCTGCCCCCAATCCTTCCCAGCATCAGAGTCTTTTCCAAAGAGTCAGTTCTTCCATCATCAGACGTTTACCATTAAAACAGCCTCAGAGTCCCCTTCAAAGATTAAAAACAAACAAACATACAAACAAAAATCAGCAAACTGGAGGTGGCACTGGAGATGGCTGCCTTCTCAGGCAAAGTGCAACCCTCCCTTGAAGGCCCGAAAGGCATCCAGAGAAGACAGAGATCACCGCTCCTCAAAGTCTCCACTTCTGTACAAACCACCTGCAGACAATCCTGGTGCAAGCTGAGAAAAGACGTTTGGCATGCTCAAAGCATCCATTCTAGAAGAAGCACACAAGAAAACCCAGGGCAGGGGTGTGGGCAGGATCAAGGGTGGCAGATCTGGAGGGCTCTGGGGTCAGCTCATGTCTTCTCTGAAGACAAAGAAGATGACCTTTGGTGCATGTCTCCAGGACAATCTCATTCCTGTCTGTAGTTCTCCCCAGGCTAGGACCTGCTCATCTGCTCAAACACCAAACCCAGCACAGACTACCTGCTACACCAGCTGCAATCCTGCTCTCCTGTGGCTTAACTAGCTGGGCTCTCTGGGGGCAAAGTCACCAAGCGAACTGACACAGAAGCAGGTTCTAAAATTTGTACGTGGGCTTTCATTATGTTGTTTAGTAGCTAAGTCTTGTCTGGCACGTTTTGCGACCCCACCGACGGTAGCCCACCAGGCCCCTCTGTTCATGCGGTTCTCCAGGCAAGAATACAGGAGTGGGTTGCCATTTCCTTCTCCAGGGGATCTTGCTGACCCAGGGATCCAACCTGAGTCTTCTGTATTGGCAGGCAGGGTTTGTGGTTTTTTTTTCTTTTCTTTTACTGCTGCGTCACCAGGGAAGCCCCTAAGTGGACTAAGAAGTCCCAAAAGCTCATTCTGAAAGCTGAGGATTAGAAATAAGAAAGATGAGGGCTGGAGAAAAAGACAGCCTCCAGGTTAGCTCACAAACTCAGCAACCCAGAAAGCAGCTGCACGGAGGACTGAGGACCGTGAACGGAATCACTACGGGATGCAGACTGACCTGGGCACTGGAAGACAACTTGCCCCAACGTGTCCAGTACAGTTCCACTCAGCAAACCCAATTTAGCATGTCTGATGCATCAGGCCTTGTGTTGAGCCCTCAGACACCAAGGATGGGGAAGAGAAGGTCTCTGCCCTTGAATCTGCAGCAGTGGGAGGTGTCTGCCAGAAGACAGACCCAGGGTCACCAAGACTCCAGCAGATGATGGAGCCTGGGCCCCACTGCCCCAACAGGTGTATTCAGATTGGCTGGCTGTGAGCAACTCGTGGGCTAGGGCCACCTGCCCAGGGGGCAGCTAAGCCTGGTTGCCGCAAAACATCTATCACTCAAAGCTACTGCACTGCCAGTGGTTGTACAGCAGTCCAACTTTCCCTATAAAGGAGACACAGCCACCAGCTGTTCCTTTCCTCTCCAACCCACAAAGGAATACATTTTCATGCTTGTACCTGTTGCTCCTGGCTTTTACCAGCCCCCGCCCTCCAGTTCGCTAAAAACATTAGCATCTTCAATGAAGAAATGAGCCATGCTGCTGCTAAGTCGCTTCAGTCGTGTCCGACTCTGTGCGACCCCATAGACGGCAGCCCACCAGGCTCCCCCGTCCCTGGGATTCTCCAGGCAAGAACACTGGAGTGGGCTGCCATTTCCTTCTCCAATGCATGAAAGTAAAAAGTGAAAGTGAAGTTGCTCAGTCGTATCTGACTCTTAGTGACCCCATGGACTGCACCCTACTAGGCTCCTCCATCCGTGGGATTTTCCAGGCAAGAGTACTGGAGTGGGGTGCCATTGCCTTCTCCAGAAATGAGCCACGGTACAGTCTAATAAGAGGTCATCTTTTCTGCCTGAATCACCAACTCTGAAAACTGTAACTCATTGGAGCTAAGATAATTCTGATTTTAAAAGTACTGTGGGGACTTCCCTGGTAGTCTGGTGGTTGAGACAAACCAGGGGCACTGGTTCGATCCCTGGTCTCCCTGGTCAGGGAACTAAGATCTCGTGTGTTTCTCCGTGTGCAAAAAAAAAAAAAAACAAAACAGAAAAGCACCATGACTTTCTGTTCAACGAAGAAACATAAAAAGCTGCCAAGTGAAAAACGGCACAAAGGAAGTCACCATCCGGCACGGGACCCAGCTCAACACTGAGCTGTGAAAACGTGAACAAAGATGCATTCCAGAATCAATGAAAGCGATAATTATGGTTAGTCAACAGGCTCCAAGCACTGCATACGAGGTGTCAAGACAGGAACGCACCGGGGAACCAAAGCGATGCTGCCAGGGCCCTGCGCCAGCCACACAGGGAGACACACTTACTGCCCAAACTTTCCTTCTTCTGTTGTCTGCCGCCCCAGCCCCCGCCACCCGACATCCAGGGCCTGTTCCTCCTTGTTCGCACACATATTCTTTCCAGGTTAAGAAAACCATCTAGGGACTTCCCTGGTAGTCCAGTGGCTAAGACTCCAGGCTCCCAAGGCACGGGGCTTGGGTTCAATCCCTGGAAAGGTAACAAGCTCCCATGTGCCGCAACTAAAGACAGTGCGTGCTACAACGAATATCGAAGACCCTGCATGCCACAGCTAAGACCTCACACGGCCAAATACACAAATATTTTTAAAAGGAAACCATCTCAGAGCTTGGGCCTCTGCTCCAGCCATGCTCCCTCCTCCCCAGTCCAGCCCAGGAACGGGGTTCCATCTTCCAAACACATCCCACCGCAGGGTTAGTGCTTCCCCAAGTCCCCCAAACCCCAGCCCAAAGCTGTTAATGTTTGGCCTCTATCCCCAGCCTCTCCCACTCTTCAGCGTGCTCTCATGTGTGACTTCAGCATATCACCTCGCTTTTTTTTTGTTCTTTCATTTTCCGGGCTACAAGAAAAATAAAACAATCTGTTTTAAAACGTGACTACCAGGCCAAATAATTATAGGTACCAAAGTGTTTTGCGCCTTTGGTATATAAAGAGATCCAAGATTAACTCAGAATATAACTGTGCTTCTTATGAAGATCATTTCTTCAAGATGCCATATCCCTAACACCATGCTTTGTATCTGTCCTTTTAAACAAATGTTTAATAGCTCAGGAATGTTAGTCAGGGCAAAGGCCGCCATCAGCAAGGCCTCAGCTCACAATGTGAAAGATGAAGCGAGATGAGTTTTATCCACAAAGAAAAGCCAAAGCGTCTCCAGCATCATGAACCACACATCCATCAAACTGGGAACAGGCTGGGAAGAGAAAGCCTTTCTGGAAAGAAAAACAGCAGTGACCCTTTGTGCCCTGGGAAACATGAAAAACAAGCAAACAACAATAAACCATCAAATCAAAACATAAACTGATTCCAAATCAGTCTGAAGAAATTTCACCCAGCAAAGCAAACCGTGGCTTGGCGACTGCGCCACCGGGGGAGACGCGGGCCTGGCCCATCTTGGTCGAGGCAATCCCTATAACCAGATCAGAGTCAAACGCAAACACGCAAACACACCCGTGGAACAAAGGAATCCATGAAAATACAAGACAGGAGGAGAGCTGACCAGCGCTGGGCCTGGGACCTACCGCGGTTGGGCAGGGATGGCATG
>SJYX01003159.1:16756-33047 GCA_006410675.1 Oreotragus oreotragus
AGTCACAGGACCGAAGCCCACACAGGGAGCCCACACCACGGAGGCCTGGCAGGGCGGGACGCAGGGGGGCCCGGTTGGTGGCAGGGGACCCGGCCAGCTACTGGGGAAAGGGAGTGGGTAGAGGCCTCTAGGGTGGTGGGGGTGGAGGACGGGACACCGGCGGGCCGAGTGGGGACAGGTGCGGGTCTCCAGGGCCTCCCCGCGCCCAACGCTGACCTGGACACAGCAACAGCCCCTCGGTAGACGCTCCACTATGGCTGCTCTCAGCGCCCCCTCACCCCGCCACTGGCGACGCACATGCGCAGTCCCACCACGTGCGCGCCACATGCACGCCCTCTCGGGGGCGCGCCTGCCCCGGTGGCTCATCGCGACAACCTGCTTCGCTCCCGCTGCTCCTGCGCAGACCCCACCCCCTCAGGCAAATCCCGGAGGATGTCTCCAAATCCTAGGCGCGATGGCTTCCATTTTACGGTTGAGAACACCGAGGCCCAGGGAGAGAGGGCGGCTTGCCAAAGGCACACAAACAGAAGGACGTGGCTTCAAGATTTAATTCCAGAACAGACCTGCCCTTCCCACCTCTTTGGTCCTTTTTAAACTGTGAGACC
Source organism: Oreotragus oreotragus (assembly GCA_006410675.1). Taxonomy (NCBI): domain Eukaryota; kingdom Metazoa; phylum Chordata; class Mammalia; order Artiodactyla; family Bovidae; genus Oreotragus; species Oreotragus oreotragus. The sequence continues at coordinate 17,362 of SJYX01003159.1, forward strand.
CTACAGGCCTGGTGTGTTGAGAGCACTCTGCTCGTAACCACCAACCACATTATGATTCCTCACATGTATCTGAGTGTGTATGAATATCCGTGTGCACTTTGGAGAATGCTGGCCCTCAGATTCACACTCAACAATGGATTGAGCCCCAACCCAGTGCCTGGCACTGAGCTGGGCCATTTACACATTATTCCTCTTTATCCTCTGCCAGTTCTGTCATCAGTTAAAACCCACATCCTGCTCTTCTGGGGGACTCAGTTAGGCATCACAAATAACACATTAAAATGATCCCCTGGCATGGTTTTTAAGACAGGTTGGTAGTAGAGCTGCTGCTGGAACTCTGGGGAAGCCCATACTCTGTGGGAGCCCCTATTCTGGGGCCAGGGTGTGATGGGTGGGGAGACAGCAGCCCCACTGTGCTGAGAGGCCCTCCCAGCAACATTGCTTCTTGATTTTCTTTGATCAACACCTCTAGGAGTTCGACCCTTTAAGTCACCTTATTTCCAGTTGTCAAAAGGGATAATGGGGAGGTTCAAAAGATCCTTTCTGAATTCCTTACTGTTTTTTTGAGAATTCCTGCTATTTTAAATGTTTTAAACATATATAGTTTAGACCCATTTTAATGAACATCATTCTAAGTTTAAGATAGGCAAAATTGAAAATAACTTACACAAGAATAATGCTTTTCAGTATATAAATGCTTCCTCCAATTTTACCTCTTCACAGCAGGCTGGAGGGCATTATTATTACTTTCATTATTCAGATGGAGATACTGAGGCTTGGAGGCCACCAGCTTGGCTCAGGGCCGTAAGTGGGGTCATAAGAGGCAGCATTGACGCCCAGGATGCTCCGTGCTTCTGGTCTATCTTCCTCCACATTTCCTAGGGTTTTGCCTTCGTATTAGGGGCCTGTTGGCCTACTTCTTTGTTTGCACTCAGGCTCCATGTCCTTGAGGCCATCAGCAATCTTCCCAGAGGACCCTGGGAGAGAAAAGGAGGTTTGACCAACAAGGATGCTTCAATGGCTCAGAGACTACAGGAGAGGACCTCTGCAGAACCCAGCCGTGTGCCAGCTGACGACCTGCCCAGTGGCCCCTCCCTGTCTACCTCCTCCTCTTCCTCCATCTCCTCTCCCTGAAATCTGTTCCCTTAGGTCCTACCCCATAGGACCACCTGCTGTGCATGCCTCCCTCTAGTGGTTTCATCTCTTAACCCAGTTAAAAAACCGTGTTCCTAAGAGTCCTTTGAATAGTGACCCTAGTGAAGGGACTGACTCAGGGAAGCTGGCCTTGCTTCTTTCCAAGTTATGCCACGTGAGTAGCTGCTTAGTCTTTCAAAGGCCGGCCTGGAGTGGCACTTTCAATTATTTTATCCATCCATGGCTTCTACTTCATGTAATTATCATTTATTGATCCTCTAGTAGGTGCTGCATATATGATATGGGTTGCAATTTAATCCTTTTTAAAGATCCTGCAAAAGGGGATTCGGAAGTTCCAAAAGGTTAAGTGAGTTGCCCGAGTTTTATACAGCTGCTAGTTACTACGTGTCAGTCGTGTCCAACTCTTTGTGACCCCATGGATTGTAGCCAGCCAGGCTCCTCTCTGTCCATGGGATTCTCCAGGCAAGAATATTGGAGTGAGTTGCCATTTCCTTCTCCAGGGGATCTTCCCTACCTAGGGATCGAACCTGGGTCTCCGGCATTGCAGGTGGATGCTTTACTGTCTGACCTACTAGGGGAGCCCTCGCAGATCAGGCTCCATCGCCTATACCTCTTCCTCCACACAACACTAGCTGATTTCAAAATTATTAGAGAAAAGATTAAAAATCAAAACCACAAAGAGGAGGAATACCCAAATGTGGCCAAGGGGACTAATGTGATTATGTGCTGCTGCTGCTGCTAAGTCACTTCAGTCATGTCGGACTCTGTGCGACCCCACAGACAGCAGCCCATCACGCTCCACCGTCCCTGGGATTCTCCAGGCAAGAACTCTGGAGTGGGTTGCCATTTCCTTCTCCAGTGCATGAAAGTGAAAAGTGAAAGTGAAGTTGCTCAGTCATGTCCGACTCTTAGCGACCCCATGGACTGCAGCCTACCAGGCTCCTCCATCCATGGAATTTGCCAGGCAAGAGTACTGGAGTGGGGTGCCATTGCCTTCTCCGGTGATTATGTGAATGACTATTAAATCTGTCTTTGAGCTTCTTGGAACCAAGAAAAGTGTGGGGAGGTGAAGGGCTACATGCTTCTCTATATAATATAGAGTCTCTGTGGTCAAAGGAAATAAATTTTTTCTCTTATCTTCCATTCCAGGAGTAATTTTTCATGTGGGGTTTTACACAAGGACACTGCATAACAAAATGAATAAAGTTGTCAAAAACTAGGTGCAGCAAAAGATAAATAAATAATTGTCCAGTGTAATGTGTTAGTTCATTCAGCAATCATTCAATAAACACTGAGCACCTACCATGCCTTGGCTGCCGAGATGCAAAACACATGCAAAAAGATAATTATCCTGCAGTGTAATCAGCTGTAATGGAGGCATCCTCGATGCTTCGGGAGTACACCCAAGTGGGATGATACCCTGCCTTGGGGCAAGGGTCACAGGCAAGGTAGCATTTGCCCATAGTCTTGAAGTCTGAGTTAGATTAGCAACTTATTTCCAAAAGGAGGATAAGGCATTCAGGAAAAAGGGAACTGAATGTGCAAAGACATGAAGGCTAATATTGCATCTGGTACTGAATTGTCACCTCTCAGCAGGGCAGGACAGGACTCAAAGGTGACAGCCAGCTTGACGGGAACCTGGAGGGCCAGCAGGATTCGATTCAGTACCGTAGGAACAGAGGTCAAACAGAGATGGCAGGAGCTGGGAACAGGGTAGTTACAAGAGTACACATGGGAATCACTGGGTAGGCTCCAGCAGGGGCCATCCTGGGGTTATTGCTGAGGAAGAGCCACAGCCTGATGGGGGAGGGGAAGAGGGAGAGACGAGAGGGGAACCCCAGTGAGTCAGCCCAGAGGAGAGATCCCACTACCTGGATGAATGGACTCAAAACGAGTCCAGTTGGCAACCAGGTGAATATTAAGGATCCACAGAGTATTCAGGGAGTGAAGTCTAATACAAAGTGATTCCTGTAGGTGAACTGTATAATACCAAAACGAAAACTGGTGAGGGTGGCGCTGTGCAAGAATCTACTGATGGACCCAGAGCATCTGGGGAACTAAAATACTCCCCGCTGGAACAGAACTGAGATTGGAGGACGAGGACTGAATAAATGGTGCATACCACGGGCTAACCTTGGTACGTCACTTTTCCACTTTTTTATTCTTTAGGCCTGTATATGTTTGTTGTTGGCTGTATGGCACGTAGGATCCTAGCTCCCGGACAAGGGACTGAACTGGAATCCCCTGCATTAGAAGCATGGAGTCCTAACCACTGGACAGCCAGGGACTTCCCTTTAGACCTGTATTTAGAAGATGATTTGGGCTCAGGCTCTCTGATGTCATTCTGGGAGGAGAAATTTTTTTCTGAATCTTCTGCTTACTCTGAGTGTTAGTCACTCAGTCATGTCTGACTCTTTGTGACCCCATGGACTTTAGCCTCCCAGGCTCCTCTGTCTGTGGGATTCTCCAAGCAAGAATACTGGAGTGGGTTGCCATTCCTTTCTCCAGGGGATCTTCCTGGCGCAGGGATTGAACCCAGGTCTCCAGCATTGCAGGAAGATTCTTTACTGTGTAAGCCGCCAGGGAAGCCCTACTGTGAGCTGAACAATTGTCCAGTTCAAATGAGTTGTCCCAGTTACCCTGAGGATTCATGAACTTATTTTTTGACTGTATTCACATACAGGTGTCCCTATATATGATGAAGTATCCATTGGCTTACAGAAACAGAGTAATTGTCTTTCATGGCAACAACTGGAATTTGTTGAATACTTACTACATGCTGGAATCTGGCACTTGGACAAAGAGAGGAACAAGTTGGATGTGGTCCAGGGGGCTTACCCTGGAGGAGTTCATACTCCTGGGCTGAACTCCTGGGTTCAGTTTAATTTTCTTTAAAATGGGACTTCCCTGACAGTCGGATAGTTAAGACTTCGCCTTCCAGTGCAAGGGGTACAGGTTTGATCCCTGGTCTTGGAGCTAAGATCGCACATGCCTCGCAGCCAAAAAACCAAAACATAAAACAGAAGCTATATTACAACAAATTCAATGAAGACTTTAAAAATGGTCCACATCATAAAGGAAATCTTAAAAAAAATGGACATAGCACCTACCTCTGGAGCAGTTTTGAGGACGAAGTGCTCAGAACCATGCTTAGCACACTGTTAAGTGCTAGCATTAAAAAAAAAAAATGTCTATTCAGAACCACCCTATGACCCAGAAATTCCAGTCCTGGGCATATATCAGAAAAAGCACACTAATTCAAAAAGATACACCCAGTGTTCATAACAGCATAATTATTTACAATTGCCAAAATATGGAAGTGGCCTAAGTGCTGTCAACAAATGAATATGAAGCTGGAGGTAGATGCCCACTCCTCCCAGGGTGAGCAGTGGGAGTTCATTCCCTGTGGACAGAAACTCCAAAATATCAACAGGACAATCCAGAGAGGAGGCTGAGCCCTGCCTAGATCAGAGAGAAGAGATCACATATTTGTCTAAGTCAAGCAGAACTTTCTGACTAGAAAGCTTCTTGGAGGTCAAAGAGAAGTGATGTCAAACAACCCACAGGCCGCTTCGCCGGACTCTGTCTTGGCGGAGAGCTGCACGCGCATGCGTGGAAGGATCCTGTGCTGTCCTTAGTTGCTCAGTTGTGTCCGACTCTTTGTGACCCCATGGACTGTTGCCGGCTCCTAGAGGATCCTGAGATATACCAAACACAGACTCAGAACCAGGCAAATCAAAATGACTGGCCCAAGGAAATCTGGAAGAAATGCCCCATAAAAGCTATCTAAACTGCTGCAAGAGAGTGACTCTCTCTGAGGCTGGCCGTGTCTATCCACACACACTGTACTCGTTTTCCTCCTAATAAACACTTTGCTTGTCTCACTACTTTCCATCTTTGTGGGAATTCTTTTCTGCAAAGCTGAAGGGCCAGGGCCTTGTCACTGACTACTGGTCTAGTAGCTAGTAGTCAGGATTAGATTCCAATCTAGTGGCTAGGATTTGGTGCTCTCACTGTCACGGCCCCACCTCAGTCTCTGGCCAGGAACTGAACCCCACTTCAAGCCCCTGCAGGCTGAGGCCACCCGAGATCATATTGATTAAGAAAATGAGGTCCACTGTAATAGATGTAAATACCCACAATGGAATATGACTCAGCCATAAAAAAAGAACAAAAATTTGCCATTTAAAGCAATAAGGATGGACAAATACTGTATGATACCGCTTATATGTTGGAATCTAAAAAATACAACAAACTAGTGAATATAACAAAAAAAGAAGTAGACACAGATATACAGAACAAACTAGTGATTACCAGTGGTGGGGGGAGAGGGTGGGGCAAGATGGGGGAGGAGATTATACATAATAACATATAAGGATATATTGTACAACACAGGGAATATAGCCAGTATTTTATAATAACTGTAAATGGTGCATGTGCACGAAAGTTTCAGTCATGTCCGACTTTTTATGACCCTATGGTCTGTAGCCCACCAGGCTCTTCTGTCCATGGGATTCTTCTGGAGTGGGTTGCCTTGCCCTCCTCCAGGGGATCTTCCCCACCAGGGATCAAACCAGCCGCTCGGTGTGTCTCCTGCATTGGCAGGCGGGTTCTTTACCATGGCGCCACCTGGGAAGCCCAATAAATGCAATATAACCTTTAAAAATTGTGAATCACTATATTGTATACATCTATAGTTTGTTTAATATTGTACAGCAACTATGTTTCAATAAAAATTTTCATCATTAATCAGCATTTTAAATCAGTATTCATAGTTGTTTATATTTACCTAAAGAAACTCTGGAAGGATACCCAGGAAACCAATATAAGCAGTTGCCTCTGGGTACGTGTTGGGGGAGGGGGAAGTGGAATGTTCTTCTGCCTTGAATCCATCTCAAAAAAGTAGAAGAGAGGGGGTTGTTCTTCACTTGGGCCAAGTTCACACAAGCTTGAAGGAATGGGGTCATAAGGGACTTAATCTGCATTTCTATCACCAGAAAGAGCAGCTCTGACTGGACCACAGAGGCCCTGACCTCTTACGGAAGCAGAGGTAGGGCTAGTTTTTAATTATCACAGGAGTGGGGGAGACAGTTGCTGTTGAGGGCTCGCCCCATCCTGCACCAGAGACAGCTCAGAGCCCTGGAGCCCTCAGAGGGGGCCTGAGGACGTGACAAAGTGCCTGAACCTCTGGTAGGCTGTGGGGGCCAGGGCCCTTCTGGAGGAAAAGCCAGGTTTGACAAATGCTTTTGTGTAGATGCTGCAAACCCAAAATGGGTCGCCTGGAACCGTTGTCAGCATGACGCCTGACTGGGACTGCCGCTCAGGGACCTGAGGCTTCTTATTTAGTGTGTGTCTGTGTCTGTGTGTGTAAGACAAAAGCAGGAGGCATAGGACAGCTCGTACAGGAGAAAAGTGGATTACTGCCCTTCCTTTTCCCAGAACCCTGCTCTCACCCACTGATTCCCCGGCCAACTCCATGGAGTTCTGTTTATTCAGGAACCTGACCCCAGCAGGGAAGTCCTAGTATTCCTCTCTTCTTCATCCATCTCTTCCTTCCCTCTCCTTCCCCCTCCACCTCCCACCCTCCTGCCAGGCCTGCCCACAGGATCCGCCAGTGTGTAGAGGGTGCTCAGGGTTTAGGGAGCCCCAGGGGATGGTGAGGACCAGGGCAGGCCTCGGTGGGATGTTCTGACCAGCTGGGCTGGGTGGTACTGGCACCTGTGAGGCTGTAGCAGCAGGGGGCGCTGTGCCACTGACCAGAAAGCAGAGGGGGTGGGGTGGAGGAGCTTTCTTGCCCCATCTCTCTCCCCTTCCATCCTCCTCCCTGCCCTGCAGAGGGTAAGAGGCATGAAGGTCAGTTCCCCAGGCAGAGAGAGGGGTGGAGGGTGGACCTGGAGAATCACGTAGAGAGCGACCAGCCTGCTTCTCTGGCTGGGACAGCCTGGTCAGATGGTTCCACCCACCAGTCACTGACATCCTTTCTTCCTCCCTTGCCCAACCATTTGTCTCCTATTTCCCTGCTTCCAACGTGGCTGGAGAACGTCACACTTGGACAGGCTTGTGGCAGTTGCCCTTGGCTGGGCCGCTGGTGTTGGGAGCTTGGCACTTCTTCCGCTCACTGCCCTGAGGCCCCAGCCCTGCCTACTTGTATTTCACTCAGGCTCCCTTCCCTCCTCTTTGACCCTCCCTTCTCCCCTTCCCTCTGGTCTTGGAAAAACTGGGTCTCGCCTCTCCAGGGCTGTTCCTCCACTCTGCATCAGGCACCCTCGGCTGGCCCTCAAGGATGCTGAGACAGGAGTCGTCTTCTCATACAGTGCCTCTGCGCCCTCAATCTGTCTTCTCGGTCCCGACTGCTCCGGCAAGCGGCATCTTCCTTGTCTGCATCATCAGCAACCACTTACATGTTCTCACCCAACCAGCCTTCTGACCGCACCATGCCCTGAAACTGTCATCCTGTAGGCCTCCTATATGCCAAGCCCCAGTCTTTCTTTACAACCTTGATTAGACACCTTCCTGTTGTTAACCCTTCTCCTTGCCTCCCCAAATTAAGCTTCCTCGACCTTGCCTTTCAGCCTCTTCTTGGCTTTTTCCCTCTGCTGGAGGTTGGATCTCAGCTCCATTTCCATCACTCAGGTCCCACTGGAGCCTTCTTTCTGCTTCCAGCCTGCTCTCCCCAGCTAACCTGTGCATCCCCATCTGCACCTCGTGATTCTTCAGGGCCTGCAAAATCAAGTTATCCAGACTCACCTTTCTCCTTCAAGCGTCCCCTTCCTCTCGTTTTCCCTGTTAACAAACCTTCAGGGACTCCCCTTCTCCCAGATAAATGAATGCCAAATACCCTTGCCAAGTCTTTGGCATTCCAACCACAACTTATTCTTTGCTGTTTTCCCAAAGGCCTCTCTGCTTTTTCCCTTTGGAGATTTTAGGACCAGTCCTGACACCTGCCTCCTGGGGTGGAAAGTTAATCGTTCTCCCCATCACGTATTCTCACAGCACTTTAGACAAATTCTAAGGAGCTGGGTTTGGATCTAGTGTTTTTATTAGTTAGCTCTGTGACCTTGGCCAAATAGCTTAACCTCTCTGAACCTCTGCAAGGTGATAATCTGAGGCCAGAAATAACCCTACAAATTAGTGGTCAATATTCAACAGGGCACAAAGACAACAGGAAAAATAGTTTTTCAACAAATAGGAAATGTCCAGAATAGGCAAATTCATAGACAGAGTGTAGATTAGTGGTTGTCAGGAGCAGTGGGGGAAAGAGAGGAGAGGGTGAGTGGTAACGGGTACTGACTTTTGAGAATGTTCTATAGTGATGATTGCAAAACTTTGTGCATTTACTAGAAACCACTGAATTGTACACTTTTGAGAATGAATTTTACGGTATATGAATTACATCTGAATTTTTAGAGTAAGTACAAAAAGAAAGAGAAAGGTCCATTTCACAGGGTAGTTGTGAGGGTCAATTGATGCCAAGTATGGGAGTGGCTGTGCTGCCTCTGATGCTGAAAGGGTGGCTGTGTATTCACCTTTCTCTCCCACTAGAGTGTCAGCTAGGCTTCCCAGGTGGCTCAGTGGTAAAGAATCTGTCTGCAATGCAGGCGACCTGGGTTTGATCCCTGGGTCGGGAAGATCCCCTGGAGAAGGAAATGGCAGCCCATTCCAGTATTCTTGCCTGGAGAATTCCATGGACAGAGGAGCCTGATAGGTTACAGTCCATGGGGTCACAAAGAAGATACAACTTAGCTATTAAACAACAACCCACCATCAGAGAACATGACACCAGTGACAAAGCTAGACGACGAAGCCAACATTACAAGTTCAGTCAGCCTGACTCCGTTTTTCCCAGACCGACTGTCACCATCAATACATTAGAGATCGACAATCTCAGTGTACAAAAGCAAGGGGATGGCAAGCTAATATTAACAGATAGCTATTTCTCACATAAAAATTATCCACACTCCCCACAAAAACACAGGAAAGAAATAAGACCAGCCAACTATGGGAGGAGAAGCCAATGTAATGGCTAGTCTTTACTGGAAAGAAGAAATTCCGTATCATATTCTGAGTGCATTAGTGCAATGGCTCAGTGGGCCAACTGGTGTGGCACTAGCTTGTAATGGGTTCCACAGCTGGGGCATCGCTGGGCCTCGCCTTTGTGCAGCCAGAACCAAATGACAGTACTGTTGTCTTCTTCACCTGAAAGAAAAAAGGTAGCTGAAGGCCATGCAGCCTAAAAGAAGGACTTTCACTGTTAACCTACTGCCCTCAGACACCTCTGAGATGCAAATAAAGTTATGGTTGACACCTTAAGGTCAGTTCAAGCTGATCCCATTTTTCAGATGAAGGAACCGAGGCTAAGTTTACCTGTGAGTAAACTAGGTTCTCACAGTTCCCTGCCTGTGTACAATCCCAAAGCTGGGTCCATTTTGGCATGTACACCTAGTGCCTGATGTGATGTCTGGCAAAGAGAAAGTACGGTATTTTCTAGATGAATATTTCTGCAGGCCACCTCTTCACTGAGGCAGTATTATTGATGTTCCAGGCCTCTTTACAGTAAGGGTGACCTACTTTGGCAAAGGGGCCCAAGGGTCAAAACCTTTAAAACATTTATCCATATAACTTTACACATATACACTCATAGACAACAGATGTGAAGAAACTAGTAGACATCCTCCTTACAAAACAGATATTAAACAAACGGGTGAGACTTCCTGGTGGTCTAGTGGTTAAGACTCCATGCTCCCAATGCAGGGGGCCTCGGTTCCATCCTTGGTCAGGAAACTAGATCCTGTATGTTGCAACTAAAAGATCTCACATGCGGTAACAAAGATCCTGAAGGTCACAACTAAGACCTGGCAGAGCCAAATAAGTAAATATTAAAAATAAGTAAATAAACAAACAGACTTTTCAGGCAGTTCAATGGTTAAGATTCTGTGCTTCCAATGCAGGGAGCGTGGGTTTCATCCCTGGTTGGAGAACTATGATCCCACATTCTGCACAGTCAAAAAATAAATAAGCAAACAAACAAAAGGGTAAGAAAACAGTAGAGAAGCACTTACAGATGCAGCCCACTATCCGCTTGTTGCTGATGGAGGGGACTAAATTAGGGTCTTCCTTGGTACCTGAGGTTGCCTTTGGGGCAAGTATATTGTATGGGTCCTGAAAAAAAAAAAAATAAATAAAGGGTCTATTATGCCAAATGATCCCTACCCTCTAGGGACTACCAATATTGTTCCAAGAACCCATGTTTCCTGGAGGGAAGGCTCCCCATAGAGGAGGCTGTTCTGATCCCGTCCAAGGCAATGAACTCTCCCAGAAGGGACGGAACATTTTTCTCACCTGTCCCTTGCGAGCAGCCAGCATGACCTCCCTCTCTAGCCCAGTCGCCTGCTCTTCATCAGTAGGAACACCACCTAAAAGAAAATAAAATGATGATGTCGGCTGAAATGATCAAGAGGGAAAACGCACATAAGTCAATTTTTGCTTACAGTTTTAGCGGGCCCACAGGCTCCCACAGTCTACTCATACCCACTGTCCCTTAAGAACCAGTCACGTTACCCAAATGGAACACGGGGTTATCTTTTCTTCCTTCAACCACGGAGGCCGATTTTTCTGCCTTTTTTTTTTTTTTCTAAAAGCAGGTTAATCAGAGTCCTAGTGGGGTGCATCCAACTGGAGACGGGAGCAGGTCTGAAGGGCGGCTTGGCCCCTCCATGCCCCGGTTGCAAACCCTGCCCAAGGTCACCCAGCAACTCCGTTTAAGAATTTTTCGCAGCCGGGTCACTTTGGTGGTCAGCACCAGCTGCGGTCGAGAATAACAGGGAGAGGTCCACAGAGCCTCAGGCCTTTGGGGCCCAGAGGAGATGAAAGGCCTCCCCCACCCCGGCCTTTGCTGACCTAACACCACCGCGGGAGGGCAACGGCGTACGATGCCGGCGAGTACCTCCAGACGCCATAGAGCGCACCACGGAGACTCCATTTGGACCCCGGGCCCTCAGGGCTTGGGAGGCCAAAGCTCCAGCTCCACGGAGTAACCTTGACGCCATCACGCCCGCTACAAACACCAGCACTTCCGGGAGCAGGCTCCTGAAACAGAAAGGATTTCCGGGGGAGGGCTTTTTTCCCTTCCGCTTCCTTCCGGCCCAGAGTCCGCCTTACTCACGTGACCTTTCCGGGGCGGGACAGCAGGAAAGGCTGCGCTTGCGCAACTGTGCCTCATTGCCCACTCCGGGCAGCCGGCTAGGAGCGGGGCTAGTAACGGTTTCAATTGTAGGCTTCCGGACATCTGCCGTTTGCTAACGCTGAGGTTGGGTAGAACTTGTTTTGCGCCTGTGAGACTCAGTGTCGTCGTCCGAATGGGGCAACCCCACTGTAGTTCATATGCTTTTTGGCTGACAGTTGTGCTCGGGTGACGTGGAGGCTGCTGATGGAAGACGTGGAGCCAGTGCCTGTCAGGATACTTGCCACACATCAAGTGGTCCCCATTTAGCAGTAGCGTCCCAGAGGCCACAGTATTAATTGTGATGGGGGCAAATTTTGATGCTGGGTCTCCTGGCAGTGTGACAGCCACTGTGAATGTGGGGCTCAACCTATAAGAACTTGGACAGAATCTGCCCGCAGACCTAGCATCATTTTCCTGTAACTGTGGCTTTGAGGTGATGAGATCCAGGTCTGAGGCGAGGCTGAGGAAGGGGAAGAAGGTAGGGCCATGTTGTGGGCCCCTTCCAGAACCAACCCTGGAGGAGGGCACGGCAACCCACTCCAGTATTTCTTGCCAGGAGAATCCCATGGACAGAGGAACCTGGTGGGTGGCACGCCATGGGATCGCACGGTCGAACAGGACTGAAGCGACTTAGCACACCCAGAACCAAAGCCCTTGGTGATGGAGGGTAAAGGGCTGGCTACCTCCGGAAGCTGTTGGCTAAGAAGAAAATAAACAAGACTCCTCCTCGGGAAGCGGAGTTGTTGCTGGTAATGGAGTCCCAGAATGTACTAGGACGGGAATTCTCTGTTGAAAACTGGAAATATCTTCCATAGCTTCCCCCCCCCCCCCTTGCTCACGAGCTCGGGTGTGCAAGCTTCTTAGGGTGGGCTTTGTAAACACTGCTCTCCATGGGCTCCTAGGCCCTAATTCCCATGGTCAGTGTAGCCCTGTCACAGTCTGGCTACATGCAGTGTCTGTTTCCCTACCTGATTTAAAAAACAAAACAACCCTTTAGAGCAGAAGTTATGTCCTATTCATCTTTGAATTCTCAGTGTCTTGCAGAGGCCCAGCATGCAGAGGATCGAGGAAACGTTGGTAAATTTATTTCTTGGAGAGAATCTACGGATTCAGTTTTGTAGGGTTTCCCCTGGCCCATGGAGATAAACTTGAGGTAAATCGGGGAAGGTTGAAGTCCCAGGTGTTCCCACCTGCCCTCTTCAGGTTATATTTTCAGAAGGATCAGGTGGAGCATCCCTTCACATGAGCACAGTCTTCATGGGTGCCTCTCCATCAAGGAGAAAAAAACATCTCTAAGACCAAAGATGTCTTGATTCTATTGAAAGGTGAGTTTTGCTTTGAATGACTTCCACTGTTCTTTCTCCCTTGTCCCCGCTGCAACTTTACCAAATTAAATTGGAAAAAAAATCCCTTAAGTCCTAGGGATGTTCCCCAAGAATCTATAGTTGATTTGTAACTATGGTGAGATGTTTAATGCTGGGGTGGGGAGAAGCAGTGGTCTGGAAAACAACTGTTCTGAGTGAAACCCACCAGCCAACTCAGTCACTTTTTGTTTTGCCCACCATTTCCTAATCTGTAAAACTTTCATTAGACTAGGTTAGTATTTCCTGAAGTGTATTCCATGGATTCCTGGTTTCAAAAGATGCTCTCGGTTTAAAAGACTTGGTTAAGATAGGGAGGGCTTCCCAGATGGCTCAGTGGTAAAAAAATCTGCCTGCCAGTGCAGGAGATGCAGGAGACTAGGGTTGATCCCTAGGTTGGGAAGATCTCCTGGAAGAGGAAATGGCAACCCACTTCAGTATCCTTGCCTGAAAAATTCTGTGGACAGGGGAACCTTGTGGCTATAGTCCATGGGGTCGCACAGAGTTGGACACGACTTCGAGACTGAGCATNAGGCAAGAGTACTGGAGTGGATTGCCATTCTCTTCTCCAGGAGATCATCCTGACTCAGGGATCGAACCCACATCTCCTGCATCTTCTGCATTGGCAGGCAGACTCTTTACCACTGAGCTACCTGGGAAGCCCCTGCTCATGTATATATTACTTTCCCCTTATTTTTAAGTTGTGGTAAAATCCATGCATCATACAATTTACCATCATAACCCATTAAATTCTTTTAATTTGGAGTATAGTTGGTTTGTAATGTTCAATTTCAGGTGTACAGCAAAGTGAATCTGTTGTACATATATCCACTGTTTTTAAGATTCTTAACTCATTTAAAAGTGTGTGGTTCAGAAGTATTAAATACATTTGTAATATTGTGCAACAATTATCACCATCTATCTCCATAACATTTTCCACCTTATAACACTGAAATGCTGTACTCATTAAACAGTAACTTCCCATTTCCCATGTGACAGAATTTCCTTCCTTTTTATGGCTGAAGTATATTCTATTATATGTACATATTACATTTTGCTTATCCATTCATCTGTTGATGGATTCTTGGGTCTCTTCCACATTTTAGCTATTGTAAGCAATACTGCTGTGAACACTGGTGTATAAATACCTCTTCAAGACTCTGCCTTCAATTTTCTGGGATATATAACAAGATATGGGATTGGACTGGATTAAAGATTTATTGAGCATGGCCCCGCCCATCAGAGCAAGACTCAGATTTCCCACAACTAGCCCCTCCCATCAGGAGGCTCCCACAAGCCTCTTACCCTTATCCATCAGAGGGAAGACATGGAAACCACAGTTACAGAAAACTAACTAAACTGATCACTTGGATCAAAGCCTTGTCTTAACTCAATCAAACTATGCCATGCTGGATAAAGCCACCCAAGATGGATGGATCATGGTGAAGAGTTTTGACAAAATGTGGTACGCTGAAGAAGAGAATGGCAAGACACTTCAGTATTCTTGCCTTGAGAACCCCATGAACTGTATGAAGAGGCAAAAAGATATGATACTGAAAGATGAACTCCCCAGGTTGGTAGGTGCCCAATATGCTACTGGAGAAGAGTGGAGAAATAGCTTCAGGAAGAATGAAGAGGCTGAGCCAAAGTGAAAAGAACACCCAAAGAACACCCATTTGTGGATGTGACTGGTGATGGAAATAAAGTCTGAAGCTATAAAGAACAATATTGCATAGGAATCTGGAATGTTAGGTCCATGAATCAAGGTTAATTGAAAGTGGTCAAACAGGAGATGGCAAGAGTGAACATAGACATTTTAGGAATCAGTGAACTAAAATGGACTGGAATGGGCGAACTTAATTCAGATGACCATTATATCTACAAGTGTGGCCAAGAATCCCTTAGAAGAAATGGAGTAGCCTTCATAGTCAACAAAAGAGTCCAAAATGCAGTACTTGGGTGCAATCTCAAAAACAACAGAATGATCTCTGTTTGTTTCCAAGGCAAACAATTCAGTATCACAGTAATCCAAGACTATGCCCCAACCAGTAACGCTGAAGAAGCTAAGTTGAATGGTTCTATGAAGACCTACCAGACCTTCTAGAACTAACACCCCAACATATGTCCTTTTCATCACAGGGAATGCAAAAGTAGGAAGTCAAGAGATTCTTGGAGTAACAGGCAAATTTGGCCTTGGAGTACAGAATGAATCAGGGCAAAGGCTAACAGGGTTTTGCAAAAGAACGCACTGGTCATAGCAAACACCCTCTTCCAGCAACACAGAAGAAGACTCTACACATGGACATCACCAGATGGTTGATACAGAAATCAGATTGACTATATTCTTTGCAGCTGAAGATGGAGAAGCTCTATACAGTCAGCAAAAACAAGACCAGGAACTGACTATGGCTCAGATCATGAACTCCTTATTGCCAAATTCAGACTTAAATTGAAAAAATCAGGGAAAACCGCTAGACCTTCAGGTATGACCTAAATCAAATCCCGTATGATTATACAGTGGAAGTTTCAAACAGATCCAAGGGATTATATCTGATAGAGTGCCTGAAGAACTTTGGACAGAGCTTGGTAACACTGTACAGAAGGTGATGATCAAAACCATCCCCAAGAAGAAGAAATGCAAAAAGGCAAAATAGTTGGCTGAGGAGGCCTTACAAATTTCTGAGAAGAGAAGCAAAAAACAAAGGAGAAAAGGAAAGATATATCCATCTGAATGCAGAGTTCCAAGAATATCAAGGAGAGATAAGAAAGCCTTCCTCGGCGATCAAGGCAAAGAAATAGAGGAAAATAACAGTATGGGAAAGACTAGAGATCTCTTCAAGAAAATTAGAGATACCAAGGAAACATTCTATGCAAAGATGGGCACAATAAAGGACAGAAATGGTATGGACCTAACAGAAGCAGAAGATATCAAGAAGAGGTGGCAAGAA
>SJYX01003160.1:0-21876 GCA_006410675.1 Oreotragus oreotragus
GCAAATTGAGAATTAAATAGAGGTGGAGGTTGGTTGGAAGAAGAGAAGAAGCTGAAATTCTGCATTTGGTACATGGAGATTTGGGTAAATGACAGTCTATTTAGGTATGAAGTAAGGATCTGGTATAAGCATTGCTCCCATTCTTTGTGCCTCATGTTATTTTTTGCTTTTGTAGGAAAGCAGTTAGCTGTTGTGTCTTTTCTTCAGGTTCTTTTGAAAACAAATATGCATATAGAGGATTTATCTTCTCTATCTCCACTGCCCTGACTTTAGCCCAACATCATATCATAGAATTGCTGAAACAACCTTCTACCTCCTGATTTCCCTCCTTTATATCTTTCACATCCTCACTGCTGTCAAAGTCATCTTCCTTAAAGCACATGTGATATTGTCTCTCCTGTTTGAAATTTTCTAATTCCTCATTGCCTATAGGAAAAATTTTATATACCATACATATAATGAGAAGAGTACTTATATGTCCCAATTTATGTTTGCCCAGTATGATCATTAATGGCATGTTCTTCACACTCTTCACTGTCCCAGTTCGGATGATTATCCAGTCACTCTCTTCCTAATTATTTCTGCTTCTCTTTCCAGAAAAATGAGAGATTCAGTTCTTTGTCCTGCTCTTAACCTTTCCTGAGGCATTTAGTCAGTTAAACCTAATCTTTCCCAAGTTCTCCAGCTCCCTCACCCTTAAATGCATGTAATTAGGCAGTGAATTCAAAAGTTTAGTGTTCGGTTAGGATAGATTAAGGATTTCTAATAAAGTTAACATTGTAATGGTTGTATATGTTTATTCCCTATTTTGAGTGTCTGATTGTGCTAACTTTTTTGTTAAAGTTAAAGCAGATATTCCCCTAGATCAGCAGTATCCAGCCGTTTTGGCACCTGGGACCAGTTTTGGAGAAGACCATGGACCAGGGGTGGGATGGTTTCAGGATGATTCAGACGCATTACATTTACTGTGCAATTTGCTTCTATTATTACATCAACTCCACCTCAAATCATCAGGCATTACATCTTGGAGGTTGGGGACCCCTGAGTTAGGTAACACAGATGTCTGTATATTCTTTCAGAGTAATGAAATTCATATCTAGTTAGTAGAGGAAGTAGATTAGAATCCCAAGAGCCTTGGTTTCTTTCGATTGACTGAGTACTGTTTAATAACTTAGCTACATGTGAGAGTGTTGTCCTGCCCACTTTGAAGGGATCATGCAGTCATGCTGAATTACTTGATCTGATCAAACTGTTCTCCTGATTTTTCCCCGGAAAAGCCACATTCATTTCTACCTCTTACTAGTGCACACTTAAGAGTGTTCTTCTTTCTTTCTGCTTACTAAGTCTTGACGTTTGTCAAGACTTCAAATCTCCTTCTCCCACCAAACATCTAATTATCCAAGCTCTTATGTGATTATTCCCACCATATAACTCCTGTAGTACCTTCCAGTTCATACCGTATATGTACGATAGCAGCTTCTCATTTCTCTTTTGTTAATAATAAAATGAATATGTTACCTCAAAATGTTTGTTGCTGAGACTTGGGTATACATGATTAATAGCTAATTGTCTGTAGGATATGTAGGGACCTTAGATCATTGATTTAAGTATCCCAGAAAGCATTATCCACAAAAATCAATCCTTACATACTTGATTTCTTAGAACACAGTCCACATGCTGCGAAATGAGTGAATACTAGTGTTTCTAACTAGCTAACATAGTAAGCAAAAACTTGAGGTCATTTCAGCCATCAAAGGAATCAGACTAGCTGAATTAGTTATTACATGTATTATTCGCTATGCTTAAAGTTAAACCAAAAGGCACACTATAGTTTTTTTAAATGACTTTCTTCATAATGTTTTTTCCTGAGTCTTTGACTACAAGATGAATTTTCATTTGGTAAATTTAACCTGTTTTAAGCAGTTTCACTCATTACCAAAAATACATTCAAAGGGTCTTGCTGCTGCTGCTGCTGCTAAGTCGCTTCAGTCATGTCCAACTCTGTGCGACCCCATAGATGGCAGCCCACTAGGCTCCCCCGTCCCTGGGATTCTCCAGGCAAGAACACTGGAGTGGGTTGCCATTTCCTTCTCCAATGNAAAGGGTCTTGCTGCTGCTGCTGCTGCTAAGTCGCTTCAGTCATGTCCAACTCTGTGCGGACCCCATAGATGGCAGCCCACCAGGCTCCCCCGTCCCTGGGATTCTCCAGGCAAGAACACTGGAGTGGGTTGCCATTTCCTTCTCCAATGCATGAAAGTGAAAAGTGAAAGTTAAGTCGCTCAGTCATGTCCGACTTTTAGCGACCCCATGGACTGTAGCACACCAGGCTCCTCCGTCCATGGGATTTTCCAGGCAAGAGTCCTGGAGTGGGGTGCCATTGCTTTCTCCTCAGAGGGTCTTAGCACAAAGCAAAAATCCCTGTCAAACATTTTGTTATTGTTGTTTTGCTGATCCACTCTACCTTTTCTGGCCTTTCTGCCTTGTTTTGCTCATGTATTCCAGAAAGCATGAAACTATGTTGGGGATTTCTGTTGGTTCCTAAGTTTGTCATTTGTCTGTTTTGTCTGCTGTCAGGTAATCAATTTCAATATTACTATTCAACCCATCTGCCTACTGATCTCAACTAGTACTTTATCACTTGTCTCATAAATAAACTATGTTCCCTACTGAATTTTCTACCTCCATCTTCATTAGTGCTAGAATAATCACTTCTTCTCTAACATCTGTTTTGCTATGTGAATAGACCTCCTGACTTTTCTGTTTATACTGGCTTTACCCTATTTCTTTGGAAACTATTGCACATTAAAGTCCAACTACTAAGGTGGTGAATCCATACGTGAGAAGAATAAGGTAAAAAAGAAAGAATGGATCACTTGTGGGGAGCAGAGGATAGGATTGAGGGTGAATTAAAAAAGAAGGCAAAAATTTGTGACTTATCATTTGTTCTTTAAAACACTTACCTCCTATGTATCAGTGCTGTGCTAGACACCATAAAGGATACCAAAAAAAAAAAAAAAATCTAAAATATTTAGTCTCCGATGCAAGATTTTTCACCTTAATTTATGAACATTTTATTTAAATAAAACTGACAGCCTCTTCAATCATCAAGCAGCTACCAAAGGTATTGATGCCATCGTCAGAGATAAACACTCAAGTGTGGTTGGGAGGAATCCTCACTGGAGACTAGTTGGGAGCTGTCAGTCTATTAGCTAATGAAGTGTTTGCTTTTTTTGTACAATCTTTTAATTACAAAGACTGGAACATGAATAACAAGGACATCTGATGTTTAGGAGGACAATTTCCAATGATTTTAAATATACCAGATTTTCTCCAATGAAGACACTGCTGAAAATCTTTTCCATTTTCCCAACCATTTTCTTACAGATGAGTGAATTATCTAATGAAGCAATGCAGATACAATTGACTGTTTCAAAAACCTATCCTTCTGGGAAATTATCCACTGTTTTTAAGACTGCAGAGGTCTTTCTGTTTCCAAAATATTTCACAGTTATTAGTTCTTTTTTAATGCACAGGTATTCATTTGAAGTGAATGAATGAAAAGCACCAAATGGTGTTCCAGGATAAATGTCAGTCTGCTTCTTTACCCTTTCTGCAAGACCACCCTGTTGATCAAAGTCTAAAAGCAACAAGTAGACCAACAGGATTAAAACCATGTGGTTGGTCTTTAGACAGTGTCTGTGGTGACCAGGATCTTGGTGAAACAGTTCCATGTCTAATCCTTCATGGTCACCAAGTGAGTAAGTGAGTGCTCAGTTGTGTCTGACTCTTTGCAACCCCATGGACTATAAAGTCCATGGAATTCTCCAGGCCAGAATGCTGGAGTGGGTAACCTTTCCCTTCTCCAGGGGATCTTCCCAACCCAGGGATCAAATCCAAGTCTCCTGCATTGCAGCCAGATTCTTTAGCAGCTGAGCCACAAGGGAAGCCCATAGTCCCTGAATGCCCCTATAATAGGTCTCTTTATACCTCTGAGGAGGGGAAAAAAACAACAACAACAACAACTCCTGCCACAGAAAGAAGCCCTTGTTTGTTACTCGCTCGGTCATGTCTCACTCTGCAACCCGATGAACTGAGCCAGGCAGGCTCTTCTGTCCATGGGATTTTCCAGGCATGGATACTGGAATGGGTTGCCATTTCCTCCTCCAGGGGATCTTCCCAACCCAGGGATCGAACCTGGGTCTCCTGTGTTGGCAGGCAGGTTCTTTACCGTCTGAGCCACCAGTGAAGCCTGGTTTATAAAGAGTTAAGGTCAAATGTAAGACATAAACCTTTAACAACAAAATACGTTTCAGTTCAGCTCAGCCGCTCAGTCATGTCTGACTCTTTGACCCCATGAACTGTATTTATTCAGTACAGGTGTCGACCCCTTGCTGTTGTTTATCCACTAAGGCACATCCGACTCTTTTGCGACCCCGTGGACTGTAGCCCACCAGGCTCCTCTGTCCATGGGGTTTCCCAGGCAAGAATACTGGAGTGGATTGCCACTTCTTTCTCCAGGAGATCTTCCTGACCCAGGGACTGAATTCACATCTTCTGCATTGCATGCAGATTCTTTACCACTGAGCCACCAAGGAGGCCTTCAGTTCAGTTCAGTTCATTCGCTCAGTCGTGTCCGACTCTTTGCAGCCCCATGAATCGCAGCACACCAGGCCTCCCTGTCCATCACCAACTCCCGGCGTTCACTCAAACTCATGTCCATAGAGTCTGTGATGCCATCGAGCCATCTCATCCTCTGTCGTCCCCTTCTCCTCCTGCCCCCAATCCCTCCCAGCATCAGAGTCTTTTCCAATGAGTCAACTCTTCGCATGAGGTGGCCAAAGTACTGGAGTTTCAGCTTTAGCATCAGTCCTTCCAAAGAACACCCAGGACTGTTCTCCTTTAGAATGGACTGGTTGGATCTCCTTGCAGTCCAGGAGACTCTCAAGAGTCTTCTCCAACACCACAGTTCAAAAGCATCAATTCTTCTTTATGTCAAATAATGTCATCTAGACATGCACTAAGGAACACAATTGGAGGTAGCCCCATTGTCATGGAAGTTCAGCACCAGTGGGACAGAAAGACTTGATCAGAGGCAGCTTGCAAAATTAGATGTCATGAGGATTTGTGCTTCTGAGGACATATATCCTGAATCCTTTTTTTTTTTTTCTTTTGACTCATTGATGGATGAAATCCCTGTGGCACGTGACAATTTAACTGCCAACTTTCTGAAGCAAAAGTAGCATTGTTTCTGGATTGGACCTACTGGAAAACTTCTGGATTGAAGTTTTCCCCAGACTCCCTTTACTAACTCAGATGCCTCTAAGTATGAGTATGACCTCACCAAGCATTTGTTCTTGTTCATAATATTATTTACTTGATGCCTGCCTTCTCCACTCACTTCAGGTTAGTTAAAAGAAGAGATTATATTTAACTTCAGTCACTATTGTGTTGACAGTGCCTTATATAGTATTTGGCACCGTATCAGTTCTGATAAATTATTTTGATGAACTCATTAAATACACACATGTTTCCTGATAATTCTTGAGCTGAGAATTTCTTGTTCAGGAACAAAACTGTGTCTGACTTTTTGTGACCCCATGGAGTGCAGCATGCCAGGCTCCTCTGTCTTCTGCTGTCTCCCAAAGTTTGCTCAAATTCATGGCCGTTGAGTCAGTGATGATATCTAACCATCTCATTCTCTGCTGCCCCCTCCTCCTTTTGCTTTCAGTCTTTCTCAGCATCAGGATTTTCCAATGAATTGGCTCTTCGCACCAGGTGGCCAAAGTACTGGAACTTTAGCTTCTGCAACAGTCCTTCCAATACATATTCAGGATTGATTTCCTTTAGGATTGACTGGCTTGATCTCCTTGCAAGTCAAGGGACTCTTAAGAGTCTTCTCCAAAACCACATTTCAAAAGTATCAGTTCTTCGATGCTCAGCCTTCTAAATGGTCCAGCTCTCACATCCATACCTGACTACTGAAAAAACCATAGCTTTGACTCTATGGACTTTTGTTGGTGAAGTGATGTCTCTGCTTTTTAATATGCTGTCTAGGTTTGTCATAGCTCTCTTTCCAAGGAGCATATGTCTTTTAATTTCATAGCTGCAGTTACCATCTGCAGTGATTTTGAAGCTCAAGAAAATAAAATCTGTCACTGCTTCCACTTTTTCCCCTTTGTATATTCTAACATATGAGAGATCACAAAAGTCGGTATAAGGAAAGAGACACTGAGTCTGGGACACTAGATGTAAACATTACCTTACAAATATGCAAAGGTTTAGAATATCTTGAAAGAATTTACTTTAAAAGCATTCTTTGCTCTATCACAGTGTCATTAGTTAGTAAACAAAAGTTTATCACTAGCAAAATAAATACAAGCACATCTCATAGATATTAAAGGCCAAGTTCCAGACCGCCACAATAAAGTGATTATCACAGTAAAGCAAGTCACACAATTTTTTTTGGTTCTCCATGGAAGGAATGATGCTAAAGCTGAAACTCCAGTACTTTGGCCACCTCATGAGACGAGTTGACTCATTGGAAAAGACCCTGATGCTGGGAGGGATTAGGGGCAGGAGGAGAAGGGGACGGACGACCGAGGATGAGATGGCTGGATGGCATCACTGACTCGATGGATGTGAGTCTGAGGAACTCCGGGGGATGGTGATGAACAGGGAGGCCTGGCGTGCTGCGATTCATGGGGTCGCAAAGAGTCGGACACGACTGAGCGACTAAACTGAACTGAACTGAATGCATATAAAAGTTCTGTTTACCTTGTAATCTATTAAATGTACAGTAGCTTTGTATGTTTTCAACTTAAGGTAATCTCTTTTTAAACATAAAGATACTGCACATTTAATAGAATCACCAAAATGTGACAGAGACAAGCAGTGAACACTGTTAGAAAAAAGACACCAATAGATTTGCAGGACACAGGGTTGTCACAAAACTTCAATTTATTAAAAAAAAACAAAAAACAGTATCTGCAAAATGCAATATAAAACATGCCTGTATAGTACAGTATTTCATTCAGAAAGTTCACATAGATTCAGAATATCCAGATATAAAGACATTTCAGATATAAAGACTATCTGGATTTCATGACCATGAAGAAGACTAACATGATTATTGCAACATGCCACCTCCCCTACTTCCAAGCCCACAAATTCCACTGACAATATCAAATCTCAAATCATTCAAAACATCACACGAAGCTAAATTTGCGCCTCTCCAATCAATATTGACTTATTTCTGTCTTCCCCAAAATGATAAGTTTTACATAAAGACCTTATCTTTCAGCTGAGGGTAGTAAATGCCAAATTCCCTTGGCTCCCTTTCCTAATGAGCAAGACTCACATGATGCCAGGAAAGATTGAAGGCAGGAGAAAGGGGTGACAGAGGATGAGATGGTCGAATGACATCACCAACTCAACAGACACGAGTTTGAGCAAGCTCTGGGAGATAGTGAAGGACAGGGCAACCTGGCCTTTTGCTGTCCTGGGGTGACAAAGAGTCGGACATGACTGAGCCACTATTAACAACAAGAAGAACAACACATGGCTTCAGGCTCCTAGCACCAGACCACATTCCCAGCACCCGTCTGGAGGGAGAATTTAAAGACACATTTATATGGAAATTACTTGCTCAGATATAGTGAGGACGGTGTAGACGTGAAGGGCATGGTATCCTGTGATGAGAAATAAGGATGAAGAAGAAGCCAAGGTCTCCACGATGGAAGCTGCACAGTCCATTGATCAAGATGAACTTAGCACTTTCCTCACCTTGACTGCACTAGTAATTACCTTCTTGGCTCTGGGAGTAGACTTCTCTTTTCTTAGAGCCTTAAAAAAAAAAAAAAAAAAAACAAATTTTTTTCTCTGCCTCTCTGGAATGAAAATATTTTCAAAAGCCTCTTGCCAGTTTTACAAACTAGGAATATCTTTCTTGAGGACCTATTTGAAGTCATCTATTTGTAATATAAGCATCATGGGAGATAGTGTGCCTATCTTCTAGCTTCTGTGGGAGAGGGGAGCCTGGATTATGTGAGCATCTTGCTCCAAATTATAAAATGATCCCGTGTCATGAAGATATGAGAGTTTATTTTTCCTTTGGGTAAGGTCAATTAACAAATACAAATGACCTGTGCTCCCCCACCAACCATCAGCATCCCTGCTCTTAAACAATCTTCACCTTTTGCTTCAATGGAATTGAGTTTGGACTGCATTCTGGTCTCTGTCCCCTATTGCAATAACTTTGAATAAAGTTTGTCTTACCTGTTTAACTTTGTCTGGTAGAAATTAGCTTTGAGATTATGTTTAAGAACCTGGACTTTGTCTAAGTTAGTAGGATAGTGGTGGAGACTTGGAGGTCCTACAACCTGAACTAGAATTTTGTCTCTACTACTGCTCATTTGTAAATTACTTTATCCCTCAGTCTGAATTTCTTCATCTATGACACATGAACAGGCATTAAATTCTTTCAGAGGTAATATTATAATAATGGAAAAATGGGATAGAATGAAAGATGTATTTGTTTTGAAAGGCATATTTAGAGAATAAAATTGGAAATGTTTGGTAATTGATTAGATATTATAGATGAGACGAAAGGGATTCAAAGATAAATTCCAAGTTGTTTTAGTTTGGGAATTTTGAGTTGTTTATGATAGCAAAAGTTGAACTGAAAATTCATGAGGAAAAGCAGGTCAGGTAGAAATAAGTAGACTTTGAGATAGGTGCAAGACATATAGATGAAGACATTCAGCAGGCTGTTGAGTTTTCACATCTGAAACTCAAGGGAGAAGTTTGGAGTAAAGGAATGAATCTAGACAAATATATCAGAGATATGAGATCTCCTGGGTAAATTGGTTAACTAAGAATAGCTCTCCTCAGCAACCTAAATGTCCACCAGTAGAGGAACGGATAGCAAAGAGGTGGTACACGTATACAGTGAGATATTACTAAGCCATGAAAAGGAACGAAATAATGCCATTTGCAGCAGCGTGGATGGACCTAGAGATTGTCATACTGAGTGAAGTAAGTCTAAGAAAAATACATGATATTGCTTATATGAGAAATCTAATAAAATTGCAGAAATAAACTTATCAACAAAACAGAGTTACAGGTATAAAAATCAAAACAAAAAAGCAAAAAACTTATGGTTACCTGTGAACAAGGAAGGGAGTGATTGTAGCCCCCCAGGCTCCTCCATCCATGGAATTTTCCAGGCAAGCGTACTGGAGTGGGTTGCCGTTTCCTTCTCCAGGGGATCTTCCTGACCCAGGGATCGAACCTGGGTCTCCCGTGTTGCAGGCAGATGCTTTACCGTCTGAACTACCAGAGAAGCCAAGGAAGGGAGGGGAGGTATAAATGGGGAGATGGTAATTGACATATACACCCTACTATATATACTTGTGTGTGCTCTGTCACTTCCAACCTGTCTGACTCTGCAACCCCATGGACTGAAGCCTGCCAGCCTCTTCTGTCCTTGGGATTCTCCAGGCAAGAATACTGGAGGGGGCTGCCATGCCCTCCTCCAGGGGAATCTTCCTGACCCAGGGATTGAACCCATGTCTCCTGCATCTCCCGCATTGGCAGCAGATTCTTTACCACTAGCACAACCTGGGAAGCCCATATCTATCTATCTAAAATATATATATATTTAATTTCCTGGTGGACCCCATGTTCACTCTGTAGAAATGGCAATAGAATTCAGTCTCTTGGACTTGATTTTCATACTCCCAAGGATATACTTTAAGTTTGCCCCTGGTTTTTCCCACGCCTGGCTATTTTAACTGCCTCCTGCACTGGATGTGGTTGGTCTCTTGGCCTGATTTTATACAGTAAAATAATGCAGTCTATGCTGGGAAAGAAAGAAGTAAAATACAATCACAATTATCTGACATGTGCCTGTTTTATTTTCACATAGCCCTCTTAGGTCTGAAAAAGAAGAAAGCAGGTGAAGAATGTAGTTAGTGGACCATTTGGACAGGAAATAGGAAGTTGCTTGGATGATCAACACTGAAAGTCAGCACTGATTAAATTCACTGGATAATTAATTGCTCAATTCTCCCTGTTTCTCTGCCTTTGTGCAGTCCTAGAAGAAGCAAATCTGTGAGTGTGCTGTCCATTCTCCCATTTAATTCCTGACCTTTTGCAAGCTCATCAGTCATAATTAACTTCAATACACTTGGCATGTTGTTGTGCCCTTGGCATTTCCGCATCAGTCTTGTGCATTTTGAAGCAAGCTAATAATGATGGCTTAATAAAAAGCAGTACTACTTAAAATTTGATTTCCTGTTTTCCTTGGTAATTTTACTTTCCCTTCAAGAATCATAATTATTCTCCCTAGACAAAACAACTAATACCCATCTGTGGCCATCTAAATAGCCTATGAAAATATTTCAGCATAGATGTTTATTTCCAAATCTATCCAATGAAGCTGTCCTAGCAACTGCAGATCAAGCAGACTCACCCAGATTCCGGTGGTTTCTGTGGGCTATTCCTGTTCTTAGGTACTTACGCTGTTCCTGAGTTTTCTTCCACTGCTTCCCCACCCTAATTATCTCCTTATCCCTTATATTGATAGAACTATGTAATAGAAGCACATGCAATGAAACAGACTCAAAAATCCTCTCAAAGCAAGTACCATTAAAAAAATGTAAAAAGAGAATAACAGGCGTTCTATTGCAAATGATACAGTTGCTTTATTTTTTTCTCATCGAGTCCTGCTTTCTTTCAAACAATGAGTGGAGAACTCTGAAATATTCAGATGTACATTCAGTTTTTCAGTTCGTTTGGCTGTTCTCTTTCAGTGATTCTCAGTACACAACTCTTTGTGAACATTTAATTTACTTTTATTGCTGTGTAGACAGTGCTTTATAATGGAAAAATCTCAGGCATGGAATTGGAAGACAGAGTTGAAATCATATCTTTTGGGATACTGTGTGACTTCAGCAAAATTGTTTACCTATCCTGAAGTTGTCTCTTAATGGTTCCNGCTGGGCTGGAAGAAGCACAAGCTGAAAACAAGATTGCTGGGAGAAATATCAATAACCTCAGATATGCAGATGACACCACCCTTATGACAGAAAGTGAAGAGGAACTAAAAAGCCTCTTGATGAAAATGAAAGAGGAGAATGAAAAAGTTGGCTTAAAGCTCAACATTCAGAAAACTAAGATCATGGCATCTGGTCCTATCACTTCATGGCAAATAGATGGGGAAACAGTGGAAACAGTGTCAGACTTTATTTTTCTGGGCTCCAATATTACTGCAGATGGTGATTGCAGTCATGAAATTAAAAGATGCTTACTCCTTGGAAGGAAAGTTATGACCAACCTAGATAGCATATTCAAAAT
Source organism: Oreotragus oreotragus (assembly GCA_006410675.1). NCBI lineage: Eukaryota > Metazoa > Chordata > Mammalia > Artiodactyla > Bovidae > Oreotragus > Oreotragus oreotragus. Next base: position 11,356 of record SJYX01003160.1, read on the forward strand.
CAGAGATATTACTTTGCCAACAAAGGTCCATCTAGTCAAAGCTATGGTTTTTCCTGTGGTCATGTATGGATGTGAGAGTTGGACTGTGAAGAAAGCTGAGGGTCAAAGAATTGATGCTTTTGAGCTGTGGTGTTGGGGAAAACTCTTGAGAGTCCCCTGGACCGCAAGGAGATTCAACCAGTCCATTCTGAAGGAGATCAGCCCTGGGATTTCTTTGGAAGGACTGATGCTAAAGCTGAAACTCCAATACTTTGGCCACCTCCTGCGAAGAGTTGACTCATTGGAACAGACTCTGATGTTGGGAGGGATTAGGGGCAGGAGGAGAGGGGGACGACAGAGGATGAGATGGTTGGATTGCATCACCGACTTGATGGACGTGAGTTTAGTGAACTCCAGGAGTTGGTGATGGACAGGAGGCCTGGCGTGCTGCAATTCATGTGGTCGCAAAGACTCGGACACGACTGAGCGACTGACCTGAACTTTCATGGGGATGGTCTTTATCACTGCCTCCTGTACAATGTTACACACCTCTATCCAAAGTTCCTCAGGCACTCTGTCTATCAGATCTAATCATTTGAATCTGTTTGTCACTTCCACTGTATAATCATGGGAAACAATGGAAACAGTGAGAGACTTTATTTTCGGTGCTCAGAATCACTGCAGATGATGACTGCAGCCATAAAATTAAAAGATGCTTGCTCCTTGGAAGAAAAGCTATGACCAACCTAGACAGCATATTAAAAAGCAGAGATATTACTTTGCCAACAAAGGTCTGTCTTGTCAAATCTATGCTTTTTCCAGTAGTGAGAGGATGTGAGAGTTGGACTATAAAGAAAGCTGAGTGCCAAAGAATTGATGCTTTTGAACTGTGGTGTTGGAGAAGACTCTTGAAAGTCCCTTGGACTCCAAGGAGATCCAATCAGTCAATCGTAAAGGAAATCAGTCCTCAATATACATTGGAAGGACTGATATTGAAGCTGGAACTCCAATACTTTGGCTAACTGGTTCGAAGAACTGACTCATTGGTAAAGACCCTGATGCTGAGAAAGATTGAAGGCGGGAGGAGAAGGGGACGACAGAGGGTGAGATGGTTGGATGGCATCACCGACTCTATGTACATGAGTTTGAGCGAGCTCTGGGAGTTGGTGATGGACAGGGAGGCCTGATGTGCTGCAGTCTATGGGGTTATAAAGTGTTGGATACCACTGAGCAGAATTGAACAGAACTGTATAATCATAAGGAATTTAATTTAGGTCATACGTGAATGGGGTCTAGTGGTTTTCGCTACTTTTCTTCAATTTAAGTCTGAATTTTGCAATAAGGAGTTCATGATCAGAGCCACAGTCAGCTCCCAGTCTTGTTTTTGCTGACTTGTAGAACTTCTCCATCTTTGGCTGCAAAGAATATAATCAATCTGATTTTGATATTGACCATATGGTGATCTGGTAACTTGGCGTTTCTTCTTTATCCATGACTAACTCAGCAGTTGTGAAGAGTTGACTCATTGGAAAAGACTCTGATGCTGGGAGGGATTGGGGGCAGGAGGAGAAGGGGACGACCGAGGATAAGATGGCTGGATGGCATCACGGACTCGATGGACTTGAGTCTGAGTCTGAGTGAACTCCGGGAGATGGTGATGAACAGGGAGGCCTGGCGTGCTTCGATTCATGGGGTCACAAAGAGTCAGACACGACTGAGCGACTGAACTGAACTGAACTGAACTCAGCAGTTAAACTTTTATGTGTATAATAATCACTATGGTATTGTGGCTACTCTCCCTGGTGTCTCCAATGGTAAGGAATCTGCCTGCAGTGGGGGTGACCTAGGTTTGATCCCTAGGTCAGGAAGATCCCCTGAAGAAGAGAATGGTTATCCACTCCAGTATTCTTGCATCAGCAGTTAAATTTTTATGTGTATAATAATCACTATGGTATTGTGGCTACTCTCCCTGGTGTCTCCAATGGTAAGGAATCTGCCTGCAGTGGGGGTGACCTAGGTTTGATCCCTAGGTCAGGAAGATCCCCTGAAGAAGAGAATGGTTATCCACTCCAGTATTCTTGCCTGGAGAATTCCATGGACAGAGGAGCCTGGCAGGCTACAGTTCATGGGGTCCCAAAGAGTCAGACACGGCTGAGCAACGGGGCTACTTGCAGCCATGTACAATGTGCTTTCTGGGAAGACAAGGAGCTTCCGTGGCTGATCTTTCACTCTAAGCTAGGTTCCCTGATTTTGGACCTATCCAACTTTCTCTAAGTTAGATGTGATCCCCCTTTAGGGAGATACCAATTGTTGAAGCTCTATTTCTGTTGTGTTTGGTATCAGGTTGTGTCCATCTCATTTCACAGCCTTCCTCCTTCCCACTCTCAGGATTGCTAACCCTGCAATGAGACATGGGGAATGTCCCAACACTGGACTTAAATCCTTTGGTGGCCTGGATGGAAGTGATCCTCCAGGTCACTAGAGATGCCTAATGGACATAGCAGAAGCAGGGCAGGCAGCTATGTAGACTCTTTAGCCTATCTCTCTGAACTCCTGGACACAAAGCTTTGACTGGCTTCTACTAAGAATAATAACTCAATTTCTTTTGAGTCATGGGCCAGATTGTTACAGACCATAGTTACCTTGGTCAGTGATCCTGTCTTCCATGGGTAAATGATTTAGAATCTCACAATGATAACCTGTTTGGTATAAAAGTCAAACTCACCTGTGGCCGAGAAAGCATTCAGAAGGTCTGGAGCTGAGTTTGAGGGAGAATCAGTTACTGACAGTAAGTAGGGTATAGGCCCTACATTGCAAGAAGCCTGGAAAAACAGGGCTGAAAACTCAGACTCTCAATGATACTTTGAAAGTGAGGTCCAGAGCTAGCAGGGACCAGAGGCTTGACTCCAAGCATTTCATTTATAAACGAAAAAGAGAGAGACCCTGAAAAGCTAGGCAGTGTCTTGGCTAAGGCGTTGGAGCCAAGATCTAGAGTCAGTTACCTTTTCCCTGTGTTTCCTGATCCCTCCCCCTCCTTCTTCCTTTTTCTTACCTTCCTCTATCCCTTCCTTCCTTTCTTCCTTTCATCCTTCCTTTCCCAATCTTTCCCTAGTTCATCAAAAATAATATGGATGCTGTCTTTTCATTCTATTCCTCAAGGGGCAGTTACTCAGAAAACACTACATAATGTTTAAAACAAAACAGATTTTGCTTGAATTATTCTATAAAATTTTTACCCAAATTTTTGATATGTTACAGAGCACTGTCTGCGGTCATGTAAAAAAAGAATGTTATTCATAGTAGTTAATAGCAGAAATACAAATGGGTTACATGCATGCAATATTTGACTTATGGCTAATTGCAATGCAGTGAAAATTGACTAATTCAGAACCTCAAGCATGAGGCTTATAGGTTATTTAGAAACACAATGTTTATTTAACGGATCTTCTGTTTGGAGCTTCTTAATCTGAAGAAAAAATTCTATATGTTGGGTTGATAATTACATAAAATGTCATTAGACAATATTTCAAAAAAATGTGTTTTAATGAATTGTACATGTTCTATGTGGTCAACAACCACAAAAATAAAATATGTAGACTGGAGATATCAGTATGCTTTTTTAAAATCTAGGTTTGCATATTTTCAGAAGAAAATTAGTCAGCCTAATCTAAATATACAAGAGGCCCTCTGAATCTTAATATTTCTCACCTCAGCTCAGTAAGTCACTCAGTCATGCCTGACTCTTTGTGATCCCATGGCCTATACAGTCCATGGAATTTTCCAGGTCAGAATACTGTTCTAAAACTATTTTCTAAAAATGATTTTGATTTTTATTGTGTCTTGAGGCTGTATAAGCAATTTCAGATTTTTAAAAATATTTATACACCCCTGTATATAGTCAAGCCCACCAAGATTTGACAGGAACAGGGGAGGAGGATTTAAGTCTAGAATTTTGGAGACAAGAAAGTTAAGATACTGTCTCCAGTCACAGGGATGATAAAGAAATGACCTGTGTTTTCTAAAGCTCATGTTCTTTTCATGGTACCACACTGGTTTCCAATTAAAATTGTTTTCCTCTCATTTGAAAAAAATGAGTATTTTTTATGTATTCATTTTGGCTGAGTAGAAATAATGTGATGATGGAAAGAATATTAATTGGGTTTTAAAACTGCTTGCTTAAGAAAATGTGTCAACTCTGCTAGAAATCATGCAGATGTGTCCATCCACAGTCTGTGGAGGGCGATGGGTCACAATTTTATATTCAGAATGGAATAGGTCATCGTGGTTCCACCAAATACAAAAGTGAAACCAGCAAGGAAACAAACATCAGTGTCAGCAGAAGGTTTGCAGTGTCCAGCTCAATCTGAAAAGATGATTTTGCATAAAGCACATTGTGCTTTTTTCTTTCTGAATATGCAGATGACTCACTGAATGTGTTCTCTTTTGTGTTTTGGGGAACAAACAGCAGCTTGGAGTCACCCCTGATGTACCAGGCTCCGGAAACGCAGCAGGGCAGCACCAGCGCCAGCTCGGGAAGTAGCCTGGGCGGCTCCATCACTGCGTGTAAGAAGGTAACACTTCCTCCAACACCGCTCTCTCTGAACTGATTGAGCTGACTGAACACTGCTTTGAGTTTTCAAGCACATCTTCTGAAGCAGAAACAGCAGTAAAACCACACAGCAAAATCATGCACAGTTTGCTCATGGGGATATCCCCCTGATGACATTAAACATGTAATTCTTGGAAATGATCAGAAAAATCAAGCATTTCAGAAAGGTCTGATTTAAAAACTTTAAGCCTCCAGTCATACAGCACACCTCCAACCTTTTCTATGAGCTCTTCCTAAACTTAACCATGGATAAGGGCTTCTTGGATCTCCTTACAGAAATATTTTCAGGGATTTTGGAAAATCCATGAACTTATTATAGTAAGTTCCTAAGTCTATATCTAAGAAAAATACATTCATGGCTGTTTTCCTTTAGCTGTTTTCTTAAAGGGGAGGGTACACTTGGTTATTTTATTAGGAGCAGAATTGCATTTCCTAGAGTATAGATTTTAGAACTGATAAACAAATCTTGCTTTCAGACACTTGCAAAAAGTTGTCATTTGAACAACATAAAATCATCTAATTTAATGGTCCCATTTTTCAAGCCAACCCAACCCAATTTCAGGCTCAGAAATGTAAAGGCAAATGCTCACTTCCTATTTAATGCATTTGTCATTATTTGATGCTGAATTCCAGAGGAAAGTGTATTTCTTTTCTTGAAAACAAAGAAAAATCACACTGGATTATTTCATTTATTGTTTTAAAAAAAGTTCAATTATAAAGAATGCTTATAGTTTATACATTAAGACAAATTATTTTACTGATCATGTTTTATATGTATATTTAATTATGATAACAATGTACATTATATATGCATACATATTTCAATCTATTGATTACTGTTCAGAGTGAATCAGCAGTATTCTCTGTTCGTGTGATTTTGTATAGTTTTCAAGTACCAAAGAAATCAAATATCTTAAATATTGATTATTTAAAAAGTTGCATTAAACATAATCTTAAAAAGTATTTGCATGCATATATTCATAAATAAATATAAAAATTAATGTGCCTGATTAATTAAGGCACATGTGTTATATAATCCTATCTTACTATCAGTGTTACATCTTATTTTCTCTCCTCTTATAAAATTCTTGTAGAGGATTCAAAGCTATAAATTCCAGATTTTAGTGCAGAAAACTGAGGCCCTGTAATGCAAACTGGTTTTGAGTTGCTTATGAACTAAAGCTGCAGGTTTCAGGCCCTAAATATGGTCTATTCAACTCTGTAATTCTAAATTATAAAGTCATCACCAGATGCTATATCTTTCATAAGGCTAAATTATTTTAAATTTATTCTAACTTTTGAATAACTCTATTTCTATTGATTAGAATTCCAGTGGCATTTAAAGAAAGATTGAAGTCAGACTGCCTGAATTTGACACCCAGTTCTACAATTACTAGTTGTGTGATTTTGGGCAAATTACCTCTTCATGCCTCAATTTGCTCACCTGAAAAAAGATATTATTACCCATTTCACAGGGTTGAGATGCAGGTTATTCAATGAGTGTATCAATAGGAAATGCTTAGAACAGTGCCTGGGATACTACATATATTCAAACATAAAGATTACCTATAACTAATATTAGTCTAAAGAATGGTTTTATCAACTGGTAAACAGTGCCAGAAAAATTCAACATTAGCATTACCATGCTAAGAGAGTTAGTACTTTATGATCTGTTATTTCAATTATGCTTATTTCCCTAGAAAATAGTCATATTCATTAAAAAAAAAATCATGTCTAGAAGCTAATGAACTAATAATAAAACCATTTGGGACTAAATAGCTTCTAGAAAAAGTAAAACAAATTCAATGATCTATTCTAAGTGATCTGTTATATATGCATATATATATATGATTTTAAAATTTTGAATAATGTCAATGTATGGCAAAACCAATACAGTATTGTAAAGCAAAATAAAGTAAAAATAAAAATTAAAAAAATAAAATAAAATAAAAATTTGAATATGATTCTACTCATTCCACAATTATTTCTAGAACAACTGTTATTAGGCTGAACCATATAAAATTCACTTTTTATTGATCATTTATCAAAAATGACCAAATATGGTAATTTCATACAATCCAACTTAAATACATTTAAAATTTTGTTAGCTCCTAAGGAAAGATAGCAGCTTCCCTGGTGGCTCAAATGGTAAAGAATCTGCCTGCAATGCAGGAGACCTGGGTTCAATCACAGGGTTGAGAAGATCCCCTGGAGAAGGGAATGGCAACCCATGCCAGTATTCTTTCCTGGAGAATTCCATAGACAGAGGATGCTGGTGGGCTACAGTCCATGGGGTCGCAAAGAGTGGGACAGGACTGAGTGACTAACACACACACACATTCGCTTGCGCACATGCGCATGCATGGAAAGATACACGTTAGATCACAAATGGCCCCCACTCGAAAAGAATTTTCAGTATGGTTTGGGAGATTGTACTGGTTTCTGATGTGAAAAGTCAAGCAACAAATAATAAGTTAAATAATATAACTGCAGTGACATATCAAAATAGTATAAATTAGGTGACAAATGAGCATTATGAGTATTTATAGCTAAGAACACAGAGAGACACTGGATTTGTAATAGATAACAACCTTCAAAAAGAGAAGTGGATGTTAATTTAGACTTTGAAGCGTGATTAAGATTTGAATAAGTGAAGAGATTATCCAATTAAATTTAAGAAGGAGAAGACAAATTAATGTAGGAGAAGCCAATACTTCTGTGTATGGCAATATTTTTCTAATATTCATGGTACATTCCTTTCATTCTTAAGCTTGTAAACATTGCATTTTAAGACAATTTAGTAGCCTTATATGCCATAGGTTATACACCATGTGGACTCTAATTGTTCTTCTTGCCTTCCAAAAAGTAGCTCACCAGTATTTCTTCTTTGTATCAAGACCATGGCCCCACAATAAAAGACATGAATATTGAAACTTAATTCCTTTATTTTATTTTTATATGTTACTGCAAGTTGATTTAAGTGATCATGATTATGTTTTCATTGCATTAATCACAGGTCACGGGATTGGGGAAGTAAGGATCTGTATGTTCACAATTGCACATATATATTCTGTACAATAATTACAGAAAGTGTAAGGACAGTTCTGTCTTAGAAACAGCAAGACTGTCCAGCTAAATCTCTACTCTTCACAATGAATCAGCCTTCAGTAAGAGTAACATGGATAATTGAAGTCTATTGGTAATTCCCTAAACTCATTTTATGTAATAGCTTCGTCTTCTTCTCCATCAAACCTCCTTATCAGAACTGACATATTGTTAAATTAACCAGTAGAAGAAATAAAACCAGGGTCCAAAAGATAATGCGTTAGTTGGATAATCAGCCTCTGAAAAATTGCAAATTGACCAAATGTATTTCATATGCTGTATGCTTGACAGTGAATCTCTGAGACTTTTGGAATCCTATCCAGGTTCAGTTGCTTTAGTTTCTTGTTGTTAAGGAAATATGTCACTAGATGCCATCGCTTTGAAAAGGCCATACCATTAGGAAAAAGAATTTAGTGGTCTTATTTCAAGGACCACTTCTTATTTAACTCCTTAATATATGTGTTTATTTGAGAGGGACTGTCTTTCCCCAGAGCTAAGATTACCATACCGTGCAATCCCAGCTAATGTATACTGTCTTGGCATTTTCTTGATAGAATCCCTTTTTGCTCTCAAAAATTCCCTGGTATACACAGTGTCATATGATTATCCCAGCTCTAGCTTCAGAATTATTCTTTCTCTTCTTTCTCCCTTCTTCTAAGTGCTATGAAAAGTTATCAGATAAACTCACACTGCGATGTGAGTAACTACACATCTTAATGTTGTAACAGATAAAATCTCTTTTTTACTTAACTACTGCTACTGCTGAACTAGTATGATTATTACCTCCCTCAACTGACATTGGCAACTGACCCTATAGAGCCTGGACATGATTTCAGAATTCTATTCCTCACAAAGCATCAATCCACCCAAGTTTCAATTTAAGCTAACTTTGATGTCACCCTAATTTAATGAGCACCAAGACCCATCTAATTCTGTTTCACTGACTATGCTAAAGCCTTTGACTGTGTGGATCACAACAGACTGTGGAAAATTCTTAAAGAGATGGGAATACTAGACCATCTTTCCTCCTTCCTCAGAAATCTGTATGCAGGTCAAGAAGCAACAGTTAGAACTGAACATGGAACAAGAGATTGGTTCCAGATTGGGAAAGGAGTACATCAAGGCTGTATATTGTCACCCTGCTTATTTAGCTTACATGCAGAGTACATCATGCAAATACTGGGCTGGATGAAGCAAAAGCTGGAATCAAGACCTTTGGGAGGAATTTCAACAAGCTCAGATATGCAGATGATACCATTCTAATGGCAGAAAGTGAAGAGAAACTAGAGAGCCTCTTGATAAAGGTGAAAGAGAAGAGTGAAATAGCTGACTTAAAGCTCAACATTCAAAAAATAAAGATCATAGCTTCTGGTCCCATCACTTCGTGGCAAATAGATGGGGAAACAATGGAAACAGTGACAGACTTTTTTTTTTTTTTTTTTGGGTTTCCAAAATCACTGCAGATGGTGATTGCAGCCTTGAAATTAAAAGATGCTTGCTCCTCGGAAGAAAAGCTATCACAAACCTAGACAGTGTATTAAAAAGCAGAGACATTACTTCACCCACAAAGGTCCATCTAGTCAAGGCTATGGTTTTTCCAGTAGTCATGTATGGATGTGAGAATTGAACTATAAAGCTGAGCACCGAAGAATTGATGCTTTTGAACTGTGTTGTTGGAAATGACTCTTGAGCGTCCTTTGGACTGTAAGGAGATCAAACCAATTAATCCTAAAGGAAATCAACCCTGACGATTCATTAGAAGGACTGATACTGAAGCTGAAGCTCCAATACTTTGGCCACCTGATGTGAAGAGCCTATTCATTAGAAAAGACCCTGAGGCAGAGAAACACTGAAGATAGGAGGAGAAGGGGACAACAGAGGATGAGATGGTTGGATGACATCACCGACTCAATGAACATGAGTATGAGCAAGCTCCAGGAGATGATGAAGGACAGGGAAGCCTGGCATGCTGCAGTCCATTGGGTTGGAAAGAGTGAGACATGACTGACTGACTGAACAACCACCAGACCCAGGGGAGTTTTAATGTATGCAGTATTGCTGTTGTTCAGTTGCTAAGTGTGTCGAACCCTTTGTGATCCCATGGACTGCAGCACACCAGGCTTCCCTGTCCTTTACTGTCTCCAGAAGTTTGCTCAGACTCATGTCTATTGAGTTGATGATGGCATCCAACCATCTCATCCTCTGTTGCCCTCTTCTCTTGCCCTCCATCTTTCCTAGCATCAGGGTCTTTTCCAATGAGTCAGCTGTTTCCATTCGGTGGCCAAACTATTGCAGCTTCAACTTCAGCATCAGTTCTTCCAATGGATATTCAAGGTCGATTTCCTTTAGAATTGGTATGAAATATAATGCATTTAAATGATGAAATTCTAAATACTGCCCAGGAAAAAAAAAATGAGAGAAAGAAAGCTGCTGGTGAAGAGGGGACACTGGAGCCCTCCACGGTGTCTCTTAAAATTGTTTCTCACCTGGACATTCCCTGATGTTTCCTTCCCTTATAGGATAATTCCTCCTTACAAGACAAATACAGCCACCTTTGTTAAACTGAATCATATGGATTTCCCTTTAAATAAGCTATTATAAATGTTATCCTTTTTGTCTATTAAACACTAAGTGAAGTGTCCTTAATATTCTCTTTATAATAAATCAAAATCTGTTATCTAAAGGGAGGTAGTATGGGGAGAGATGTGGGAGGGAGGTTCAAGATGGGGAACACGTGTACACCTGTGGTGGATTCATGTTGATCTATGGCAAAACCAATACAATATTGTAAAGTAATTAGCCTCCAATTAAAATAAATAAATTTATAT
>SJYX01003161.1:0-80373 GCA_006410675.1 Oreotragus oreotragus
AGCATCTTTTAATTTCATGGCTGCAGTCACCATCTGCAGTGATTTGGGAGCCCAAAAAAGTCAGCCACTGTTTCCACTCTTTCCCCATCTATTTCCCATGAGGTGATGGGACCGGATGCCATGATGTTAGTTTTCTGAATGTTGAGCTTTAAGCCATCTTTTTCACTCTCCTCTTTCACTTTCATCAAAAGGCTCTTTAGTTCTTCTTCACTTTCTGCTATATGGGTGGTGTCATCTGCATATCTGAGGTTATTGATATTTTTCCCGGCAATCTTGATTCCAGCTTGTGCTTCATCCAGCCCAGCGTTTCTCATGATGTACTCTGTGTTTAAGTTAAATAAGCAGGGTGACAGTATACAGGCTTGACATACTCTTTTTCCTATTTGGAACCAGTCTGTTGTTCCATGTCCAATTCTAACTGTTGCCTCCTGACCTGCATACAGATTTCTCAAGAGGCAGGTCAGGTGATCTTAGTATGACCAAAAAAAAAAAAAAATTTGTGAAACCTCTTAAGGATTTTATATTGATTTCATATTGATGCCATAATATTTTAAATATATCGAGTTAAAATATATTCAGATTAATTTTAACTTTCTTTTAAATTTAAAGTAAAGTAGTAAAGTACTAGATAATTTAAAGTAGCACATGTGATTCTCATTACATTTTGTTGGACAGCACCTGACTAGAGTATAATGAACAAGGGGCTAAGTGACATAAGGTTGGTTAGATTCTCTGGAGCCAGATTATGCAGGACCTGGTAGACTTTAGAGAGGAGTTCAGACTATCTGAAGTGAGAAGGAAACCATAATGCATGTTTAGTCAAAGGAATTTACCTTTTACAAAGAGCATTGGCTACAATGTAAAGATTGTATTGGAAGGGGCCAGTTAGGAAGCTGATACAGTAGTGTGCAACACACACAGCCCTGAACCATTTATCACAACAGTTGTCGGATAATGTTACATAAAATAGAGTATCTATCATCAGTGAGATTTTTGCAATCATATTTGATGGAGTTTCTTAAGCTTTGGGTGCAGGCGTTGGTTTAGGGTTTACGTGTGTAGGAGTTCTCTTTCCTCAGTGGTCATGGAGTATTAAAAATCTTACAAAATTAAATTTCTCCTAGCCTCCTGAAATACTGTAATTCATGAAAATAGTGATACTTTAAAATCATTTATGGTTTTAAAGATTTATAAAATTTTTGTCAAACCTGTGATAGTTTGTGTTGGTTTTTTGTTCAGTCACTCAGTTGTGTCCCACTCATTGCAACCCTATGGACTGCAGCACACCAATCTTCCCTGTCCTTCAGTATCTCCCCGAGTTTGCTCAGACTCATATCCACTGAGCTGACAATGCCATCCAGCCATCTCATCCTCGGTCACCCACTTCTCCTGTCCTCAGTCTTTTCCAGCATTAAGATCTTTTTCAGTGAGTCAGCTCTTTGCATCAGGTGGCCAAAGTATTGCAGCTTCAGCCTCAGTACTTCCAAAGAATTTTCAGGGTTGACTTCTTTAGAATTGATTGCTTTGATCTCCTTGCTGTCCAAGGGACTCTCAAGAGTCTTCTTCTGCACCATAGTTCAGAAGCATTGATTCTTCAGCACTCAGCCTTCTTTATGGTCCAAATCTCACATCTGTACATGACTACTGGAAAAACCACAGCTTTGACTATATGGACCTTTGTCAGCAAAGTGATGTATCTGTTTTTTAATATGCTGTCTAGGTTTGTATAGCTTTTCTTCCAAGGAGCAAGCATCTTTTAATGTCATAGCTGTAGTCACTGTCCACATTGGTTTTGGAGCTTAAGAAAATAAAATCTGTCACTGTTTTCACTTTTTCCCCATCTATTTGCCATGAACTAATGGGACCAGATGCCATGATCTTGGTTTTTTGAATGTTTAGTTTTAAACCAACTTTCTCACTCTCCTCTTTCACCTTCATCAAGAGACTCTTCAGTTTCTCTTTGCTTTCTGCCAGTAGGGCAGTATCATCTGCATCTCTGAAGTTATTGATACTGTGATGATTTGATAGAAGCTACTGGCAGCACAGATTCTGCAGGCCTGTGTAGCCTTTAACCCTCCCAGCTAGTCTCTGTGATACAGTTTGTTCTCTCTCTCTTGAAGTGAAGAAACTTGAGACACTTAAGAGTAATTAAAAAGTTGCCAAGGTTATAGGGTGGTGACAGGCCCTAGGCTGAAACATCGTTCTTTCAGCTACATGTTGTGATACCCTTTTATGGAAATGCTCCTTCTATTGATATACAGATTGTGTATGTATGTATATTTGTGCAAGAATTTGAGTTAGATTTGCCATATTTTATTTCACTCGGAAGCTATAATTGCAGTACCCCCTTTTAATTTGTATAAAACTGGAATAATTCTTAATCTTTGGCTTTTTGCTCTTATTTGTGCTGCTCTGGTAGTACAAGTTTTGGATTATCTTTCATAGCACTGAAAAAATGCAAAACACGGTATAGTTCAGATGTCTTTTTTTTTTTTTTTTCTTTTTTTCTTTCCTGAATTGCTTTTAGTGTTTTGCTTTAGAGGGAAATTTATTTGCTATAGAATCTGCTTCCACTTATGAGTACTTAGGGGCCACCATATATAATGCTATGTGCTTTGCAGGTCTTAGTTCATGAAATCTTTTTTTATGCTCTTATTAATTAGGTAGCATTATCTCCAAAGTCTTAGAAAAGTTAAGTTAGTTGGTGAACCAAGATTCAAAACCTGAACTTTTAGCTTTAGTATGTTTCCCATTTTTAGGTATCTTTGAAGTTAAGTATCTTCACATTATCCCTGTTATGATCAATGACATTGTGAACAGTATTTTTCATTATAAAAATCAAAGGACTTTTGAAATTCAAGTGAAAATGTTTAAAATTTTTAAAACTGATATTTCTTTAGCAGAATTGAAATTGATTTGTCTCATCACTGACAGGACTGATACTTTTTGGCAAGCTGTTAGTTTTAGTTCCTCTAGTTAATGAAAATAAAACAAAGATCAGGTAGCACTCCAGGAAGCTCTCTGTGCAGCATAAAAATCTGGCAGTTTGCTTTTAATGGATGATCTTGTAAATAGTAGGATGGTGGAATCAATAGGCATGTGGTTACTAAGCAGCATCACATTTTTTTAAGTATCCAGTCATAGTAAAATACCTGTATTGGGGTCCACTTTAAATTGCAGAGTCAGCTAGTTAGGAATTAGAAACGCTAGATTCTGGGTTTGCAGTGTTATCTTATAAACAGATAATTTAAAATACCTGAGTATCCAAAGCATTTGCCATGTGGTACTACTTCCCTAGTGGCCCAGAGGTTAAAGGGTCTGGAAGACGTGGGTTCGATCCCTGGGTTGGGAAGATCCCCTGGGGAAGGAAATGGCAACCCACTCCAGTATTCTTGCTTGGAGAATCCCATGGATGGAGGAGCCTGGTGGGCTACAGTCCATGGGGTTGCAAAAAGTCAGATACAACTGAGCGACTTCACTTTCACTTTCATACTACTTGATTTTGGAAAGGATAGATTTTGCCTAATTAGCATAAAAGTATACTACAGCAATTATATGTTAGTATCCATAGCAATAAAGAGCATAAAGAGGGGGAAATAAGCATTTCTGGAGGACTTGCTGTATTGGATGTTTTATATGTATTATTTAATCTTCACAACTCTCCTACTAGATAAGTTGGTATTGTCCACATTAAACGGAGGCATAAAAAGCTTTTAACAAGAGTTACAGAACTGGTGGATGAGCCCCAGTGTTTTTATTTGTAAAGCTTGTGGCATCTTTTAGAAATAAAAACTAGAGGGAATTTTTTATCTTACAGGTTGTTGAAAGATATAAAAGAACACCTTTTAGAAATGAGCTGTGAAAAATGAAACTCTTAGATTTTCTTCGGCATAAATTGTTGAGATTGACAGAGGGTAGATTGGAGTGGTGTCTAGTCCTATGAGTAGCCAATACTAGACTGTAAAATAGTTTATTAAGTCGAGCTTCTCAATCCTGATATTTCGTTGTTACCATTCTTGATTTTAGTTGGTTACTTCCAGTCTTTTGTTACCAGGCCCACCACTGATAACAGAAAGGTCTAAATACTTAACACTGCAAAATATATAGTTTACCTTCTATAATCGTAGAAGTGCTTTTTTTTTTACTGGCATTCTTTTTAAAGAAATAAAAACTGATTATTGAACAGAGATTTTTAAAACAGTTTAACCATTTTTATCCCTTCTCAGACAAAGTTTTACAAATAAGATATGAGTCATGTCAACTATCTGATGACCGTTTTCTTGATTATATAGTAGCGATTCAAAGCACATTCTTGCTTAGTTTTGTTCCACTATGCAATTTTTAATGTGTAATTTTGTTCTTCCATTTTGCTGGTTATGCAGAACTCCACTTAGCCCTTTTATTCTGAACATGGGTTCCAACCATTTCTACTTCACAGTGTTTATGCTACTGAATAATATATTTAGAACAAAAAAAATTCCAAATTTGAGAATGTTTTTAGCAGATGAAAGAATTTTTTTTCCCCCTGTACATCACTCTCTTGAGTATTCCTACAGTGTGTATACTTTTAAGGGGGTAGATGGAAGATGCCTTACTTGGTAAGTCAACTTCAGTAGTAATCTTGTGACAGACCTGTGTTTATAAGTTAGATGTTTTGAGGAGAAACACTAACTTTTTGATTTGGGAATTTAAATGATATTCTCTTATATAAATATAATACAGAAACTTATAAACCATTTCTGTTACTGTATCAAAATGCACAAAACTTATAAAAGTCTTCCTTCTGTGGGTAAAAGGGGGAGGATAGGATGAAAGAAGGCATTTTATTCTATCTAGAATGGGAATACATACTGAGCCCTACATGACAGAGAAGAAACAGAAAGGCAGAGTGATTGCGCTTAGCCGTACCAAGAACATTCTCAAGAAGGGCTTCAAAATAAGGAGCTAAAATAACTAGCTCCAGGGAAATGGCAATAGAATCTTAAAGAGGATCTTGTTGAGCCTAATGCTTCTCAATGAGTAAAGTGAGGCACACACACAAAAAATCCTCTGTACCTCTCAAAGCCCTAGAGTTTGGGGAGTTAGTCCAGTGTCTTCTCTCTGGTGGTCCCACCCAGCTCTTGCTGAGAAGAAGTATTTCCCCTCAAATGCAGGAAGGATTTGAATGAGATGTGGTTGGAGGACTAGCAGTGGAGCCTCCTGCCTCTTTGTCTCGTTCATTCTACCATGGGATCATGTGTTGTTTCTCTCGCCTCCCTTGGGGCGGCTGTTGAAACTTTTGGAGCCAAGGCTGTCACCTAGGGCCAGGATCCACCACAGTTTATTTAAGAAGGACTGGAGACCAGTTGAAACCCAGTAAATGACATTAAAGAAGCACCTAGAACCTTAGACATAACCTGGCCGAACCTGACCCGGAGTAACCCGGCTTCTCACCCACCCAGCTTCACTGATGAACTCCGATTGCAGGCACTGTAAAGAGTGTGATGCTGCTTGCAGTTAGATGTCTTGACTATTTAGGGGCATAATTTGATAGAGATGGTAGAGATAGCCAAATCAAGATCGTCCTTGTGTGATATTTTACTATTTAGCCCTCTGAGCAAGAACCACCTGGTCTTTATTCCCTGGCCAACTTCACTACAACCCAACTACCTGCCTTTGTGCTGGGTTCCACTTTAAGGATTTATTTTCCAGTCTGTTGATACACAGAGTTGGAATACCAGCATCTCCCTTAAGATTTTGTTACTGCTTATCTATCCCCACCTTAGCTTCCTAGCATGGACACATACCCTCTTCTAACTAATAGCCGTCGTACCTAGTTTGTATATTAGGCAAAGGCAGTCTCTTTCATTCATTCATTCTCAAGGCCTTGAACCGTGCCCAAGGCTCATCATTCAGCGTCTGGACAGTCCTAGTCCGACCTAGAGTTGGGCATTGATACTGGCATGATTCAGTATTAATAACCCACCCCATCCCATCCACATTTCCCAACATAGAGAATATGAGTATGGTCTTGATGTTTGTCTCAGGAGCCTTTGTAGTTCTGAATGTCCATAGCAGCGTGAATAAATCAGGTACAATTAAAGACTTAGGAGTCAAAAGAGGGAAAGAAGAAAGTAAACCATTTGAGAGGTTAGGAAGGGTGGAGAAAGGCAAGAAGAAAGAAGGGATAAAGGAAAAAAACAATATTGAAGAACTGGAACAGGTCTTGATTATGCCCTTGGCCAGTGGCACCAAGGGCATGAGTTGAGCCCGGCTGATGGGTTCTGAGTCTGAGGTCTTAGGAAGCAGGCTTGAATCTAATAGTCCAGGTGTGCTGTCTTAGCAAAATCACAAAACGGAAGAAGTCAGAAAGATGGACAAGGAAACTGGCTCATCGGTGTCTTTCATGATTCCTTTCTTCCTTGATTGAAGGAAGCTCCGTATTTTTACTTTTCATGAGGAAAAAATGAGTGTTCATTTCCTTTCTAATGGTCTAAAGGAATTGTTCTCTTTTTGAATATGAGAAATTGTCTTTAACATCAGAACAGTTCAGTCTCCTCTGCCCTGTGCACCATATAGAATATATATGTTCATATAGATCCAGTAATTTTAGAGTCAGTTAAACTGCTTGGCTAATATGAGAATAAAGGTTTATCTACTTGTAAATTCAATAGAGTAGGAAAATGATAAATTAAACTGTAAAGTTCTTCAACATCGGTAAGTTTCACACCGCTGCACGGATAACTTGACGAAAGGACATATTCAGCCAGATGGCCTGTGCTGGCCTCCTTCCCATCCCTGCAAAAGGTATGTTATTCACTCCCAGGGTAACTCAGGGAAAGAGCTGCTTGTGGAATTAAAACAACCAGTGTCCAATTAACCCCTGTTTTGGTCAGTGTTTGCTACACAGTTCGGATAATTGGCATACTTTAGTTTCATCAAGGGAGACGGCTAGTTTATCGGTTAGTTCAGGCCCTAGGGAATAAGAAATCTGAAATTCTGTTATGAGCTCTGCCCCTGAAAACTCTCAGTGTGACCTTGAACATCATCTTTACCTCCTTGTGTCGCTCTCCCCATTTGAAAATCAGAGATGTGCATTGGGCATAGACCGAGTACGTGAGATGGAGGTTCTGTAGGAAAAGTGAGGGAAAAGAGTGTTGATATTTGCAGAGCTCTTTAAACCGTGGATTTGAGGGCGTGGTTTGCCTCACATAGTGTTACTGCAGTAGCTTAGGGATGCTGCCTTTGCATAGAACAGAAAGAAGCCTATTCAACAAAGCTCAAGTAGAGGGAGATTTATTAGAGGCATGTAGTAGGCACTTCAGGAATCCAGTGATAGGAGAGCATTGCACTTCCTTGAAACTGGAAAACCACTCATCAGCCTTGCTGCCTGTTCTCTCTCTCTCCCTTTTTGCCTTCCTCATCCTGCTTCTGTCTCTGCGACTCCTTCATTCTTTTCTCTCAGCATACTGACTCCTCTGTATGAGCTGTGAAATGTGGCCTCATTAAAGCAACCCCAAAATGAAGGTTTTCAGTCACTGTGAATTACATATCCCAAGAGACGAAAGGAATTGGTCCTGTTCAGTCACATTCTCAGCGTGGTCCATTCCCTGGGGCTAGGGATCAGGGAATAGGTTCTTTATGGAAAAAGTCCAGGGAAGGAAAAAATGATAGGCATCTTTTGTACATGAAATGAATGACCGTTTGGTTTAAGTAAACATGTCTTACAAAATCACAAAGTTAAAGAGTTTATTAGCTAGATTTATTAAAATGCAGACCTAAACTATTTTTGTTAGTTTTTAGGATATATATATAGAATATGTTGAAGCATGTAACAGACAATATCAAGCATGGAGATACAAATGCCAAAGACAATGTCTCAGCTCTCAAGGCGCTTTATGTGGGGTAACTGGAAAGTGAAGAAAATGTGATAAAGTCCCCTAGCCTCAGCTCTGACGGTAGAATTTTAATGTTAATCCCATGCTTAGAAAATGCCAGCCGTATTCCTTTCCATGTCATAGAACAGCTTGAGGAGGTAGATACTGTTATTTCAGTTTTACAGTTAAAGAAGCCAAGCCCCAGAATGCATTGGTCACTTGACCAGAGTTCAGTCCTGTTTGGTTGTTCTGTTGTGTCCGACTGTTGGTGACCCCGTGGATTGCAGCACGCCAGGCTTCCCTGTCCATCACCAACTCCCGGAGTTTGCTCAAACTCATGTCCATCGAGTCAGTAATGCTGCCAACCATCTCACCCTCTGTCGTCCCCTTCTTCTCCTGCCTTCAGTCTTTCCCAGCATTGGGGTCTGGACCAGAGCTGCTACTGCTGCTGCTAAGTTGCTTCAGTCATGTCTGACTCTGTGAAACCCCATAGACAGCAGCCCACCAGGCTCCCCCATCCCTGGGATTCTACAGGCAAGAACACTGGAGTGGGTTGCCATTTCCTTCTCCAATGCATGAAAGTGAAAAGTGAAAGGGAAGTCGCTCAGTCGTGTCCGACTCTTAGCGACCCCATGGGCTGCAGCCCACCAGGCTCCTCCGCCCATGGGATTTTCCAGGCAAGAGTACTGGAGTGGGGTGCCATTGCCTTCTCCCTGGACCAGAGCTACCCACTGACAAATGCCAGTCAGGAATCCAGAGACTGTTCCCTTCACCACTGTGCTATGTGATATTTCCGATAAAAACAAGAGCAACAGCAGACACAGNCCAGGCTCCTCCGCCCATGGGATTTTCCAGGCAAGAGTACTGGAGTGGGGTGCCATTGCCTTCTCCCTGGACCAGAGCTACCCACTGACAAATGCCAGTCAGGAATCCAGAGACTGTTCCCTTCACCACTGTGCTATGTGATATTTCCGATAAAAACAAGAGCAACAGCAGACACAGATTTTAGAGGAGGAAAGGCAATCCAGAGTTCTGCAGGTGCTATGAAGTCATTTGCTTTGCCAAATGTTTTCAGACTCATCGTTATAGTCCATGGCAATGTAAACTCACAGAGAAGGCTGGAACTCAGAAGAACCTCAGTTGGTTTCGGATGAACCACTTACTGGCTAGTCACTCAATTGCTTGCATGTTAAAATGGGAATGAATGTAGTATCAGTATAATATTAACCAACCTCAGGAGAAGAATCAAAGAAAGCATAACTTGGTATTTCATTGGAGAAGGAGATAAGGCCTAAAGCACTTGGGGGAGAGCAGGTTTTTTTTTTTTTTTTTTTAATGTACAGTAACAGTCCATGGGGTCGCTAACAGTCGGACAGACTGAGCGACTTCACTTTCACTTTTCTCTTTCACGCATTGGAGAAGGAAATGGCGGCCCACTCCAGTATTCTTGCCTGGAGAATCCCAGGGACGGGGGAGCCTGGTGGGCTGCCGTCTATGGGGTCACACAGAGTCAGACACGACTGAAGTGACTTAGCAGCAGCAGCAAACTCAGTAAGGGGCTTCCATAGTAGCTCAGTGGTAAAGAATCCACATGTAATACAGACGATGCAGGTTCGATCTCTGGGTTGGGAAGATCCCCTAGAGAAGGAAATGGCAACCCGTTCCAGTGTTCCTGCCTGGGAAATCCCATGGACAGAGGTGTCCTGTGGGCTACAGTCCATGGGGTTGCAAAGAGTCAGGCACGACTTAGCAACTAAACAACAAACTCAGTAGGACCCAGCAGTCTGCGGTGGAGAGATCCCAGGAGTATTTATATGCTGCTTTGGCCCGTCAGGAGTTTATAAAGAATGTCATCCTTGCAGACGGGTGCCCAGGTACATGTGTGTGTATTCCTTTGTTTGTCCTTTGCTAGACTCCTTCAACCGGAGAAGGCAATGGCACCCCACTCCAGTCCTCTTGCCTGGAAAATCCCATGGATGGAGGAGCCTGGTGGGCTACAGTCCATGGGGTTGCACAGAACTGGACACGACCGAGCAACTTCAGTTTCACTTTTCACTTTCATATACTGGAGAAGGAAATGGCAACCCACTCCAGTGTTCTTGCCTGGAGAATCCCAGGGACAGGGGAGCCTGGTGGGCTGCTGTCTGTGGAGTTGCACAGAGTCAGACATGACTGATGTGACTTAGCAGCAGCAGCAGACTCCTTCAACAGTGGAATTTAACTGTCTTATCTAGCCCTTAACAAGGTGATGGATTTAGTCAGTGGAATAATGTTTCTGATGTTTGAAGGATGATTGAAGGATTAGCCTTGTTTTCTGTGGCCCCCAAAGGACTAATAATCAGTGTAAAGGAGACAGATTATAGTCCAGCGCAAGGACGAATATCATACTGTTGCAGTTGTGGGAACATGGAATGAGTTCTCTGAATAGTGGGTAACCCTTGCCGAGCACCCGCCCTGAGCCCCGGCACTGTGCTGAGCACCACATGAGCATTCTCAGGTTTAGTCCCCACGGAGATGCTATGAAATTGGTATTGGTTTTCATTTATTTATCAGTAAAACTTTTGAGAGTAGTTAACTTGCCCAAAGCCATGCAGTTGGCTAAGTGAAAGAGCCAGAAATTGAACCCAGAGCCATCTGATTCCAAAAAATACCACCTTAGAACACAATCCATGGCCACTGGAGGTGTTCAGAAGTAACCTAGACAGCCAGTATTAGCATACAGGTTATTAAAGGGGTTTAAGCATTACCTGGGGTGATTGGTTAGGCATGTGACCTTTCAACTCTTTCCTAATTGGTCTCATTATGTTTGTAGAATGGGAAAATGATGGCTAGTGGTAGAATCATCATAGGAAGATAGGTTTCTCTATAAAAATGAGCTGCTATGCCATTTTTATACAAGTTCCATAAGTTTGTATTTCCAGTGTTAGAGAGGCTAGAATATTTGTCAGTTTAGCTTTGAAAAGAAGTCAGTAGTCCCAGTGAATAAAGTATCTGCCCCAAAATCCTCACAATATTTTATGATAGGCAAGGAAATTTGATTTCATAATGTAATTACTTTAAAACAAATGCTTTAGTAGCTTTTGGAGCATAATATGATACATTTTGTTTTTAATACATATTAAAGACTTACTGTACACTTCAGAAAATTGTGTTTTCAGACTTGTCTTCATCCACATCAAAGTCAGCTATTTTTTGAACCCACATGACTCCTTAGCCTCCTCAGACCTGAAAGACATCATTTAGATTTGATACCCTGCACAAGGCAGGTGGGGGAAGTGTACTCCTTCAGCACAGGTTAAAGGAGGGAATTCCCTTGATTTGATATTACTGCTAACAGCAGCATGCAGATATGGAAGAAGAAAAAAAGACAGGGCACGTTGACTCTGCTTGCGTCAGTATTCCAGACCTGCTTGGATAATGTTTGTTTTGTTTAATTGGTTTTCACATTTTCAGATATAATAAAGTCTTTTAAAAGTAATTTGATCACTTTTACACATTCTAATTGAATCACTTTCTGGCAGGATATTGTTTTTATTTAGCCAGACACAGTACAAGCTCATACTTGAAACACTTCAGCAAGTACAGGTTCAAATGAGAAAGATCATCCTAAGGATAGCTTTGACCAGTTTGATTTAATCTTTATCACACCCTGATAGTTCAGTTGGTAAACAATTCACCTGCAGTGCGGGAGACCCCGGTTGGATTCCTGGATCAGGAAGATCCGCTGGAGAAGAGATTGGCTACCCATTCCAGTAGTCTCGGGCCTCCTTTTTGACTCAGCTGGTAAAGAATCCACCTGCAATGCGGGATTACCTGGGTTTGATCCCTGGGTTGGGAAGATCCCCTAGAGAAGGGAAAGGCTACTCAATCCAGTATTCTGGCCTGGAGAATTCCATGAACTGTATAGTCCATGGGGTCACAAAGAATTGGACACGACTGATCATTTTTCACTGTCACACAATTTAAAGGGTTCAACTTTTGTGTTATATAATTATTATCTACTTCAGTGGTTTATTTGTCAAATGACCAAAGAGAAATAATTCCTCACTTATGGTTAATATATGATGCAAAGTTAATTCATGAAGGCTTTCTTTCCCCATATCATTATGTCCTTTTTAGGATGAGTTTGGTTTCTCTGAGTTTTTAAGGATTGAATCATTCAATATGATACTTCTTTCTTAAATACAGTCTTCAGTGTAAGAAAAATTAACAATGAAATGTTTAATATAAATAGATTGTATTCAGCTTCCTATGCAATGAATAATTTGGGAGAGGAAAATGATGAAAAGCTTTATGATACCAGAATTTTGAAACATTTGCTCATTCTTATTTATAGTCTGTGAGCATAGTAGGTCTTACAAACCTTAGCCAGGAAGACACTGATTAAAGGAAACTGAATGATCTTTTTTTTTTTTTATAAACAGATGTTAAAGATTCACTTCTAAATATCTCGATCTTGAGTTTTTCTAACAGAATGTGTACATGTTTTCCAAAACCACAGAACTTGTGTAGAATAAAATACTTTATTACTCTTTAATTTTGTAAATTTTTTTTGTTACATTCAGGGGAGGTGGTGATATCTTGAATTTGAAACCAAACATTATAATAGCATTATCATATTGTCTTCAGTCTTAAAGTACCTTACAATTATGACAGCCCGCCCTTCATTTTATATCTGCGGCTTGAGGAGTTTGACTTGCGTGTTCTGTCTGTGCCAGGTGCTAGGATGTAAGATGACAAAAGTGTGACCCTTGTCCAGAAGTTTCTATCCCAGCTGAAGGCCATGCATAAACAACACAAAATAGTTTTGTAATGAGATGACTGAAAGATCTACTGAGTTCTGTGAAGTCCCAGAGATGAGAAATGTGCTTCAGCCAGTGCAGTTTAGGGAAGCTTGTCCAAGGAGGAAGAGGGTGTGGCCTCAGTTGAGACTTGGAGAATAGGAAAGATACCTGATTCCTTTAGCTTGATTATGAGCCACTAGAACATAATTCTGTGATGCATTTTTAATTATGATATATTTTATCAAATGTTGATGATGGTAGGAATTGTGTGAGTGAAAAGAGGAAAGGATACTGAGCAAAAGGTTCTTTTCTTTCTTATTTTTCCCACTGTTAAGTCTTAGTCGTAGTCTCGTGTGTAATAACAGGTCTTCCCAGCTTGGTGCAGTGGTAAAGAATCAGCCTGCCAGTGCAGGAGATGCAAGAGATGCAGATTCGATCCCTGGGTCTGGAATATCCCCTGGAGTAGGAAATGGCAGCCCACTCCATTATTCTTGCCTGGAAAATTCTATGGACAGAGGAGCCCAGCAGGCTCCATGGGATCACAAAGAGTTGACCATGGCTGAGGACGCACACACGTGTAATAACAAGGATTTAATGACAACAAAACAAACTATTCATTTCACATAAGCTCTACAATTGAAAGCATGATAAATATAAGAACAATAAAATAAAATATCAATAGAGGAAATATTGATATAAGAATGTAAGTAAATGATATTGGCACTGAACAAACTGCTAACAGACAGGTGTCAGTATGGTACCTATATGTGCCAGTCACCATTCTGTCTCCACCAAAATGAAAAGAAGAAAATAAGAAAAATAAGAAAAATGAGATACATAATAGAAATCCTCACAAAGCTAAAATTATTTCATTTTTCAATGTTAAAATGTTTCAGTTTTATTAAATAATGCTCATAGTAGCAGTTGTTTCTAATGATTTTTAATTACCTTAAAAGGTAATGATCTGGAATATTTTTAGTCCAATAAATGAAGTCAGAATGGCACAGACCTAGACTATTCTCCCTGTTTCTTCTCAAACTCGTAGGAGCCTCTCGTAAAGCCTCCTGACTACCTGCACCCCAGTCTCTAGCTGAGTGTCAGGTGCCCTGGCTGGGGTTGGTACAGCCTCAGCCGTGGACTGAGCATGCCTGAGACCTTGGCACCAGCAAAGCTGGGTCTCAGACTGGCAGTTACTGGCAGTTTGACTTCAGTAGTGCCTGACTTCAGACATTACTTCAGACATTTGCTTATGTGTTGTTTAGTTGCTAAGTTGTGTCCTTATGTGTACCGATGCGCAAAAGAGACATTGTGGCAAGGCATGGGTGACGGTTTCGCATTCAGAATGAAACCTTTGAAAGTAAATAGCACACTAACGGCATGCCAGTAGTTTCATCTACTTAGCTGAAAAACCATATTTTAATGTTACCTGTTAATATTTAAAGACTTGGAGATTCTCCAGGTACATTGTGCATATTCTTGTTGCTTATTAATCCCCTGGGACAGGAACCTGTTAGGTTCATTGACTTTTTCCCTTCCCACATATATCATCACTGTGTTTCTCTGTCCATCTGTAGTGATAGCTCTGTGCCACAGACTAAAACCCATAATCTAGAAAACTTTGTGTTGTGGGCCATTATGGGCAAGTGGGATATTGTGATGTTTATACTGTTTCTGGAAAATCAAACTTCACCCAGCAGGGCAACACTTTCACCCAGGACATAGAATTCTGTTTTGTTTTAAAATAGAAAATATGTCAACAGATTTTGTTATCAAAGTTTGTTGTACAAATTGGTGCCCATTACTGGTAATTTTGATGAACTTATGGTCTGCTTCAGCCTGGTAAAGGAAGTTCCATTTGCAGTGGTATTTAATTGATAAATATTTTTGTCCTTTTTTCTTTGTTATCAAGAAACTAGCAGATCTTCTAGGATAGTACAATTTTGGTATTTTCATTCAAATCTACTAAATTCTTTGCAAAAACAATTTTGCAAAATGAAAAACCGATAACTGAGAGCATTTATATGTTCATGTATCATAATTTGCAAATTATATAAAGCTACAGCAGATGATACTTAATTTAACAAGGAAAACACTTCTATTATAAATTTACCCCAACATTAAGAATGCATTTTATGCATTCTTAAAAATAATTTCTTGATCAGAATGGTTCAGTAAGAACATTCATCACATAACTCTTGGTTTCATAAATATAATTTAAGATAAATTAAGTTTTTTGCTTGAATAGCTGAAACAAAAGGCATGTTTTTATTAGATAATCACACTATTAATTTACTCCATTAAGAATCACTTTTATTGCTGCTGTTGTAAACCAAAGTTTCTTCCTATATGGATAATTTGGAAATTATCATGGAAGACTATGGATACATTGTAAAGTTTTTCTGGCTGAACCAATTTTTATTAGTTAAATCTGTATTTGAGAAGAAGTGACCCAAGATGTTGAGCAATAGACAGTTTCCATTTTAGCTGGTACAAAGGCTTAGCGGCCTGGGGGAGCACGGTGGATTCAGGAACCTGTAAGTTAAGTTCAAAGTTGTCATGTGGCAGGGATCAGTTATAACATGAATACATAAATATTTAAGCACAAATATACATGCACCTAAAAACTAATGACTCTGAAACATACATACACTAGTTTCTTTTTCTTAATTCCCCTATCTAATACAACAGTTTTTAACAGAACATACTTTGTAATAAAAAGTGCGTAAAGATCTTGTCTTCAAAGATGGGGAACATTTTTAAAACAGAGTGTACCCTGTGAGTAAAGGCAGAGTGTCTCCTTAGTATACTAAAAACCCCAGGAGCTTTGATCAAATGCCAGCTGTTACATCAGTTCTGTTGATAATCTTTCTTACTGATCTATGACCTTGACCTTGTGCTTATGTCTGTATGTCAAATCTATTTTAGGAATGGGGAGCATATAGTTGAGTTTAATAGGATTCATGCTCCAGTCTCAAAGAATGTGTGTGTGCACACTATAAACAATTTCAGAAGAAGAAAGTACCATTTTCCGTTATATTTCATATTTGGATAGAGATTATAAATTATTAGGCTTTTCAAGTCTGATAGAAAGCACCCGTTACTTTGAAGAGCAATTGGAAAAGATTAGCAGCAGCAGCAGCAGCAGCAGTTACCCTGTTAGTTTACATTTAAACCTTTTTTTTCTACACTTATGTACCAATAATTATTTTATGTTTCTTCAGAGAAACTATTGTTTAACTGAAGACAGTGGACAGACATTATTAATATTAATTCTAAATAAATATCACAGGTACTCTTTATCATAATTATCCTCCTGGATTTTTAAAAACCTAGAGTTAGAATTTTCTTTAAAAATATTCTAGTTTCCATGTTTGCAGGATAATGCAACAGAGCATCCATGAGGGTGTTTCATTTTGGAACAGAAATTGTCTAAGCTCTTTCTCTAGCTCCTTTGATTCTATGAACTTTTTAAACTTAAAGTCTCTAACTTGATACTATTAATTTTGATTGTAAGTTTCATTTTTCTGTAAACTGGAGAGGCAAATAAAAGGAATAGTGGATTTACTGAATCCAGTTCGTAGCATAAGCCTTCTAAGAATAATTCAGAACAGAGAAATGCTTCTTTATTTTGCCGTATCATTTACAGGAGATACTTGTTTCTGTTGCCAGGACAATTATTTTACCTCTCTTATGCACTTATCTATGTCATCAAGGGTCTTAAATCTTCACTATTGTATTTTATTCAGTATATAGTCTTTTAGGAGATAGGCACAAGCTCCCCTTTGAATATAAGCTCATGTTTAGCTTTTAAATAAACATCTGTTTGAAATTCTCTTCCCCAGTAAAGAAAGTAGTGAGGATAAATAACTGGAGGATTGAATGGGTAGGGTGTATGGCTATTTCAAAATCATTTCCTCCCCCTGAAATTCACTAAAAAGACTATAAAACATTGGTCAGGGCTGCTTCCACAACTTTTATGACAGCATATCATCTTTCTAGTTAAAATGCTTGTCATTTTTATCAACTGTAATTTCATAAATTACTTTGAGTCATAGAAATAGAATTTTAGAGTTGAAGAGGTCCTCAGATTCATATGTCCTTCTGTTGAACACTTGAGTCAGTCAAGCACTAGTGTCTCCTAGTGAGTCTCTTAATAGGGAATGTGAGTGACACCACCTCACTCCTGTGGAAGCAGCCGACAGCAGGTTAAAGCTGGTGGACCTGGAAGGTGTGAGCAGATCTGGCCTTGGGCAACAATATGTGAGTCGCCCGGTTGCAGTGGAGAGTAGTCTGGGCGGCTGCTGTGCTCGCGAGTGTCCGTCACTGCTGTTACGGGCCTCTGAAGAGCACTTACATCCGAAACAGAGCCCCTGGGAAAGGGCACGGCGCTCGCGTGGTCCAGTCTTAAATGTTGAGGCCCTCGGGTGAGCAAAATGTGTTTAGGTCAGTTGATTTTCTTGGCACCTATCAAACTGAACAATCACACAGCCATCTTTCAATAGATACTACTACACAAAGAGTTGGACTGAGCGACTAAACTGAACTGAACTTTTCATTGACCCTTGGTTTAGAAAGCTAATCTCATCTCAGTTCAGTTCAGTCGCTCAGTCGTGTCCGACTCTTTGCGACCCCATGAATCACAGCACGCCAGGCCTCCCTGTCCATCACCATCTCCCGGAGTTCACTCAGACTCACGTCCATCGAGTCCGTGATGCCATCCAGCCATCTCATCCTCAGTCGTCCCCTTCTCCTCCTGCCCCCAATCCCTCCCAGCATCAGAGTATTTTCCAGTGAGTCAACTCTTCGCATGAGGTGGCCAAAGTACTGGAGTTTCAGCTTTAGCATCATTCCTTCCAAAGAAATTCCAGGGTTGATCTCCTTCAGAATGGACTGGTTGGATCTCCTTGCAGTCCAAGGGACTCTCAGGAGTCTTCTCCAACACCACAGTTCAAAAGCATCGATTCTTCGGCGCTCAGCTTTCTTCACAGTCCAACTTTCACATCCCATACATGACACGACCCAGATAATCTCATCTATTTGCATAAAATGTTTGGAGTTACAACTTCTTGATAAGCTTGTCTTGGTTTTTTTTTTTTTCCCCTGTTCAACTGTTAAAACTTTCATTCAAAGTTCTGAATCATTTACCGGGATTTTTTATTGCTTAAGTAAAAAGTTTCAATAATTAGGG
This sequence comes from Oreotragus oreotragus, assembly GCA_006410675.1. Classification (NCBI taxonomy): domain Eukaryota; kingdom Metazoa; phylum Chordata; class Mammalia; order Artiodactyla; family Bovidae; genus Oreotragus; species Oreotragus oreotragus. The sequence goes on from SJYX01003161.1 coordinate 17,829, forward strand.
CTTTGCAGTTGTCTTGGTACTTACATATTTTTCTTCTAATGCTTACTGAAACATCTTACTGTTTGTCTTTCCTTTTGCATACATTGCATCGCCAAAATGATCTACAGTGAAATTTAGGTAGTATTACCCAGTAGGAGTAGCCTTTCAGTTCCTTCTACATTTCCAGGAACCAGAGCCCAGAATCCAAGGGCTCACTAAAGTGGCATTGCAGAAATACCTTTAAGTTCAATACTCAAACAGGTGTCACTTGATAATGCAGAAGAAATTGGAGATTTCATGAAAATCGTTAGAAGTCTTGAGGTATTCATTAGATATCATTTAAACATATGAAGTGACTTCATAGGTGTTAATCATTGAAATGTGTTTTTAATGGAGAATTTGATTGCAAGTGAGATACTGAATCCCTTCCTTCCAGACAGCTAGAGAAAGACCATTCTTCATTTATAAAAATAAAATCTTTTTACTTGGAGTTTTACCATTGTTATAAGTGTTTAAAAATTCAGTGAACTTTCCTTTTGCTTAATTTTCAAATGGAAAATGTAAACCAGTGCTTCAGTGGAAATATTTTATTTCAGAGAATTAGTAGTACACCTAGTTGGGAATTGTTACTATGCATATTATTTACAACTGTCTTTTATCTATTAAAACTCGAAACCAAAAGCTATCTATGCATAGAGCCAAGACTCCATGGAATTCTTTTATGGTTTAGTTTGATTTTATTATTTTTTTTTAATTATGTCCTGCCACAATAATAATTGTTTTTACTGCATGCTAGTGAACCGGTAAAATCTCAATTTTTAAAAGATTTTATATGCTTATGTGAAGTCGCTCAGTCGTGTCCGACTCTTTGCGACCCCGTGGACTGTAGCCCACCAGGTTCCTCCGTCCATGGGATTCTCCAGGCAAGAATACTGGAGTGGGTTGCCATTTCCTTCTCCAGGGGAAACTTCCCAACCCATGGTTCGAACCCAGGTCTCCCACATTGCAGGCAGACGCTTTAACCTCTGAGCCACCAGGGAAGCCCTTTTATGCTTATAAACAATTTTAAATTAATAAGAGAAATATGTCATTTATAATTTTAATACTGTAAATGGTTATACATAAATTTTATTAGATTATCTTGAAATGTATTAAACCCTGGTATACTATCAGGGTTCTTTGGACACAGTTTTAGTTTGAAGTTGTTTGGTAGGAAGGATTCTATTATATGACTTTAAGTTTCAATGAATGTGTTTTTTAATAGGAAAAAGCATTGTATCTTGCTATTAACATGTGTCCATCAGAACTTTTTATAAATCGAACATATACTATGGAATCTTAATGATTATATTTTTCCTATATATCTTTCATCTTTTTAACCTTTTATGATTTTGGAAATTAATTCATCATTTATTTCCAACTGTGGGATATAAAGACTAAAATAATAAGCCAAAGGAACTTAATGAAAGTACCTAAAAGGATAATGCAGTAGTGAAATGTCATCTTTATTGTATTATCTTCAACTTTTTAATAGCATAGCCCATTAATACTGTACTATCTTTCAAGAATGTAAAAAAGAAAATGTCTGGAGACTATCTTTGTTGTCTTTTTGTTTTGAATTTTTAGCAAATATAGTAGAGAATTCAGTATTTTCTATTTTCTGTCCCTAATGTTAAAGAGAAGAAAGTTGGCATACGAAGATGCTTCAATTAGATGACTTAGTGGATGAATGCAGAGACTGATAGCATTCTAGACACGATTGATGATGGGGACATTGAATGGATAACCAACATCTCCAACTACTGTCTTCAGATGACAGTATCCTAGATGAATTTTCTCAAACTTAAGGGTCAGTGAGTGACCACTATAGTGCTTTTCTCCCCCAGCTTAATATATAATTGACATATCACACTTTATAAGGGGTATAGTGTGGTGATTTGCTATGCACATGATTACCAAAGTAAGATTAGTTAGCATATCCATCCCTGCACCTAGTTGCTATAACAATATAGTTCTAAAGCAAAAAGGAAATACAGTATTTTCCTCCTACAGTATTGAGTTAGTTGCTTAATAGCAAGGACTTCATCACTCAGTATTTTGTGATAGGAACCTCACCTGCCCTGGCTTGCTTTTATGATTCTGACACACCCACATTTTTTTAAACAGTTCAGAAGTTGACAAGTACACAAGGCCAGTGTGTAATAAAAATTGGAAGAAAATAAGTGACATGGAAATTATATAATTGGTATTAATAAATCTAAAAATAAAAAATATTTTGCAATTCTATAACAAGGAAGATTTCTGTCCTCCTGTCCTCAGTATACTTTTGAGTTGTCAAAGTTTCCAAAGTTAACATACTTTAAATTATTGATACAAATACAAAAAGAAGTCTAGAACCTTATAGACATGTTTTTGAAATCTATAATCGGTATTTACAAGGTACTTACAGGTTCACGCGTGACAGTAGTTAAGCTATCAGTTCCAAAGTGCTTTGCCCATTTCAGATATGTTGTCCTTCAAAACCAGGAAAATATAAATATTAAGAATTGGATTTGCTCTGTGTAAATTCTCATGAAAAATTCTAGTGGAGTTGTTTTTCATTGTCTCTTTTAGTTCTGTAAATTATTCACAAACTGACTTAAATAGTAATTAAATATTCATTGAACCCAGATAATAAACGGTGATGACTATTATTCTTGGTTTTTATTATCTATTTATTTACTTTTTATTATCTATTTCATTATTTATTTATATTATCTATTTATTTATTTTTTATTTATCTATTATTCATTTGTTTTTGTTTTTTCCTATTTTCTTCTGCCCCTCAGTACTTTTACTCCCCCTTTGTTTGGTCCTTCTTACTTTCCATTAACCAAATGTTTTGGATAATTCTGTTCCCTTTTCACAGAAATCACGTAAGTATTTGCCATACAAGCCAAGTTTCTTCCTTATTTTGTTTATGAAGAGAGTTTTGACTATTTTAAAAATGACATGTATACAAGCTCTAATAAAATCTCTAATGAAGTTAAAAATAAACCATTAGATTCACTGACAAGGCAATGAATCAGCATTTTATAAAATATTCTAGTTGCTAAATATGTTGCTTATAAATCTCCAGAGAAACCTAATTTTTAAATGTGTGTTGACGCTGAGTTATTTGTAGTTGACTATGCTCAGGTACAGCACAACTCCTGGCAGCATTAAGTAATATGTATATAAAATCAAGCAAGCCAGCCACATGTTGGTGATTCGGAAATCATGTGCTTGCCTTTCTACAAAAAGAAAATGCCAGGTTAATGCTAGCTTTAAATCGAATTATTTTAACCTTAAAAATGTTGAAAATACCGGTTTCTATGAAAAAACTCTCTATCTTGCTTGCTTCATGTTTATAGAATTTTCTTTTCAAAGAAATTAATGAAAAATAACCACTTTAACTTAGAGTTTTCCAGAAGCAATTATTCCTCTTCAGTTCTATCCTAAATTTGTTTCTTGTCCAGTTTTCTACAGGGTAAAGTGATAGCTTAGTGTATAGTATAAGTGAAGTCACTCAGTCATGTCCGACTCTTTGTAACCCCATGGACTGTAGCGTACCAGGCTCTTCAGTTTTTCTGGGCAAGAGTACTGGAGTGGGTTGCCATTTCCTTCTCCAGGGGATCTTCCCAGCCCAGGGACTGAACCCAGGTCTCCCGCATTGCAGGCAGACGCTTTACCATCTGAGCCACCAGGGAAGCCCCTTTTATGTGTTACAAGGTTTTCAAGGTGACTCAGTGGTAAAGAATCCACTTACCAATGCAGGAGATGTGGATTTGATCTCTGGGTCAGAAAGATCCCCTGGAGTAGGAAATGACAACCCACTCCCGTATTCTGGCCAGGAACATTCCATGGGCAGAAGAGCCTGACAGGCTTATACAGTCCATGGGGTTGCAAAGAGTAAGACAGGACTGAGCACACAATCATATTTTCTAAGCTAAAAATGGTGCAAGTACCCTAATTGAGTTCAGTTTAGTCGCTCAGTCGTGTCCGACTCTGTGCGACCCCAGAGACAGCCCACCAGGCTCCGCCGTCCCTGGGATTCTCCAGGCAAGAACACTGGAGTGGGTTGCCATTTCTTTCTCCAAGTATATTGTATATAGGTGTATATATATATATACACACCCACATAGACACTTACAAGTGCTACATTTTTTGCCTACAGGTGTCATAGCATAATTCTAATTCATCTTCTTAACTATTTTCTATTTATTTTTTAGAACGCTGATATTTGCGTTTACTGGGGAATGGAAGATGAAGAAGGAAAAGCAGTATGCTCACTGAGGATTTTGTCTGCTTGCCACTGCAGCTCTGTGTGTAGAGGAATTCTGCTGCTGTTTCTTGTTTGAGAGTTCCCAGCTCCGAGATCAGACTACGTCATAGTCTGCCTACCTTTTGTCTCATCATTGCCAGCCAGCAGTAATCCTGGTCAGAATGGAACCGCATACCTCTGTCTAATTACTATGGAAGGTGATAAACCAACACTCACTTACTGAAGTTACATCTCACTTCCCCACAGAAAACCATTCCTCAAAGTGAATAGAAACCAAGCCCTCGTGAACACTTCTATTGAACATGACTCATGGAGAAGAGCTTGGCTCTGATGTGCACCAGGATTCTATTGTTCTAACTTACCTAGAAGGATTACTAATGCATCAGGCAGCAGAGGGGTCAGGTACTGCCGTCGACAAAGCGTCTGCCGGGCGTAATGAAGACGATCAGAACTTTAACGTTTCTGGTAGCGCATTTCCCACCTGTCAGCGTAATGGTCCAGTTCTCAGCACACACACGTATCAGGGATCTGGCGTGCTGCACCTCAAAAAAGCCAGACTCTTGCAGTCTTCTGAGGACTGGAATGCAGCAAAGCGGAAGAGGCTGTCTGATTCCATCGTAAATTTAAACGTAAAGAAGGAGGCTCTGCTGGCTGGCATGGCTGACAGTGCGCCTAAAGGCAAACAGGACAGCAAGGTACTGGCCTCTCTGCTTCAGTCGTTCAGCTCTCGGCTGCAGACTGTTGCCCTGTCACAACAAATTAGGCAGAGCCTTAAGGAGCAAGGATATGCCCTGAGTCATAATTCTCTAAAAGTGGAGAAAGATTTAAGGTGCTATGGGGTTGCGTCGAGTCACTTAAAAACTCTGTTGAAGAAAAGCAAAGCTAAAGATCAAAAGCCGGATACCAACGTCCCTGATGTCACGAAAACCCTTATCAGAGATAGGTTCATAGAGTCACCTCATCACGTTGGGCAGAGCGGAACAAAGGTCATGAGCGAACCCTTGTCATGTGCTGCAAGATTACAGGCTGTCGCAAGCATGGTGGAGAAGAGGGCTAGTCCTGCCACTTCACCCAAACCCAGTGTTGCCTGTAGCCAGCTAGCACTGCTTCTCTCCAGCGAAGCCCATTTACAGCAGTATTCTCGGGAACATGCTTTAAAAACACAAAATGCAAATCAGGCAGCAAGTGAAAGACTTGCTGCCATGGCCAGGTTACAAGAAAATGGCCAGAAGGACATGGGCAGTTTCCAGCTCCCAAAAGGCATATCAGGCCATCTTAATGGTCAGGCAAGAACGTCATCAAACAAACTAATGGCTAGCAAAAGTACAGCATTTCAGAATCCAGTGGGTATTGTCCCTTCGTCCCCCAAAAATGCAGGCTATAAGAACTCCCTGGAAAGAAACAATATAAAACAGGCTGCTAATAACAGTTTGCTTTTACATCTTCTTAAAAGCCAGACCATACCTAAGCCGATGAACGGACACAGTCACAGTGAGAGAGGAAGCGTTTTTGAGGAGAGCAGCACGCCTACGACCATTGATGACTACTCAGATCCCAATCCTAGCTTCACCGACGAGAGCAGTGGCGATGAAAGTTCTTACTCCAGCTGTGCTCCCATAGACTTGTCTTGCAAACACCGGATAGAAAAACCCGAACCCGACCAGCCTGTTTCTCTGGATAACTTAACTCAGTCCTTGCTAAACACTTGGGATCCAAAAGTCCCCGAAGTTGACGTCAAAGAAGATCAAGATACCTCAAAGAATTCTAAGCTAAGTTCGCACCAGAAGGTAACCCTTCTTCAGTTGCTGCTTGGCCATAAGAATGAAGACAGCATGGAAAGGAACAGCTGCCCTCAGGAAGCACACAGCGATGAGACAAAGTTCAGCACCCAGAATTATGCCCGGACGTCTGTAATAGAGAGCCCCAGCACCAACAGGACTACTCCGGTGAGCACTCCACCACTGCTTGCGTCCGCCAAAGCCGACTCGCCCATCAACCTTTCCCAGCACTCTCTGGTCATCAGATGGAGTTCCCCACCGTATGCCTGTGGCCCCCAGCCTGAAAAACCAGCGAATACCGCCTCGAGCCACCTGATGGACCTTACAAAAAGCAAAGAATCGCAGGGGGAGAAAGCCATCCACAATGAAGGTGCGCAAAACTCGGCCAGGTTCAGTGCCAGTAAACTGTTACAAAATTTAGCGCAGTGTGGAATGCAGTCTTCCGTGTCAGGGGAAGAGCAGAGACCCAGTAAACAGCTGCTGAGTGTAAACACAGATAAACCTCCAGGTATGATTGATAGACTGAATAGCCCTCTGCTAGCCAATAAAACAAATGCAGTTGAAGAGAAGAAAGCATTCGGCAGTCACACAATAGGTCCTGAACCAGGACTCTCTGGGTCTGAAATAGAAAATCTGCTTGAAAGGCGCACCGTCCTCCAGTTACTGCTGGGAAATCCCAACAAAGGGAAGCCTGAAAAGAAAGAGAAGATGCCCTTAAGAGATGAGAGCACTCAGGAACATACAGATAGAGCTTTAAGTGAACAAATACTGATGGTGAAAATAAAATCTGAGCCTTGTGATGACTTGCATCCACATGGCACGGGCATGCCCTTGAGCCACGAGGCTCCGGGCACCCCCTTCTTAGGGATGGCCCCTCCCGTGCAGAGAAGCGCACCTGCCTTACCAGCATCCGAGCACTTGAAACCAGAGCCTGGCTCGCCTCAGGATTTTTCTTTCTCAAAGAACGGTCTGCTGAGTCGATTGCTGAGACAAAATCAAGACAGTCACCTGGCTGATGAGCTGGACAGCACTCGCAGGAACAGTGAACTGACACTTGTAGAGTCGAGGAACCTTTGCACGGTCCCTAAGAAAAGGAAGCTTTACAGCGAGCCTTTAGAAGACCCCTTTAAAAAGACGAAAAATGACACAGTCGATGCTGCAAACAGTCACAGTGCTCCGGAGGTGCTGTACGCGTCCTTGCTTAACCAGCAAGAGCTGAAACTTAGCAAAAGTGATCTTGAATTTAAACATCCTGCCAGTCACAGTTCGGCCAGCGAAAGTGAACCCAGGAATTGGACCAGAGAGAGCAAAAGCTTCAACGTCCTGAAACAGCTGCTTCTCTCAGAGAACTGCGTGAGAGATTTGTCTCAGCACAGGAGTAACTCTGTGGCCGACAGTAAAAAGAAAGGACACAAAAGCAGTGTGGCCAACAGCAAGCCTGAATTCAGCATTGCTTCCCTAACCGGACTGATGCATGGCGCCACCCAGCCCGGCGGTTGCCCGGGCAGCAGGACCTTTCCATACCCCGGTGTCGGAAGGGCTGCCCTGAGTCCGCCTTTCCCTGAGCACCTGGGCTGCACAGGGTCTAGACCAGAAGCTGGGCTTGTGAATGGGTGTTCCATGCCCAGTGAGAAAGGACCCATTAAGTGGGTTATCACAGATGTGGACAAGAATGAGTATGAGAAAGACTCTCCGAGACTGACCAAAACTAACCCAATACTCTATTACATGCTCCAAAAAGGAGGCAATTCTGTTACCAGTCGAGAAACACAGGACAGGGACATTTGGAGGGAGCCTTCATCTGCTGAAAGTATCTCACAGGTTACAATCAAAGAAGAGTTACTTCCTGCTGCAGAAACTAAAGCTTCTTTCTTTAATTTAAGGAGCACTTATAATAGCCATATGGGAAATAATGCTTCTCGCCCACACAGCGCAAACGGAGACGTTTATGGACTTCTGGGAAACATGCTAACAATAAAAAAGGAATCAGAATAAAACGGACCTGCCACGCAGCTTTGGATCTTTTTAAAACTAATGAACTTGAGATCTGTATAAATAAGCGCATGATTTGAGAAAAGCATGGTATAATTGAAACTTTTTCGTTTTGAAAAGTATTGGTTCATGGTGATGTTTAAATATGCAAACTACTTTTTGCTTCATGTTAAATGTCATGAGGAAGCTGCTGAACTAGCAATTGGTTGCTTGACACCTTCTGTGTGCATCAGACAACAACTGTGAGTAGCCCATGAATGATAATTTTTTTTAATCACAGATACTAGGCATTAATTAAAACATAAATCTCCATCCAGCAGATTAATGCATTGCTGCCTTTATTAGGGTACTTGATTTTGGTTTTCAAAACCAACCTACATAACACTTTTTTTAAAGTCCACATTATTAAATAATAACTCTTTAAAGGGTAATTATTGAATTAAAAAACCTAGTGCTGTTTCATTTCTCATTCAATTCCAAAACAAATTAGAAAAATATATGCTTACATTTTTCACTTTTGCTAAAAAAAAAAAATTATTTTTGACTATTGAAAGGGGTTTTGTGATTCCTCAATGTGTCTGGCCTTCCCCGATCCTTTTCAATATTCTGTATTTCTTTAAACCTTGTACTACTTGGTAAAAATTGATTACAATTGGTGGAAGTTTGATAGATCTTAATAAAAGGCAGATTTCCATTTTTGTATTTTAACTACTTTACTAAATTAATATTCCTCCTTTTACAGAATTAGGAGAGTTAACATTTATCTTCAGATGGTTTCCTAAATAACTGAAATAAGTTGTTTTTAACAAGCAAAATGGCTTTTCTTTGGACAGTTTTCACCATGTCTTATAAAAGCCACTTCTCACCATTTCTGTGGTACCTGTGAGTCTGACGACCAGGGTTTCTTAAAGCTGGACTCAGGCCACCTACATTAGCATCATCCAGAGCACTTGCTTTAAAATGCAGATTCCCAGGCAGCAGCTCCAATCTACCAAACAAGAATTCTCCACTGAGTGGACCTGGGAGTCTTCCTTCTGCATCTTAATACACTCCCTAGGTGTTTCTTCTGCACACTGAAATTTGGGTTTTGAAAATTGAAACTACTGCTTATGACTTTTCTCAGAAAACAAGATTGTAAACAAACTATTTGATGCCTATATTTTCCCCAATATAGTCACACATCAACTCAAAATTTGCAGTATTGTACTTCATATTATTACTGTTATGTCTTTGGAAATCGGGTTCCGAATACTTTTTATGACAAAAAAAAAAATTGGGTGGAGGGGACAACTTTCATATCTGGCTCAACATCTCAGGAAAAATATGTGATTACTTGTGTGTTCTAATGAGTAACATCTACTTAATTAGCCTTAGGGATGGAATAACAGGGCCACTTACCAAACTCAGGTGATTCCAGGATGGTTTGGCAACTCCTCCTGAATACATCCTTAACTTCTGTGAAAACCGTTGTCCTAAGAACAGTGCTGACAAAGATGAAAATATATATTTCACACCCAAGGAAGGCACTAAACTCAGATTGCTTAAACAAAAAAGTAAAGGGCACATACACATGGCAGAGTTGTACACAATCACTCCATCAGATCTGTTATTTTAAAGTAGTGATTAAAAGTACACATTGGTGTTTTCTTAGAAGAACTTAATTTATTATTGAACCACATGGGGTTTCTGTCTTGAAACACGTCCATATTTTTCAGTTCATTTCTTACTATCCGCAATTCATTCACCAGATAGATTTGATTTTAATTGTGAACCCAGGTAGCAACTGACCTACCAAAAAACTGTTATATAATCAGCTATTAATTAGAAGAAAATCTATTTGAAATTGTTCTACTTGAAGTTGTTTCTAAGATTTTTATATTAAAAATGGGCGTTATTTCCTAATATCTAAAACCCTAAATGATTATTTTTTCTCAGAATGATTTGTAAATAGTTACTGAATATATTAAAAAATAATAGGAGTGAATATTATGCTATGTCTTGAAAATTCCACTGCCCAGTGAAGATACTCATCTGCATCCCATCTTTATTCTGTGACAGTCTTACTGTCTACACTATATAAGCTTTTAAACAAGTCATTTTTTTTCTGTCATTATGAAAGTTCTAGAGCCTTAGAAGTATGCTAGAAAAATTACCAATGTTCCCCCTTGGTTAAGGGAAAATGGGCTTTTACAAGGGGGCGAAATTTAGGTCAGGAAAAAGAAGATCAAGGGCCAACATTTTTTTTTTTTTTTTTTTTCATTCCTTTGGTCGGTTGGTTGTTTTTTGGTGGTGGTTATTGTCAGCAGTCAAAGAAATGAAGATATGTCGTATATAGAAAAACCTGACCAGAAAGAAGGCTGTTCTGATATACTAGAGAGTGTCCCCAATTTGAGTTTAGTATGATCTTAAAGAAGAGTGCTGAGAAAGGGCATACATCCCTAAATGCACTTTGTTTATGCATATGTAGATACAAGGATGCACATATACACATTTTCAAGGTCTATTTTAGATATCTAGACAATTTCTTCCTAACAAAGTCACTTGTGAAAGGGTACTACAGCTCTCATTGACATCAGTAAGGTAGCATTACCTGTTTGCTCTCTGCTGCATCTTACAGAGGAGTAAACCGGTGAGAGTATATATTTTATATATATATATATATATATAATATGTATATATATATATTGACTTGTTACATGAAGATGTTAAAATTGGTTTTTAAAGGTGATGTAAATAGTGATTTCCTTAATGAAAAAATACATATTTTGTATTGTTCTAATACAACAGAAAAGCCTTTTAATCTCTTTGGTTTCTGTATATTCCATGTACAAGTGTAAATATAATCAGGTTTAAAAATTGTGCATGTATGTATACAGTTGCAAGTCTGGACAAATGTATAGAATAAGCCTTTTATTTAAGTTGTGATTACCTGCTGCATGAAAAGTGCATGGGGGACCCTGTGCATCTGTGCATTTGGTAAAATGTCTTAACAAGTCAGATCAGATGTTCATCCCAACATAACAGTATTCCATTTCTGGACACGACTTCTGTGGTTTAAGCTTTGTGGAAGAATGCTTTGAATCCAAGGGTCTTAAAACTTTTTAAATCAAGTCAACCACTTTTCAAAATAAAGAGTTCACACAACTACTTTCATGAATTTTTTAATCCCATTAGAAACATATACCAGGAGTGTTCCAGTGTACTGGAATACAGGCACACTACCGTTCATGGTATGAATTCTGGGGTTTACACAACCAATTTTGATGCAATCTGCTCAGTAATATAATTTGTCATTTTTCTTAGAAATTTAATTTCTTCATGTGATGTCATGAAATTGTACATACTGCAGTGTGAATTTTTTTGTTTTGTTTTTTAATCTTTTAGTGTTTACTTCCTGCAGTGACTTTGAATAAATGAAGGAAAAAATTTATTGTCTCTGGTTTGAAATGATTGTTACTTTTTGGGCTCTCTCTGACTTTCAGATTTTTCATAAACGTAATAATAAGTCTGTGGTCATGAGAATAGGAAGTCTTCAAGAATGCTTTTCCATTCTTGGAAAGATAAAGAAAAAAAAAAAGATGGCCTTAGAGTTAATGTATCTAGAGACAGGGCAATGGGAGCATAGCTCAGAAAGACTATCAGCTTACAGCCTGGCCTACCCACCCTTGGTTCTGTTTTCTTGTTGTGTAACTGGATAGTCATCATGGATTTTTAAAGTGGGAAAAACTTTGTACAGTGTTCAAAAATAAAGTTGATTTGATACAAACTTGTTGTAAGATAAGATGTTATTAGGTTTTTATGCAAGTTTAAATGGGCATTAAATTTTTTTTAATAAAAATCTTCAAACATTTTGCAAAAATGAATATGTATATGTACACGTGTATATATCAAATAACTATATGCTGTTAATATATGTATATAGGTAGTGAGTGGAGAGTGATAAGCAATGTATGTGCATAGTAAGAGAGATCAGTTTATTTAGAAAAAGCGGAAAAAACCTCTATACTTGTGAATGGATGACCTTGGGGGAGGGAAGTTACTTTTACAAAGTGAAGTTGCTCAGTCCGTGTCCGAGTCTTTGCGACCCCATGGACTTTAGGCCACCAGGCTCCTCCATCCATGGGATTCTCCAGGCAAGAGTACTGGAGTGGGTTGCCATTTCCTTCTCCAGGGGATCTTCCCGACCCAGAAATTGAACCCAGGTCTCCCTCATTGTAGGCAGACGCTTTACCATCTGAGCCACCAGGGATAATAATTTAAGAGAAAGGCATTTTCCCAAAGATGAATCTATATTTTCTGACACTAAAACAGACCTATTAAAAATTCAAATTAAAATCTGAAAATGTTGCAGCTCCTCCCTAACAAGTTTATAAACATTGTCTAAAATAATATCCAAGTAATGGAAATATATAAAACTGGTCTACATAATTAAAATGTTGAGAAGTTATGTCCTGCTGTCTGTACAGACACTGTCATCAGGACCAGAGATGCATAGCCATGTTTTGTTTATTGATTTAAACAGTGAAAAGGCATAAGTACGTCATGTAATAAAAACCATCCCAGTAATTCTTCTTGACTATAAATTAGTGCCAAAGACTTTTAATAATCTAATCAGATTATGATCACCCACACTCTGCCAAGTTCTATTTCAAACTTCTTATGTAGAACTCTCCTTTACAAAGACATAATTTTGAAAAAGTTCTTTTTTTTTTTTTTTCCTACCACTGCTGTCACCAAATGACCCATTTGGTTACAGAAAATGGGTTTTAAATGTTAAGCATGCCATTTTTCGCTTATTCCATCAAGCTTAAGAAGTATCTGACACTAGCACCTTTTAATGGTTGGTGGAGGAAATCTGTTGACCTCATTTAGCATTCATTCACTACTAGATTTCTCAAATTGGTTGGCATAATAATGTTTACAACATACTAAAAATTCCATCTCCATAGGTGAGTTCAAGACCCCTGCCCTGAAAAACCAGAGTTAATGTACTCTTTAGTTGGTAGCATGATGATTGGAAATAAAATTCAAATCCCATGAACTAGTCCTGGAGAAGTGCTGATGCCCTTATTTGAGCATCTAAAAGTAAATACATAAGCCTTTTGAACAATAGTCAAACTTTAAAATAGTATACAGTAGTCAGAAGAGGGTTTCTCAGCCATTCTAAACAGCTTTCTATGTTCTTACTGACAAAGACCTAGAGAACCTTCTGTTTTCCAGTCTGCTTTTACTAAACTTCCTGAGATAACTGCTTTGAACTTTCAGAAAAATTTACGATCCTTTTAGGCTACCCATTTTGCTCTTTTTGCTGATAGGCATTCACCTCTGAGGTCACACCTAGAAAAGGAAATGGCCTAATATTGCAGGGGGTTCATGGCCTGTAGTTTTTGAACACCAGTGGGGCCCCAGAGTAGACCTTCAGTGTCGGTATGTGTTTTTCCCTAGCTAACTGATACAAAATGGTCATTTAAGGATAAAACTGAGATGTTGTTGGGTCTCTCTGTCATGCCCAGCTCTTTGTGACTCCATGGACTACATGTCCACATGGGCTACAGCCCACCAGGCTCCTCTGTCCGTGGGATTTTCCAGGCAAGAATACTGGAATGGGTTGCCATTTTCTACGTCAGGGGCTCTTCCAGACCAGGGATCAAACCTACATCTCTCATGTCCCCTGCATTGCAGGCAGATTCTTTACCACTGTGCCATCTGGGGAAGCCTCAGAACAGTGAGATGACCTTTCTTGTACTTAGAACATTTTCTCCGAGGACTGGAAGGGTTGTCTCTGGCTCACTGGAGCCAATCTTCCCACAACCTGCAAATCCTTCCAAGACTCATGGCACCCCACTGGGTGTGCCCGCGAGCCTTGCTGCATCTTGTTGGGTGCCCCCGAATTCTGAGCCTGCCTGCGTGTTCACAGTTTCAACTCATTCTCCCACAGTTGAGCACCTCTCTGCCCATCACCGCCAATCATATAGTGCTCAAACCTTCTCATAAGAATTCAATTTCCTGAGCACATCTGCCTACTTGGCATCAGCACCTTAAACCATGTGACATTCTCTGCCTAAAACACCTCCTCTCTTTGCCCTCTTCTCCCCATCCTTAGCCTTGTAAACGTGTATTTATCTTTAAAGCCTACCTTTTCAAAGAACCCTCCATGATTCCACCAGGCAATGGGTTCTTCAGACTGCTTGTCTAAAGGCAAGAAGTGTGAAGTGTGTTCAACTCCTAATATAAAGCAGTTGTTGGTAAATGTATGCTCGGTCAATGAATCAGTGAAAAGTGATTTCTCCTCACACAAGAAATGCAAAGCTCCCTCCCCTGCCCTGGACTGGGAAAAGAGCAGTTACAGCAACGTGGCCTGTTGTTCAGTCGCTAAGGCGTGTCTGACTCTGTGACCCTGTAGACCAGCATGCCAGGCTCCTCTGTCCTCCGCCGTCTTCCCGAGTTTGTTCAGACTCATCTTAAGTCAGTGATGCCATTCATCCACCTCGTCCCTGGCCACCCCTTCTTTTGCCTTCAGTCTTTCCCAATATCGTGGTCTTTTCTAATGAGTTCGCTCTTTGCATCAGGTGGCCAAGGTTTTGGCCAAAGAGCTTCATGTGTTTTCCTGAAGCAATGCCCAGTCTTCCACGCCACCTCTAGCTCTAAGGCTCGTGATCTCCATAAGCCAAGCCAAGCATTCTGTCTAATCTGGATTCTAGCAGCTGAGAAATTCTGACAAGAAGAGCTGGTTTTTGAGAATGGGAAGGGAACTTAGGCATTTTTGCCAATGTAGGTCCCAGTACTCTTGCCTGGAAAATCCAATGGACGGAGTAGCCTGGTGGGCTGCAGTCCATGGGGTCGCTAACAGTCGGACAGACTGAGTGACTTCCCTTTCACTTTTCTCTTTCATGCATTGGAGAAGGAAATGGCAACCCACTCCAGTATTCTTGCCTGGAGAATCCCAGGGATGGGGGAGCCTGGTGGGCTGCCGTCTATGGGGTCACACAGAGTCGGACACGACTGAAGTGACTTAGCAGCAGCAGCAGGTCTAATTACCTGTTGTAACATTTCTTAAAAAGAGCAGTAAGCTGCTTAGAATTTTTACCTTTAGCAGAAGCTGCCAAACCTTCCAAACATCACACTGATACAGACCTGAGGCAAGAATTCATGGCCCTTGCTGCCAATCATAAATATGTTTATGTTGCAGAGGACTAAACTCTCCCTAAGTGGAGAAGGAAGTGGCAACCCACTCCAGTATTCTTGCCTGGAGAATCCCATGGACAGAGGAGCCTGGTGGGCTACAGTCCATGAGATCTCAAAAGAGTTGGACATGACTGAGCAGCTAACACACGCACACAAACTCCTGAAACTCAAGAATCAAAACCAGGCAGAACATGCTCTCCTGATGAGTATGGTACAACTAACTCCTTGATGATAAGATCCTCATCAGGGTGGGATCTGATTTAGCTTTAGGCTATTTCAGATCCTCAAGAAAATCTGGGTCTCTATGGGTGTAGCAGGTGCTGTTTCAAATCCTGAAAGATGATGCTGTGAAAGTGCTGCACTCAATATGCCAGCAAATTTGGAAAACTCAGCAGTGGCCACAGGACTGGAAAAGATCAGTTTTCATTCCAATTCCAAAGAAAGGCAATGCAAAAGAATGCTCAAACTACCGCACAATTGCACTCATCTCACGTGCTAGTAAAGTAATGCTCAAAATTCTCCAAGCCAGGCTACAGCAATACATGAACAGTGAACTCCCTGATGTTCAAGCTGGTTTTAGAAAAGGCAGAGGAACCAGAGATCAAATTGCCAGCATCCGCTGGTTCATGGAAAAAGCAAGAGAGTTCCAGAAAAACATCTATTTCTTCTTTATTGACTATGCCAAAGCCTTTGACTGTGTGGATCACAACAAACTGTGGAAAATTCTGAAAGAGATGGGAATACCAGACCACCTAACCTGCCTCTTGAGAAATCTTTATGCAGATCAGGAAGCAACAGTTAGAACTGGACATGGAACAACAGACTGGTTCCAAATAGGAAAAGGAGTACGTCAAGGCTGTATATTGTCACCCAGTTTATTTAACTTATATGCAGAATACATCGTGAGAAACGCTGGACTGGAAGAAACACAAGCTGGAATCAAGATTGCCGGGAGAAATATCGATAACCTCAGATATGCAGATGACACCACCTTATAGCAGAAAATGAAGAGGAGCTAAAAAGCCTCTTGAGGAAAGTGAAAGAAGAGAGCAAAAAAATTGGCTTAAAGCTCAACATTCAGAAGATGAAGATCATGGCATCCGGTCCCATCATTTCATGGGAAATAGATGGGGAAACAGTGTCAGATTTTATTTTTTTGGGCTCCAAAATCACTGCAAATGGTGACTGCAGCCATGAAATTAGAAGACGCTTACTCCTTGGAAGAAAAGTTATGACCAACCTAGATAGCATATTGAAAAGCAGAGATATTACTTTGCCAACTAAGGTCCGTCTAGTCAAGGCTATGGTTTTTCCGGTGGTCATGTATGGATGTGAGAGTTGGACTGTGAAGATGACTGAGTGCCGCAGAATTGATGCTTTTGAACTGTGGTGTTGGAGAAGACTCTTGAGAGTCCCTTGGACTGCAAGGAGATCCAACCAGTCCATTCTGAAGGAGATCAGCCCTGGGATTTCTTTGAAAGGAATGATGCTAAAGCTGAAACTCCAGTACTTTGGCCACCTCATGCGAAGAGTTGACTCATTGGAAAAGACTCTGATGCTGGGAGGGATTGGGGGCAGGAGGAGAAGGGGACTACAGAGGATGAGATGGCTGGATGGCATCACGGACTCGATGGACATGAGTCAGTGAACTCCAGGAGTTGGTGATGAACAGGGAGGCCTTGCGTGCCGTNACTCCAGTACTTTGGCCACCTCATGCGAAGAGTTGACTCATTGGAAAAGACTCTGATGCTGGGAGGGATTGGGGGCAGGAGGAGAAGGGGACTACAGAGGATGAGATGGCTGGATGGCATCACGGACTCGATGGACGTGAGTCAGTGAACTCCAGGTGATGGTGATGAACAGGGAGGCCTGTTGTGCTGGGAATCGTGGGGTCGCAAAGAGTCGGACACGACTGAGCGACTGAACTGAACTGAATCGATGGGTGTAGAAATGCAAGCGACTGGAGTCACATGTGAACTAGTCCACTGGCATGCATGTTCACATTCATCAGAGGGCTAACAGTGGCAATGTACCTAGAAGACCACATTACCAGGTTCTAAGAGTATCGGAAAAGTAATACAAATGCTCAGTGATTCAGCAGGTGCTTAATGAAGGTATGCTGTGTCACTGTGACAACAGGTCCTCTCTTTCATATCTGTGGAAGGGGGCTGAGAGATAATTTCCCTTTATTCTGATAACAAAATGAATCTAATAAACTTTTTTAAACTTGTGTTTTATTTGTCCAGAAAAATCACACTTAGCGTTTCCAACCCCCAAGTGAAAGAATAAAGTCTTAGATGAAATTATGCATTATTTGTCCAAATGGCAGTGGAAAAAACAAATATAGAGCATATTTAGGATAAAGAGATTAGCTTTCAGTGGGGATGAAATAGTTACCTTTCCCTAGCCAAGTAGGACTGATGACTCATGATTTCTATTTGATAAAAGGCCATGGGGGAAAAAAACAAAGGGGACATTTTTAAGTGAATGTTTTTGTAATTAGAGAAATTGTGGGGAAAGCTAGATATATTTAGAAGGGGGGCAGACATTTGAAGCACAGTGTCCCTAGTTTTGCTAAGAAAGAGGGGACCCTCCCTAAGCTGTTCTCTACTATGAGCTCCTGTCTAGCTTAAGCAAATCAAGAAAGCTTCTAATGTAAACTGTGTTAATAGAATATAATCATACTTTTACTCTCATCAAAGGTGAGTTTCTTGTGAGTCTGCATATTTAAAATCAGGTGTTTTTTGTTTTTATTTGTCTCTTCATCCTTGGGTAAGGTAGACTTATGGAACTGGGATATCAGACCAGGAAATATAGAGTGATAAGAGGCTTATGAACGTTTCCCCTAAAACCAAACCAAACAGCCAACCTAACACCATCAAAACATGCTTATTTACCCAACTGGCTTTAATGAGCAAAACAGTGAGGGTGAGGTGATCATGCTACAGTTGAATTCTAGGACTTGCTTTTGTTCCAAATTATAACTAATAGTAATGTGAGAAAGTTTCCCAGAAGCCAATAGTTGGCTTTGAATAGTCAAAGTGCAACTTTCTAAAATAACAGTGACATTGATGCAACTGCATGACTGGGACAATGTGGTACTTAGGAATTGTTTCTGACCATCACCAAGTGAAGTCTTACCAAAACAGGAATAGAAGCCAGAGCACAAACACATCATCTGACTTAACCTGATTCCTTCCTCCCTTCCTTCCCTTTCCTCTTTCCTCTCTTCCTCTCTCTCTTGCTCTTTTTCTTTTCTAAACATGCAATAGATTCATGGAGGCGTAATTCACCTACTGTACAATTCACCCATTTAAAGTGTACAATTCAATGATTTTTAGTATATTCATAGAGTCGCTAGATAGCTAATATTGTTTCTGGCTGTAGATTTATCTGTTCTGGACATGTCATATAAATAGAATCAGACAATACGTGATCTTTCGTGAATGGCTTTATTCACTTAAAAACTTTTTCAAGGTTTATCCATGTTGTAGCATGTATCAGTACTTTCCTCTCTATTATTGCTGAATAATTTCCCACTGTATGTCTATGCCAGAATTTATCTGTTGGTGGATGTTTGAGTTGTGTTCATTTTTAGCTGTTATGAAAAACTGTGCTATGAACTTTGTTATTGTACTCATCAAAAACAGGGTAGACAACCAATGAATATTTGGTTTGTCTATTGCCATACATGCAATATGAGGATATGAAGCCAACTGAATGTAAATGTGGTGGTTCATTTCTGGACTTTCAGTTCTCTTCCATTGATTTATATGATTATCCTATGCCAACTGGATTTCCCTGATGGCTCAGACAGTAAAGAATCTACATACCACACAGTCTTGATCCCTATAGCTTTGTAGGCATTTTTGAAATCAGAGAATGTGAATCTTTAAATTTATTTTTCTTTTTCAAGATTGTTTTCGATATTGTTGATTTCTTAAATTTACATGTGACTTTTAGGATAAGGCTGTCAATTTCTGCAAAAATGATAGTCAGAATTTTGATAGGGATTGTATGGAATTTGTATGGACCAAATAAGGAGTATTGCCATTTTAATAAAATTAAATCTTCCAATCTATGAGCATAAAGTGTCTTTCCACCTATTTAGACCTCTTTTGACATCTTCCAACACAGTCACCCTGGGATGACGTTGGTATTAGCAGGGTCCTCTTTGGAGGACTCTTTCCCTGATCTATCTGTTAAACTGTCTGCCTCTTCTGGTGGTATATCCAGCTATTAGGCTCTGCTGTCTTCTGATTACTCTTTTTTTTTTTTTTTTAACAATGCTCTGCACATAAATATTTCCATTGTCGGACCCAATTTCACTGGGCCCTTTAGCAAGAGTATTTTTTGAGGCAGGTCATTGAGATTTGTTCTGTTCCCCCAGAGGACTCTTCATAGTTGTCTCTTTTTCTGATTCTCTCTAGTAAACTAGTTGATCTGTGGTTTAACTCACTGTTCTCATGAAACTACCAACCTTCTCTCAACTGCCTAACACCAAGATCTCTGTTGCTTTCAAGAACATTTCAGGCTTTAAGTTTCTCACACTCTGTTCTAAGTGAGGAGGCAGCTTCAGAACTCTATCCTTAGGGTCAGCTGCATCCCCTGGTTAAAATTTTCCCGAGCCACTGTTGCCTTGCTTAGGCAGAGACGGTGGCCTGTTTCTCTCAAGAGTAACATCCCTGTTTTTATGAGCTGAGTGCTGGGTGGGGATGACAGCTTTGGATCTTCTCAGTTGACTGCTTGCAGTGGGGAACCTCTACCCCATGAATGAGCTGGGGCTGTGGGCTGCCATTTATGGGGTCACACAGAGTCGGACACGACTGAAGCGACTTAGCAGCAGCAAGGCAAATCAAAGCTCCATACTCTTCCCTGCCACACTTAGAACTGGTTGTCTGCCCCTAGAGAAGAATCTCAGTAGAGGAAGAAATTTCTTGACTTTCAGTGGCACTCACCTTAAAGGCATTGTGGACAAAAAATATCATCTGCTGTATCAGTAAACAAAGAATGTTATAGCCACCAAGCCAGCAGCCACTGCAGCCAACTGTGCACCCTGAGGGGATTCAGGATGGAGAAAAACAGGATACTGGCCCTAGATAGCCAAGGTGCATATCAATGGAATGATTTCAAGGAGCCCAGATTCTTGCATCTTCCCTGATAGAGAAAAGTGCTAAATTTACTCAACAGACTCAACAGAGGTGTCTGTTTCTATTTAACTAGCTAATCTGTTGATGGGTTTGACTGCCTGGGGTTTTTATTTGTTTGTTTTGTTTTGCAGAAACTCCTATATATCCTGGCTCCTCCCTTACCTCTTCAGAGCAGTCCCTCAGTGCCTCCTGAGCTTAAGGCCCCTTGTTTGCTGAATAAAACAGAACTTTCAGTGTTTAGTTTGTGTATTTTTTTTCAGTCAACAGTAGCCTGTTATATAGAACTTGGCCAAGAATGAGAAATGCTGGTGACCTGGCCCTTCCAAGGAGATAATGACCTCCTTAACAGAGCAGGAGAGGGGCATCCTCATCTTCTTGACCACACCCAGTTTGAAGGGACCTTCCATCACAGTAAGCTGGCGGGGGGCCGGGGGCAGAGCGGGGGGAGGGATCACAAAGAGTCAGACACCTGAGCAATCAGCACTTTCACAAGCTGCAGGAGTAGAGGAGTAGGGAAGGAGTAGGCCATGGCTCAGATGTTGTTAGCAACATTTAATAGATTTTCTTACATAATGTTTCTTCATTTGCTGTGTTCCTTTAGGGAAAATTTCAGAGTGTTTTTTAAAATTAATTTTACCAGTTATGTTGTTTTGCTGGAGAATGGGTTTGCAGAGCTCCTCATGGTGCTATTCCCAAAGTAAATCTCTCCTCCTTATCTTTCTATCAACAAATAAATGCACTCAAAGCCACCTGCCTTCGGGGTAACCTACTTAGCAACTTTGTGCTGCAGCATTTTTTTCTAACCATAGGATGACACATTTCTGGCCCTGAGGACTAAACCGCATGCTATTTTGAAAGACTATTTTCTTCTTTCCTATTAAACATGGTTTAC
Source organism: Oreotragus oreotragus (assembly GCA_006410675.1). Lineage (NCBI taxonomy): Eukaryota > Metazoa > Chordata > Mammalia > Artiodactyla > Bovidae > Oreotragus > Oreotragus oreotragus. The sequence goes on from SJYX01003161.1 coordinate 39,108, forward strand.
CTAAATCTATTTTCTTTCCCCCAGAATTTTGTTTAATTTGTTTTCACATCCTACCCAGGATAATATTCTGAATGATTCATAACTCTTCTTGCATGCAATGCTCCAAAATCAAACCCAATAGACGAACCTCAATGCAACAACCTGCCACCACTTTTATATGCGGCTTGTAGTACTTTGAATGGCTCTTTGGTATTTAATTCAGGAAAATTATTCTTTTTTTCTTATGCTTATTTTAAAATTAAATTTTGAGCAGTTTCAGGTTTATGTGAAAATTGAGCAGGAAGAACAGAGCTCCCCACATACCTCCACACTGCTGCCCACTCTCTGTCCCTTCTTATTGTCTTATATTCATGTGGTACATTGCTACAACTGATGAACCAATATGGATACATTATTTTAACTAGTCTTTTGTTTATAGCAGGGTTCATTCTTTGTTTTACACACTCTATGGGTTTCGATGAATGTATAATAACATGTACCCACATGAAGAGTATCATAACATGGGATTGGCAAAAAGGTTCAGTCAGGTTTTCCCATAACATCTTACAGCAGCACCTATTTTATGAAAATCCTTTAGTTATTTATGATCAACTCTTAGAACAAGGTGGTGGTGGTTTAGTCGCTAAGTCACATCTGAGTCTTGTGATCCCATGGACTGTAGCCTGCTAGGCTCCTCTGTCCATGGGATTCTCCAGGCAAGAATACTGGAGTGCTTTGCCATTTCATTCTCCGGGGGATCGTTCCAGCACAGGGATTGAACCTGGGTTGTACTGGAGGCAGATTTTTCACCAACTGAGCTATCAGGGAAGCCCCTTAGGACTAGGTACTCACTCATTATTTGTCCAACCTCAGAAAGTTCTCCTCTTCCTTACAGAAACTGATGTCCTAGGAAAGTCCTCCTGCTTCCATATTTCTCATCTATCTTGTCTCAGCATCACCATGTAAAGATCAAGACACAACCAGCCCCTACCTGTGCTATCTGAGCCTACAGGCAACAGAATCCAAAGTCACCCCTGTACTCCTGGTTGATGTTTCCCATTGCATGAGGATTTTCCCGAGTCCCCATCCCAGACTTGTGCATTTCCCATTCTTTCTTTCCATGAACATTTTCAGGAACTTCTCAAGAGTTTCTAATTTTCTACATCTTCCCAACACTTACCTCTGGAGCAAAAGAGATGGCATAAAGAGGGGAGAAGGAATCATCTTTCTGTCACTGTGGGAATGAGGGGCAAGAAGAAAGGAGAGATTTTGCCCTAGAGGTTGTAAGTGTAATTGCAGTTTCCAGCCCACTTTAAAGGAGAAGTCATGCAAACTAGGGTACAATTTGGAATCAAAAGACTGGAATCTGAAGTTCAAATCCACTACAAATCAGCATGAATTTGTCTTGGCTTCAGATTTTGGGCCTGAAAATTTGTTCAGTACCTCTTGACCACTAGATTATTGCTTGGATCACATGATGTGTTATGTATGAAAATATTGTGTAAAGTATTATTCCCCTATTCTCATTTCTAAAAAGGATATTGATGGTTTCATTCATAATAATTATATTCATTCATAAAATTTAGGGGAATTCAGAAAATTACATGAGGGAAAAAACAAAAATCACCTATAATTCTACCACCAAGACATAAATACTGTCAGTTATCCCTATTAATATGAAAAGTTATTACTAGTTTCTTCTGATCTACTAGTAATCATGTATTTGTATTTAACATTGTCACGACTATGCTCTGTATATAGCTTATGTCCTTGTGTGGCAGATTGTGTTCTCAAAAAGTGGCTACCACATATCTTCTGGTGCCAAAACCTTGCCTCTGCATCAACACACTGAGTCTTATTTTTCCTCCATGTTTAATTGGCAGGGGCTTGCAGCTGCCTTGATCAATAGAATTTGGTGAAAAGATGTTGCCTGGCTTCTAGGGCTAGGTCATAAAAGATGAGACAGCTTCTGCCTGCCTCTCATGTTTAAGACCTTGGCCCTTGGAAACCTGGAGGTGTACTGACCAACGGCATCCATTGCTGGATGTGTAAGTGACCTGGAGTAGGAAATGGCAACCCACTCCAGTATTCTTGCCTGGAAAACTATGGACAGAGGAATCTGGTGGGCTATGGTCCATGGGCCCATGAGGTTGCAAAGAGTCCGACACACTGATTGACTGAGCACGCGCCTAAGTCAACCTTCAGATGATTGCAGCCTTTGAGCTGCTATAACTGACACCAAATGGAGAAGCGAAAAGATGTCTCCAGTGAGCCCTGCCCAAATTACAGATTCACATGCAAAATACACATTGTCATGATTTACTTCACTTAAATTTCACAGGTACATTTTCCCCTGTCTAACAATTTTTACATCCACTTAATATGGCTAAATGACATTCCATTCTGTCGATATTCTATAATTTATTAAAACCCTTCTATATTGTTGCTTTAGAGATGGGCATGGCAACCCACTCCAGTAATTCTTGCCTGGAGAATCCCGTGGAAAGAGGGGTCAACCAGAGATTGAACCTGTGCCCCCTGCAATGGAAGCACAGTGCTCTAACCACTGGACTGCCAAGGGATTCTCTTCTCATTGACTTCTGAATCAGAGTGAGGATAAGGTATCTTTATTTATTTATTTATTTTTGGAGACTGATTCTTGCTGTGATAGGTTGTTCTTCTCATCTCTGATTTCCCCTGAATGGCTTGTACCCAAGGAGATGTGGCCCCCGTGCAGATGTACATATCTTAATCCCCAGAACCTCTGAACATTTCCTAGTGTGATAAAATAGTATTTGTAGGTATAATTCAGTTGAGGCTTTTGACATGGGAAGATAGTGTGATTATCCAGATGGATATGCAATGCAATCGCAAGAGTTCGTACATGTAAGAAGCCAAGGGGTTATTTGATACAGAAGAATGAGAGGCAATGTGACCATGAGGCAAAACCTGGGGTGATGGAGCCACAAGCCAAGGGCTGCCAGGAGCCTCCAGGAGCTGGAAGGAGCAGCGGACGGTAGCCTCTGAAGGGATGGTAGCTCTGCTAACACCTCAGTCCTGGCCCAATGAAACTGACGTTGGACTTCCGGTCTCCAGCACGGTGAAAGAGTAAGTCACCTAGTAGATATGCCATTTGCCTGCTGCATAGGAAATAAATGAAACATCATACAAAGGCGCCCATTTTAATGCTCCAAAGGCTCTTCCTCAAATATCTTCCCAGGGTAGGTACGTAAACAGACGCAAAATACAGTAGAGATCTTTGGAGGTTTTGTTTTAGTTTTTTACCTGTGTGGGAAAATTTAAGTATGACGCGTTCTCTGTCCTGTGGAGTGTAAGAAGGCAAAGATTCTCATGCCTGAGTTATATAAATCTTACGTTAGACACACACATGCACACAAACACCTGGAGCAGACCTATACTTCCTCAAAGTCCACCTTAACGTATACACTTTGAAATGTGTCAGAATTCAGAGCACATAAACATGAAAGAGCAGTTTGAATCCTCTCCCTCTGGAGATATAATTGCAGTGCTGGAATGGAAAATAACAAGGAGTCACAGATAATAGGGCCCCAAAGATCCCAAAGAAATAGGTTAATCTCACTGTGGATCCTAGCATGTCATAAAACATCAGTGTACACTAGCTTCTCTTTCCCTTCCTTGGTTAAAAATGTCCCTTTATTGTCAAGGTCTAAAAAAAGGCAAGACATAACGAATGAATCTGCAGTGATGTTTGAAAAATAGGCCTTGACACATTTGGAACATACCCACTGTTAAAAATCTGCTGGCTGAGAGAAGCTGATTAGAACCCCTGATGACCCGTGGGGAGTCCCGTCCAGGTGCCTCTTACCTGCTGCTTATCAGCCCTGCCTGGGGCAGCACGGAGCTGAGAATCCATCCAGTTGCCTCTCATCTCCACGTAAATACCAGACCAGAAGGCACTGCTGCTGTTGACACAAACATGAAGAGAAGGTCAGGCCGGCTAGAAAATATAACTTGGCCTCTTTTTCTTTTCCTAAGCACTGGACTTTAGCTGGGCATCTCCAGTGATGAGTGCTTCATCCTTTTCTTCAGATGCCTCGACTTTGGTAATTTTTGTGTAACTCTTCATCTGGAATCTGGAAAGATCCCCTCTGTAAACTCTTCCCTGAAGCTCAGAACCAAGAGACACTTAAATTGACCACCTCTGTTCATACACAGATTTAAAATGGAAAGGATAAGTATCTTTTGATACTGATTTCTAACATAATTCCACAGTGATAAGGGAATTGACACAATGATTTCAATATCTTCAGGTCATGAAATTTTTGCACCTTCTTTTATGTTCCTGGATATGTTCCAGTGTCTCCTGGTTTATAGTTTATGGGAACTTGAGTAGAATTTGTGCCCTGCTGTGGGGTGAAAATTGTATAAATCTTAATCATGTTAAATTGGTTCTGAGTGTTTTTCAAGTCTACTATATCCTTGTACTTTTCTGTCTATTCATTCTATTAATTTTTGAGAGCTTGATACTGAAACTTCAACTTAAAAAATCATAATTTATCTACTTAAAAATAATTGTAATATATAGTGGAGCTATAAATATTAAAAAAAATAAAATTGAAAGGACAATTCTAACATTCACCATTGACAAGATTCTGCATTCCATTCCCACATGGTAGACTTTAAATATATTTACCATTCACATTTTCTTCCTGAGGGTAAGGGAAAAAACTTGCTAGATTTCATTTGGCATGTCACATTTTTTATACTACAGAAGTATTCTGAAATAAATCATTAATGTATTTATAAATATAAAGCATAGGAAAAGTTTTCTAGGAATGAAATAAGTCAAAATGAAGCAATAGACACTGGAAGCCATAGGCCAAGCAGCTATGGTCCATGAAGTACAGAGAGAAATTCTCATGAGGGGAAAAGTGATTCATGCACATATTCACTCATTTAACGAAATAGTTGTTAGTCCTCATACTATGACAGCATTGTGTAAGATCCTAGAAATTCAGTAAGACAGATTTATATCTGCTCTGAAGGAATTTGAAGTCTAATTACTAAAGACTGGTAGGAGAGACATACTTGGTGCTATGATAGGATTCAGCAGGAAAGCATCTAACCCAAACTTGAGGGGCAGCCAGGTTTTACAGAGGAAATTATGTTTTCTTTGGAATTTAGAGGCTGGATCTAGCATAAGCAGTAATTTGGAGGTAGAAGAGAATTTAAAGCATTAAAATAACTGAAATTGAATCAGAGTGGCTGAGACATGAGGCTCTGAAGGTAAAAAGAGGCCTCTTCATATGCATCTTGCAAGACACAAAATGTATTGGATGATGTTTGGCTGTTGAGCGATGTGGTCTGATTTATACTTAGGGAAAGGTCTCTGTCTACAATGCACGAGACAGCTGTTTGAAGCAATTGTGGCAAGAGGTGATGGTAGCACAGGGAACGGTAATGATGGTGAGGGAGGAGACAAGTGGATGATACAAGAGATATTTATGAGATAGATTTGTTGGCCTTGCTAACTGAGTAGGCATGGGCGAAAAAGGAGAAAGATAAATTAAGGTTTTCTAGACTTTACCAAATGGTTGGTGAAGTTAACAGAATTGTTTCAGACAAATTAATTGGAGATGTCTGAGTTATGTTGCCTGGTGACTCAGATGGTAAAGAATCTGCCTGCAGTGCAAGAGATCTGGGTTAAATACCTGGGTTGGGAAGAGTTAGGAAGATCCCTTAGAGAAGGAAATGGCTACCCACTCCAGTATTCTGGCCTGGAGAATTCTGGGGACAGAGAAGCCTGGCGGGCTACAGTCCATGAGGTGGCAAAGAGTTGGACAGGACTGAGCGACTTTCACTTCACCTCAAGGTATGTTCAAAGGAAGATATTCAGTCCAGAGTTGGATAAACTAGCTATTTCAGGAGAGAGATTTTATAGATTCAGAGGTTGGTTAGCATGCAGTTGATAGCTAAAGCCTTTGAAGTCAAAAAGATTGCCCAGGGAACCTCGTATGTTTATGAAGAGATGACCTCCTGGAGCAAAACCCTGAGAACTATGTTATTTTAAGAAATGAAGAGAAGAAAATCCTGCAAAGAAGACTGGACAGTGGGAGAAAAACTGGGAGATTGTGTATTATGGAAACCAAAAGAAAAGACTATTTACAGAAATATAGTGTGGTCATAAGTGTTGAATATTGATCAGTAATGAGTGCATTATTTAATACCCACGGTGGAGTCTCTCTTCTATATGGTGAAATTATTTTCAGTCATCATCATGTAAGAATCAATAATTCTCTTCATTTTCTTGATCTGTTCTGTAATTTTAAAAAGAGCACCATTTTTAAAAAAATGAGCTTGTCTTAAAGATACTATGCAAACTCAGTCAACTATTTCATGTATGATTTAAAATTTGTACTTACCAAGAAAGTAAATAATATGCCAGAGTACATAGTCTGCTTTGCCATTTTCAATTTTAAACACAAATAACAACTCTTAACATGTAGAACATAAAGATGACAGAATTAACTCAATTTCTATTTCTTTGTCCTTGCAGTCTCTGTGCTGTCATCGTTTATTTTGAATCTACAAATTCAAAACATGGGAATACGTGTACTATAGGGTTGGAGACACACTGAACAAAGCAAGCCTGAATGATTCTGAATCCTTATGGATTCACTCTTGAGTCCACATGTGTCTGGGGTGAATGGTTTAATTATGGATGCTGAAATTCACATTCAGATAGAATATGATACTTGGTAAAAATAAGTAAGAAAAATGTGTTTATTTTAATTGTGCCTATAAATATACATCAAGTATACTATAACAGACATATATGATAATATGTATATTATTAAAATTTGAACATGGATCTTAGATCAGTAAAAGAGCTTTGGGGAGGAGTGTTTCTTTATTCTTGTTTTAAAAAACTAAAAAAATTTTTTAATGTAAATTGAAGTATAGTTGATTCACAATGTTGTGTTTTAGGTATACAAAGCTACACAGGTATACACATATGGGTTTCCCTAGTGGTTCAGCCGTAAAGAATTTGCCTGCAATGCAGGAGTCTCAGGAAACGTGAGTTTGGCCCCTGGGTCAGGAAGACGCCCTGGAGGAGGACACAGAAACCTACTGCAGTATTCTTGCCTGGAGAATCCCTTGTACAGAGGAGCATGACAGGGCTAGAGACCATGGGGTCACAAAGAGTGGACACGTCTGAAGTGACTTAGCATGCACATATATATATACACATATCTATTCTTTTTCAAATTATTTTCCATTGGAATATTACAAGGTACTAGATATCATAAGATGCTGAATATAATTTCCTGTGCTATAAATAGTGGGAGTTTTATTCATCAATTGCTGGTATATTGCAATAATAAAAAAATGACCAGACTTGGCATTTTGGGGACTTCCCTGGTGGCTCAGACAGTAAAGAATTTGCCTGTAATGAGAAAGACCCAGGTTCAGTCCCTGGGTCAGGAAGATACCCTGAAGAAGGAAATGGCTACCCATGCCAGTATTCTTGCCTGAAGAACCCCATGGACAGAGGAACCTGGAGGGCTACAGTCCATAGGGTTGCAAAGAGTTGGACATGACTAAAGTGAATTTGCATACAAACTTGTTCGTTCTTATTACTGCTTCTAAATTGTTTACAGAAAATGCACCTACTTATTGCCTGTACTCAATCAGCTTTCATTTTCATTTCCATACCCGGAAGGGCATATATTACCTGGTCGTTTCTGGCCTTTCACATCCCCATCAGTTTGCATCGTGCCTGCTCATTTTATGCAAAAAAAAAAAAAAAAAAATTAGTTGGGTAGCTAACTGGGAGAAGAAAGAGTAAGAAATCAAGCCAGTGAATAAAGAGATAAGTGAACACAACTGAAGGAAACCTGAGACCTTTAGTTCTCTAATAAGATGACGACTAAGTGGCTGGTAGCAACGTGATGATGAGATACAGGCACTGGTGATGATGCTCTTTGGCAGATGATTAACTCATTCTGAAATTATCATAATACCGTAAGTAAAACCAATCAATATGCAGTCCTGACTCAGACCTTGCAGCTCTGGATTCCTCCCCAACCCCGACCAGGATTTCTCAGGCTCTTCTGCTGTAGTTCTCCAGCATTATAACCAAGAGGGACGTTTCAGTTCTGCAGGAGAAAGGAAGCAAGGCCAGGTTTCTGCAAGAACAGCTTTGTCAGGTCAATCTAGGAAATCAGTTGAGCAAAGCAGGAGTTATTGTTGCTTTAATCTGTCCTACTTGCCCCGGAAAGGCTCTGTTGAACTTTCGAAATGAATGATTCAGATGCATCTAAGTGTTTACATCTGTTTGGGAAAGATGGAGATTTCAAGACGTAATTTGATATGTATTTTCCCCCATTACTTCAGCCTCTCTTTTCCTGTTCTTTGTTACATGTTCAGTGACATGAAACCAGGTGGCACTTGACACTCTAAATAGCTCTAAGCCTGCCATTGTTGGTTCCAAAGTCAATCATTTGCCTGAGGTCAAGGAGGAAAATGGGCTGGTGACTTCATTTCCTAGTCCTTCAGACTTCAGGTTTTCCTCCGCTCTCCCTACACTGGTTTCTTAGTACATTTTGTTGCTGTTTTGAAGTTTAAAATGGGGCATTTATATGTCTTGAGCACAAATGATGAACTTGGAAAGACATGCTGATGATGACACTGCTTGAGGCTGGTGTCTTGGATGTGAAATTGGGCTCTTTATCCAGACTATTTGTTTTCAGCCTTTTGCCAATGGAGCTCCCTGCCTACTTATGCTGATTCACTGTCTCCAACAGGAGCCCGTTTCGATATTTGCAGTACAGTTCTCAGTGAGTTCAACTGAATGAACAGTTGAATAAATAGTAAAAGAATCAATTTCTGTAAAAGAACAGTAATATTCAATATCTTTTTAAGTGTGGTAACCTTTATGCCTTTTTTAGAAAATTCTAGCAATGTGCAGCTAGTGAATCAATGAGTGCCTTTTTGATAATTGAGTATTTTTCTGGGATGCAAAGCTCTAGATGTAACAGCTGTCCTGTCAATAGTCAAAGCTGTTTTCAATTCTATAAACACTGACCTTTTCTTATCCAATTTTCCCCCAGAATTTGTTGATACATGTCTCTGCTTTCTCCTTTCATTTCAGTTCAGTCACTCAGTCATGTCTGACTCTTTGCGACCCCAAGAATCGCAGCACGCCAGGCCTCCCTGTCCATCACCAATTCCCAGAGTTCACCCAAACTCATGTACATCGAGTCGGTGATGCCATCCAACCATCTCATCCTCTGTCTTCCCCTTCTCCTGCCCTTAATCCCTCCCAGCATCAGTGTCTTTTCCAATGAATCAACTCTTCTCGTGAGGTTGCCAAAGTATTGGAGTTTCAGCCTCAGCATCAGTCCTTCCAATGAACACCCAAGACTGGTCTCCCTTAGGATGGACTGGTTGGATCTCCTTACAGTGCAAGGGACTGGCAAGAGTATTCTCCAACACCACAGTTCAAAAGCATCAGTTCTTCGGTGCTCAACTTTCTTCACAGACCAACTCTCACATCCATACGTGACCACTGGAAAAACCATAGCCTTGTAGAAGGATTTTGTTGGCCAAGTAATATCCCTTCTTTTTAATATGCTATCTGCTGCTGCTGCTAAGTCGCTTCAGTCTGACTCTGTGTGACCCCACAGATGGCAGCCCACCAGGCTCCCTAGTCCCTGGGATTCTCCAGGCAAGAACACTGGAGTGGGTTGCCATTTCCTTCTCCAATGCCTGAAAGTCAAAAGTGAAAGTGAAGTCACTCAGTCGTGTTTAACTCTTAGCGACCGCATGGACTGCAGCCCACCAGGCTCCTCCGTCCATGGGATTCTCCAAGCAAGAGTACTGGAGTGGGGTGCCATTCTATGCTGGTCATAAATTTCCTTCCAAGGAGTAAACATCTTTTAATTTCATGGCTGAAGTCATCATCTGCAGTGATTTGGAAGCCCCCCCCAAAATAAAGTCTGACTCTGTTTCCACTGTTTTCCCATCTATTTGCCATGAAGTGATTGGATCAGATGCCATGATCTTAGTTTTCTGAATGTTGAGCTTTAAGCCAACTTCTTCACTCTCCTCTTTCACTTTCATCAAGAGGCTTTTTAGTTCCTCTTCACTTTCTGCCTTACTATGGCCTATCCAAATCTTGAATGCATTTTTGCTGTTACTAGCAACACAGTTAGAATGGACTCAGGGAGGCCAGGGTGAGAAAAATAAGGATCTTGCTATTTGGTAACAAACTGCTGTTTGGTGATTTTTTTTTTTTTTTTTTTAAAGGGAGGATATTCATGCTATAATGAAATTTGGGAAACATAGTAATGGAATATAAAGATTTCAGTGCCTGTCCTTTCTTGGCCATGAAGTAACCATGTATCTTAGAAAAATCAATTAACATATCTGGGCCTCAGTTCTTCATGATTATAATAAAAATATTAGATTAGGTCACTGGGGATCAATCCTATCCTTAAAAGGTCCAACTCCTTTCAGGAAATGTTAGGTTGCATGCATGCATACTCAGTTGATTCAGTCATATCTGGCTGTTTACGACTCCATGAACTGTAACCCGCCAGGCTCCCCTGTCCATGGGATTCTCCTAGCAAGAGTTTTGGAATGTGTTGCCATGCCCTCCTCCAGGGGATATTCCTGACCCAGGGATCCAACCCTTGTCTCCTAAGTCTCCTGCACTGCAGGTGGGTTCTTTACTGCTGAGCTACTGGAGAAATCTGATAATATGTTACATATGGTTTATTTACTCTGTGTCTCTTCTACTATTAAATATATGTTTCCTTAAGGGCTTAGAGAAGGAAATGGCAACCCACTCCCTTATTCTTGCTGGGAGAATCCCATGAACAGGGAAGAGACTGGGAGGTTACAGTCCACGGGGTTGCCAAGAGTTGGACACGACTTCACTTTCACTTTCCTTAAGGGATAGTACAAAACCTGGCCATAATTTAACTTTGCTATATCACTGATCAGTTCAGTTCAGTTCAGTCGCTCAGTCGGGTCCGACTCTTTGCAACTCCATGAATTGCAGCATACCAGGCCTCCCTGTCCATCACCAACTCCCGGAGTGCACCCAAACTCATGTCCATCAAGTCGGTGATTGCCATCCAGCCATCTCATCCTCTGTCATCCCCTTCTCCTCCTGCCCCCAATCCCTCCCAGCATCAGAGTCTTTTCCAGGGAGTCAACTCTTTGCATGAGGTGGCCAAAGTACTGGAGTTTCAGCTTTAGCATCAGTCCTTCCAAAGAAATCCCAGGGCTGATCTCCTTCAGAATGGACTGGTTGGATCTCCTTGCAGTCCAAGGGACTCTCAAGAGACTTCTCCAACACCACAATTCAAAAGCATCAATTCTTTGCCGCTCAGCTTTCTTCATAGTACAACTTTCACATCCATACGTGACCACAAGAAAAACCATAACCTTGACTAGACGGACTTCTGTTGGCAAAGTAATGTCTCTGCTTTTGAATACGCTATCTAGGTTGGTTGTAACTTTCCTTCCAAGGAGTAAGCGTCTTTTAATTTCATGGCTGCAATCACCGTCTGCAGTGATTTTGGAGCCCAAAAAATAAATATCACTGATAGCTTACATTTATTATAAAGTTGATATTCTTTTCCTACCCCACTCTCAATTTTACCTCTTCATGATTTGTCTTTTCTACCCAAGAACAAACTCAAGAATGCTTTTCCATGTTACCTTTTCTGTAACTCACCAACTCTGGTAATTTTGTTTCTTTTCTCAGAGCTTCAATGAAACAAACACTTTCTATCTTCTTTTATATTGTTATTTTTCTGTGTTACTCTAGGCTCAGAAGGTCAAGTGCAAATTTCATGAGAGCATGACTGTCAGCGTCTTCATCGCTTCCTCATATCCTTTTCCCTTGGGCACAACTTAAGGGATCCACTGGCTATGTTCTCATCTAAAGCTGATGATTCATAATTGATCTAAATCTACTGTGGAAATCTTGTACCCCTTTTTCAGGTTCCATATGGCTGAACTCAGCAGTGTCCACAGGACTGGAAAAGGTCAGTTTTCATTCCAATCCCAAAGAAAGGCAATGCCAAAGAATGTTCAAAACACAATTGCACTCATCTCACACGCTAGTAAAGTAATGCTTAAATTTCTCCAAGCCAGGCTTCAGCAATACGTGAACTGTGAACTTCCAGATGTTCAAGCTGGTTTTAGAAAAGGCAGAGGAGCCAGAGATCAGATTGCCAACATCTGCTGGATCATGGAAAAAGCAAGAGAGTTCCAGAAAAACATCTACTTCTGCTTTATTGACTATGCCAAAGCCTTTGATTGTGTGGATCACAATAAACTGTGGAAAATTCTGAAGGAGATGGGAACACCAGACCACCTGACCTGCCTCTGGAGAAACCTATATGCAGCGCAGGAAGCAACAGTTAGAACTGGACATGGAACAACAGACTGGTTCCAAATAGGAAAAGGAGTACATCAAGGATGTATATTGTCACCCTGCTTATTTAACTTATATGCAGAGTACATCATGAGAAATGCTGGGCTGGAGGAAGCACAAGCTGGAATCAAGATTGTAAGGAGAAATATCAATAACCTCAGATATGCAGATGACACCACCCTTATGGCAGAAAGTGAAGAGGAACTAAAAAGCCTCTTGATGAAAGTGAAAGAGGAGAGTCAAAGATCCAGCTTAAAACTCAACATTCAGAAAATTAAGATCATGGCATCCGGTCCCATCAATCCATGGNATATCAATAACCTCAGATATGCAGATGACATCACCCTTATGGCAGAAAGTGAAGAGGAACTAAAGAGCCTCTTGATGAAAGTCAAAAAGGAGAGTGAAAAAGTTGGCTTAAAGTTCAACATTCAGAAAACGAAGATCATGACATCTGGTCCCATCACTTCATGGGAAATAAATGGGGAAACAGTGGAAACAGTGGCTGACTTTATTTTTTTGGGCCCCCAAATCACTGCAGATGGTGATTACAGAAATGAAATTAAAAGATGCTTACTCCTTGGAAGGAAATTTATGACCAACCTAGACAGCATATTAAAAAGCAGAGACATTACTTTGTCAACAAAGGTCCACCTAGTCAAGGCTATGGCTTTTCCAGTAGTCATGTGTAGATGGGCGAGTTGGGCTATAAAGAAAGCTGAGTGCCCAAAACTGATGCTTTTGACTGTGGTGTTGGAGAAGACTCTTTAGAATCCCTTGGACTGCAAGGAGACCCAACCAATCCATCCTAAAGGAGATCAGTCCTGGGTATTCATTGGAAGGACTGATGTTGAAGCTGAAACTCCAATACTTTGGCTACCTGATGCAAAGAGCTGACTCATTTGAAAAGACCCTAATGCTGGGAAAGATTGAGGGCAGGAGGAGAAGGGGACGACTGAGGATGAGATGGTTGGATGGCATCACCAACTCAATGGACATGAGTTTTGGTAAACTCTGGGTGTTGGTGATGGACAGGGAGGCCTGGTGTGCTATGGTTCATGGGATTGCAAAGAGTCGGACATGACTGAGTGATTGAACTGAACTGATGGCTGAACTTGACATTATGACCTAATTCTGGTCAGCTAGATTTAAGCCAGTGGACGTCCATAGGTGATATTATGGAAAAGAAATCTTATAATTTCTTAGGGAGAGCTGTCCTTTTACCTTAGGCTTTCTTTCTGCCTTACGTGTGTGCATGCTAAGTTGCTTCAGTGGTGTCTGACTGTTTGCAACCCTACAGTCTGTAGCCCGCCAGGCTCCTCTGTCCATGGAATTTTCTTGGCAAGAATACTGGAGTGAGTTGCCATGACTTCCTCCAGGGGATCTTCCCGAACCAGGGATAGAACCCACATCTCCTACAGCTCCTGCACTGCAGGTGGATTCCTTACCATGGAGCCACTGGTGAAGCCCTTCTTTCTGCCTGGACCACAGATAAAATGCCTGGAATAGTAGCAGCCATAGTGAAGCTACAAGGCTATCAAGACAAGGAAAAGATCAAGGAAATTTCAGAGAATTAGGACCCTGACCTTGTTAAATGACAAAACTAATGGCATCAACTTACCTCTAGAGTTTTGTGTTTCAAGAAAATTTTAATTAGTGGTTAACATTTCAAAGTCATTTACTCATTCAACAAATATTTAGGATGTACCTATAATATTCCATAGTACATGAAATACATTAGCAAACCAAAACAAAAATTTCCTATCCTTACAAAGTTTACATTATAGTAGGGGGAAAGAGAAAATTAGTAATATCCACAATATTTAAGGAAATTATATACAGTATTAGAAAATGCTAAGTGTTATGGAGGAAAGAAAGAGCAGTATGTGTGGACTTGAAAGTCCCTAGGGGGCATTTACAGGAAAAAACCCTCCCCTACTGTGGTTTTTCTGTCACTAAGTCGTGTCTGACTCTTTGCGATCTCATGGACTGCAGCACCCCAGGCTTGCCTGTTCTTCACTGTCTCCCAGAGTTTGCTCAAACTCATGTCCATTGAGTTGATGATGCCAGCACACCATTTCATCGTTTGTCTCCCACTTCTCTCTTGCCCTCAATCTTTCCCAGCATCAGAGTCTTTTCCTATGATTCAGCTCTTCGCATCAGCTATCAAAGTACTGTAGCTTCAGCATCAGTCCTTCTAATGAATATTCAGGGTTGATTTCCTTTAGAATTGATTGGTTTGGTCTCCTTTTTGTTCAAGGGACTCAAGTGTCTTCTCCAACACCACAGTTTGAAAGCATCAATTCTTCGGCTCTCAGCCTTTTTTTATGGTGAAACTGTCACATCCATACAGGACTACTTGAAAAATCATAGCTTTGACTATACAGACCTTTGTCAACAAAGTGATGTTTCTGCTTTTTAATACACTGTCTAGGTTTGTCACGATTTTTCTTCCAAGGAGCAAGCATCTTTTAATTTCACGGCTGCAGTCACCATTTGCAGTGATTTTGGAGTCCAAGAAAATAAAGTCTGTTACTGCTTCCACTTTTTCCCCATCTATTTGCCATGAAGTGATGGGACCAGATGCCATGATCTTAGTTTTTTGAACACTGAGTTTTAAGCCAACTTTTTCACTCTCCTCTTTGACCCTCATCAAGAGACTCTTGAGATCCTCTTTATTTTTGGCCATTAGAGTGGTATCATATGTATATCTGAGGCTGATATTCTCCCAGCACTCTTGATTCTAGCTGGTGATTGATGCAGCCCAGCATTTCATATGATGTACTCTACATATGAATTAAACAAGCAGGGTGACAATAAGAAGCCTTGACGTACTCCTCTCCCAGTTTTGAACCAGTCCATTTTTCTGTGTCTGGTTCTAACTCTTGCTTCTTGAACTGCATGTAGGTTTCTCAGGAGACAGATAAGGCGGTTTGATATTCCCACCTCTTAAAGAATTTTTCATCGTTTCTTGTGATCCACACAGACAAAGACTTGAGCATACTCGATGAAGCAGATGTTTTTCTGGAGTTCCCTCGCATTCTCTATGATCCAAGGGATGTTGGCAATCTGTTTCCTTTGCCTTTCCTAAACCGAGCTTTAGCTCTTCTCTGAAATATATCATCCAGATAATAGTATCTGATGCACATTTCCTGAATAGTTTTAGAGATTGAAGATGATAACTACTTGATGGCCATGAGCACATAGCCCTCAGGCCTGCTGGAGCCTAAAGGTTGATAAGGATAAACCCTGTGACAGCACCTTGTTATCTCACCATCAGCCAATCAGATTGTGCATGACCTGGGACTCTCACCCCTTCCCTGACCTTTCAGAATGCTTTCTTGAAACCCATCATGGCGTTTGCGGCTTTTTTCAGCACTGCTGCTTGTATGGCAGTTTTACAGTAAACACTCTACTTTACCTCACCAAAGTGAAAGTGAAGCTGCTCAGTCCTGTCTGACTCTTTGCGACCCCATGGACGGTAGCCTACGAGGCTCCTCCATCCATGGGATTTTCCAGGCAAGAATGCTGGAGTGGGTTGCCATTTCCTTCTCCAGGAGATCTTTCCGACCCAGAGATTGAACCTGGGGTGCCCGTATTATAGGCAGATGCTTTATGATCTGAGCCACCAGGAGAGTTCATTACTTCACCAAAACTCGGTGTCAATAGATGGCTTTATTGCACTTGGGCAAGTGGACTCAAGTTTGGTTCAGCAATAGAAGTACAGATTTACAGTCAGATGTGGAGGCAAACAGAACAGCAGGAGCTTGAGGAAGAGACATCTGAGCAGAGGCTTGAAGGTGGAGAGATTAGTCTTGCGGTTAACTTGGGGAAGAGCAGTTCAGACAGTGGGTCTGACCAGCGTAACTATTCTAAGGCAAGAGCAAGCCCAGTCTACCCCCAAGAACCACAGGGGCCCGTGTGTGGCTTGAGTAAAGTGACAGGGTGTGCCTGTGACTGGCAGATCATGCAGAGCCGTGTGGTCATTGGAAGGACTTCATTTTCTGTTTTTGCTTTTTTCTGGGTGAAAGAAGTAAGCCTTTGTAGATTTTGTGAAGAATTATAACATGGCCTGATCTTCGTTTAACAAGATTCCCTGACCTGCTTTGTTAAAAGCAGATGTAGAGGAAAGCAAGGATGGAAACAGGGAGAAGGATTAGGAGGCCCTTATGGCACCTGCCCATGAAGGAGATGCAAAAGACTTGGATTCAATCCCTGGGTCAGGAAGGTCCCCTGGAGAAGCAAATTGCAACCCATTCCAATATTCTTGCCTGGGAAATTCTACGGACAGAGGAGCCTGGTGGGCTACAGTTCATGGGGTCAGAAAGAGTCAGATATGACTGAGCACACGCATACACACACACACACGGTAATCCGGTGGAAAAATGATTTTTGCATTCTTGCTTATATTAGGATGGTAGCAACAGGAGTACGATTAGGAGCTTTCTTCTTCTGAATATATTTTAAAGCCAGAGACTAGATTTTCTAATGGACTTAAGATATCAAACCCTATCAATTTAGGATAATATATACTCTTTAACAGCAAAATAAATGTAGCTAAATATAAAATTCTAGTTTCCAATCTAAGTCAATTACATGCAAATTTAAATTTAAACACTTTTCTGTTGCTGAAAAGTATTTCATCTAACATGGAATGGGAGCAAAGCAGGTAATTCAAACAAATGTTTATTTTTTAAAAAATTATCCTGTTATTCCTTTTTAATCCTATAGGTTACCTCAAGAGTAAGTGGGAAAATTTTCCATGCCTAAGAGTTCATTTATTTCGGAGCAATTCGTAAATCCTCAGAACCATATATAATTAACACATGATTCCCTCTTGCTATTTTTTTCTAAAACTAATTTGACTTGAACCTAAATGAAACTTTAGGTGATAATAGCATTTTGAGGGACAAAATATGTAGAAAAGAGGGAGAATTCAAGTTAATAATTTCAGGTTTAATATATCTACCAAAAAGTCAGTAATAGTTGTTTAGGTCCGACCTAGAGACTCTGCAGAACAACTTAGAAGATTTTATAGCATTCTATCATTGTGCTTCCCTGGTGGTTCAGAAGTTAAAGCGTCTGCCTTCGATGCAGGAGACCTGGGTTCGATCCCTGAGTTGGGAAGATCCCCTGGAGAAGGAAATGGCAATCCACTCCAGTATTCTTGCCTGGAGAATCCCATGGACAGAGAAGCCTAGTAGGTTATAGTCCATGGGGTCGCCAAGAGTCTGACACGACTGAGCTACTTCACCTCACCTCATCATGGGTCATTTGGGGTTCCCAAGATAATGATTCTGTCAAGTTTATGTGTGTAGTGTGTGTGCCCAAGTTTGACCTTAGCAAATCAAGCTAGGTGAGGTGCTAAAAAGTGTAGGTGCTTGTGAGCCAAGGGTGACTGTTGAAAAAACAATGCATAAGTCTAAACAATGTTTTAGTTTTCCATTATATTTTATGAAGAGTAAAGATAGTAATGTAATAGCACTTTTCTTTCGTGCATGAGACATAGTTACTGGCAATCCCCAGGCTATAAAAAATTAAATAAACACTACAGGGAAAGCAAAATTATGTTCAAGTTTTTAAAAATTAAATCTCTGAGAAAAAAACATGTGTTATTAGATCTGTAGGGGAGGAAAACGTTTTCCTTAACCTTCTTTAGGTCTCTGCTTAGGTCTGAAAACTAAACTGTCTAAAAATTAAGGACAGATTAAGAGAAAAAAGCATACACATTTTATTGAATTTTTATAAGAGTTCTCAAGGCAATGAAGACCTAAAGAAGTAACTAGAGCAAGAACTTTTATACAGTCTAGGCAGAGAGATAATAAGCTTGTGAAGAACTGACAAGACAGAGGAGTTTGGGCTAGGAGTTGTGAATGATAAAGAAGTCACTAGGAAGATAAGAGTTAGTTTAACAAGGTTGGTTTGCAGATTTCTCTGCCCCCAGTTCCCTGTTTCTGGTTATCTGAATGTCTTCCTTCCTCTTGGTTCAGGGAGGTTACCTTCCACCTGGAAGTTTTACGACCTGTTTCAGGGAAGAGCAAGGGGGGAGCAGGCCAGAGTTGACGTCTCTGCTTCTGCCATTTTCTCAACCTCCTTCAGCTTAAAATATTCAATATGCCAAGGTACCATATGCTGGAATAACATGTCCTGAATCTCTTCAGAGCTTTCTCAGAAAATGTGTCAAAGTGTAAATTAAATACTTCTGGCCATTCCACGTTTATTGGCCCAAATGTAGGGTTTCTTTCTGAAATACTTAATTTTTACCTTTGTTTTTAGTTATTACATATGTGGAACATTTTTACATTTCCAAATAATATTCAACAAAAATTAAAGACTCCCTACTAAGTACTAAGTTCTGCATGCACATTAATGGTTAAGGTGAACATAATCTGTCTTCTCATGAAGTTTTTTCTTTTTTTTTAAATTCAAATATTCATGGAATTTATGGAAATGTCCACACAGGATTCAGTGAACTGGAATATCAGAGTTTTAAATCTGGAAGCTATCCTTCTAATTTACAGATGATGAAACCAAGGCAATTAAATGACTTGACCTAGGTTATGCAGTAGCAGAGTCAGGGGGAGCATCCAGGTGTTTCAAACATCTGTGTTCCACGCTTAACCATACAGTTGCAGTTGGTTGGGAGCAGAAGATGAGGGAACAGAATGGGGGAGTTCTTAAGTTAATTAGGTAAATTTCCAGCAGGACAGATACAATTTTAAAGATTAAATCAAATGAAAATATAAGAACATAAATATATCTTGGAACAGACCCACTTTATCTTGAGAACCTGTTTTAGTGATGCAGTCTAGGATAGATAATGTGAATCCTGTCCAGATGTGTCCTGGTCTTGCCGAGCTGCTCCTCTCTCTGTACCCTCTCTAAGAAGCAAGGTAAAACTCTCCATTAAGGCTGCTGTTGTGGCATGGAAATGGTTCCCATTACGGGAAAAGCCCAGGCTACATTCTTGTCCACTACTCAGAGGACAGTGATGGAATGCATATTTTGTCCTTTCCCAATCTTGCTGAGAAGTAATTCAGCAAGTGATAGATAGTACGGGTCATGCTTAGTTGCTCAGTCCTGTCCAACTCTTTGTGATTCCATAGACTATAGCCTGCCAGGCTCCTCTGTCCATGGAATTTCCCAGGCAAGAATACTAGAGTAGGTTGCCATTTCCTTCTCCTGGGGATCTTCCTGGCCCAGGGATCTAACTAGCGTCTCTTGTGTCTCCTGCATGTAGTGGAAAAACTGTGGAAGCTGCAAGTTGCCCTCTGAGTTCAAGGCTTGGTTTTCCAACTGCTTAGTTGTGTGAAACTTGAAGAATGACTTAACCACTCTGTGCCTTCATTTGAGTAAAAGTGTGTAAAAATAGGGATCATCATATAGCTGTTTTGATGATTAATGTACATAAATCACTTAGAATGGTATCTGTAACATAGTAAGATCTAAATAATAGATATGTTAAAAATAAACATTGGCATTTGTGAGTCTGGATTTGGGCTAAAAATAGCTAGCTTCCAGGCAATATTGTGTTGTGTGTGTGTGAATGTGTGTGTCTGTGCGTGCCTGACAGAACCAGGGTTTCAGATTGAAAAGTCCTCCAAAGCGGTGTCTCCCAAAGTAATCTTTTTTGTTTTCTCTCAGTTTAAACTTTTCACCTTTCCTCCAGACAGCTCTTAAGAAGCACATGTCTACTGACCTAGTTCACAAGTGAGTTGACCTTACGTAATTTTTCTGCTTTATATATGTATATATAAATATATATATGTACATAAAATCAAAACCCAAAATAAGCACATGTATCCTAAAAATCAAAGTACCAAGGTCTTTCAAGCATTTTATGTGGTTCTATTAGATCTAGAGTTTCTGTTGTCTTTCTCTGCACAGCAAGAGGTCTCAAAGTTTGATGTTGTATCAGATATTAATGCTAGATTGTCCAGTCCCCACAGTGCTCACAGAACCCATGTCACCCCATTCGGTTAGGCACTGACACTATACATTCTTGTTTTCTGATGAAATCATTTGCTATTGGTAGAATAAATCTCTGCACATGTGGTTGGGGAGGATCTTGCTGGGTATATCAATAATTCTATAATGTCCCTCTTCTTTTCCAAAGTTTGTATTCAATATATAAAGAATCTGCTACTGGCGCTTTCTATGTGCTGTTTGAAAAAGCTGAGTATTTGTTCCTTCTCACCAACTCTGTGTTCTCCATTTTATTTAAATAATTCCAAGCTTTTACATGAGAAGAATAGCTAGAACTGAATGTTAGGTAGATTTTATCAATGTATTACCAAGTCACAATTGATTTAACAGACGTATTCGACTAAATCCACTGAGGAGTTGTTGTTTTTTATTCCACACGAATGTCATAAAAAATAATACAGGCTATAGAGAAACTGGACTTCCCTGGTGGCTCAGAGGTTAAAGCATCTGCCTCCAATGTGGGAGACCTGGGTTCGATCCCTGGGTCGGGAAGATCCCCTGGAGAAGGAAATGGCAACCCACTCCAGTATTCTTGCTTGGAGAATCCCATGGACTGAGGAGCTTGGTGGGCTGCAGTCCACGGGGTCACAAAGAGTCGGACACGACTGAGTGACTTTACTTACTTACTTACTTACTTACTTACAGAGAAATTGGAAATAGTTTGGCTTTTCACTTTGCCCATATGAATGACATCTGCACGTATTCAGCTACCTAAGTTAAATTAACTAGCATATCAATCATTGTCTGATTAACTATAAAAGCACACATCTGTAAAAGAGCCACTGTCTCTCAAAACAAAAAAAAATTACCATTGTGTGCCATAGTCAAAAAGGCTCCATCTACAATGTATTTAAATGAAGAATACATCGGGTTACCCCGGGCATCTAGTTTTTCTTCCAAGTCTATCCTTGCCCCACCCTCCACAGGAGCCTTCATTGCACCAACTATAGAGAGACAGTTAGTTTTGTAAATGGTTACATTTTATCAATATGATAGGATGCTAATAAAATTACCCGTGATTGTCCTTTTCTGAATTTGTTTTTATTATGTCTAAATGGATTTAAGGAAAGGCAAATGTCTATATATCGGGTATATTCCTCATCTAAAAAAGCAAGGAATTTTTTTTTTCAGATTGGAATTTATATCAGAATGCTTGAATCAGACATTTCCAAAATCCAGATGACTCTGCTAAAACCCCATACTTCAGTAATAGCTGGCCTGGGAGTTCTTTTTCAGAGCTTTTTCAGGTGCATTGCAGTGGAGCCCCTGATTAAACCCAGTCACCCTGAAGAAAGTTGACTACACATGGCATCCTGTACTGCATACATCTAATAATCTCCTTTAGCTTCAGAAAGTTCTAAATTGTCAAAAAATTCTTGGCACTGTGACGTGATGTAGCATATATTGTAAAATAATTTACTAATAGACGAATAGCTAGAAAACATTTCAGCAAAGTAGTGCGTTGTTGGCAGAAAATGATTGCATTTGGCATCAGCCTCAAAGGTTCAAGAGGAAGAGTGATAGCATAATGATTTCAAATTGTTATTTCTTCTAAGATCCATTTATTCTTATATTGTGATTGAGAAGCTGTACATACTATTCTTCTAAAATGCACTTTTAAAATTTAAACACACTTTAAAAAATGTATATTTCTATTGATTGTTGTTGTTCAGTTGCTGAGTCATGTCCGACTCTTTGAGACCCCATGGACTACAGCATGCCAGGCTTCCCTGTCCTTCACTATCTCCCGGAGTTTGCTCAGATTCATGTCCATTGAGTCACTGATGCTATCTAACCATCACACTCTCTGCTGCCCTTTTCTCCATTTGTCTTCAATGTTTCCCAACATCAATGTTTCTGACCAATATTTCTATTGCTATTTAGGATTAAAAATATCTGTATCTGCTCTACCTAAAGGGCAAAATCTCATCTCAGTTTAATTTTCTTCTTCTGCATTAATGTTACCACCTTTCATCTTGAGTTTAACTGAAGTTTATTATGCTTTTGGTTTTCCTCTGCCCATCAACAATTATTTAGACATGACTATGAATCTGCTAATACTTTTTGTATATTTGGAACTACATCATGCCCTTCTTTGCGGGATTCATTGCTTATTTGTTGATGTGTATTCCCAAATAATTCTTTCAGGTATTGCTTAACTTGGTAAACACTGCCAAGCTTTGATTTTCTGAATATTTGTTTATATTATCTTCTATTTTAATAAAATAATAAAAATATTAATTCACTTAATTGAGTGAATTATAGGTTTGAAATAGTTGCATGCTAAGTCACTACAGTCATGTCCAACTATATTGCCCCCCAGGCTCCTGCCCATGAGATTCTCCAAGAAAGAATACTGGAGTGGGTTGTCATGTCTTCTTCCAGGGGATCTTCTTGACCCAGGGATCGAACCCGCATCTCTTATATCTCCTGCATTGGCAGGAGGGTTCTTTATCCTAGCACCACCTGGGAAGCCCATGGAATAATTCTCCTTCTTTAATTTGGAAAATAGTAATATCTATCTTCTAGTATTGAATTACACTCCCGAGAAGTTATGCTGATGGCAGGCTGATTTTTCAGAGGGTTTGAGATTATTTAAAGTCTAGCTTAGCACTTTTAATTGAAGATTCATGCTTTCTTCAGGCCTGAGAAATTTTTGGTTGGTGTTTATTTGATGATATATTTTTCTGCATTTTCTTTCCTCACATTCTAGAATTTCTATAATCTGGACTTTCGAATTTCTGGATATACTCTTTATATCAGTTAACTCTACACATATTTTTCATTCTTTGGTACATATGTTCTCCTTCATGTGAGAATATCTCAGCTCTATTTTTCAACCCATTAATTCACTATATAGTATATTTTACTGCAATTATTGCCTACTGACTGAATTTTTCATTTCTGTTCCATTTTTATTCTAAGAACTCTAGGAAATATGTTTTCATATACATGCAATATTCTTTCAAATCTAATTATATACTTATTCTATACTTTTTTGTTAATTAACTTTTTTCTTGGGGGGGTCACTCTTTTTGTTATTGCTTGACTGCTATGTTATTGACTTTCTTAAAATGAGTAATGCTTCTTGGCTGTCTTTAGCTTTATTTTGAGAGTCACTATTCCTGTGCCTTTTGTATTTTTATGACCTGCCTCTAACGTATGGAGGAGATCTTCGGAATGAATGCTTTTCTTCCAAATGTGAGCGTACACATCATATCCAGAAATTAAGAGCTATCTGACAACTACAAGACCTCTCCAGCCCTATACTCTTCTTGAACCAGTTGTTCAAGCCCACATAGCATACAAGACTGAGAAAGGAAGAAATAGACTAGCCTGCTGCACTTTGACTAGACCGAATTCAGATCTCCAATTAAAATTCTTTCTAAATGCTCCAGAGTTTTCTCCAAATTCTTGGCATTACTGACACGAGGCTTAGAGATCCTCAAAGCTGTTACCTCCATGGCATAGGTTATAACCTGTTACCTCCTACATGTGTTTTAACCAGTAGTTTCCTCCAGTTTTGTTTTGCTAAGGATATGATTGTATATGATCCCATACCTCAGAAATTCCAAAACTTTGTGCTTCAGTAATTCTACTTTTTATACTTTCAAAAGTACTTTCTATACTTTTAAAAATACTTCTTTTGGGTTGTTATTATTTTGCATGGTTTGGGATGAGAAGCAGAATAATACTTTTAAAAACACTTCTTTTGGGTTGTTATTATCTTGCACGGTTTGGGATGAGAAGCAGAATATAAATCTGTGCTCAGTCTGCCCTATGTCAGACAACATCTCTACAAGAAGAGTTTACAAAAGTGGATCTATGTCCCCCCAAGTTCAGTGGAAACACTTCCAGAGTTTATTTGGCCTTCAGCACAGGGCTTTACAAATACGAACATGGTGAATTGTATATCATAAGCTATCTTGCACTGCAAATATTTTCTTAGGTCTTATCATGAGGTGAAGATAATAAGGTGAAGAGAAGGTTCTTTCAATTCTTTTTTTGACCTTATACCCTGCTATTTGGGGATATTTTTCCTAGCAATGTTCTCATTATAATAGAATTTCCCCACAATAAATGTGAAATCTCTTTACGGTTTATTGTAATTGGTTGAGATATTAATTTTTAATGGAGTTCTCATGAGGACAAGGAGATATCCTTTGGGATTATGTGGTGGTTTTATCCTTTGAGAAGATGAAGTCATTTTGAATATAGAGCATCCCTTAACTTGCTTAATGGGATCATTGACCAATAACTTTCTATCAGTGACCTGACTTGACTTCAATGCTGAGTTGTCTGAAATATATGCAAGACTGTGACATTTAATTACAACACAGTTTTCAGAAATAGCATCATTACATGTTAGCCACTGGATCATGTACTTTTGGCACTGGATATGGGCTAATTTCAACAATGCAAACTTCTTTTTTTAAACCACAGTTACAGACAGAGAGCACAGAAACTCTCTGTGTGACTCTATGTGGCTAATATCCCAGAATCATAAATGAGAGGCCATTACAGCTAGTTGATAAAGTATGCTGACTATTAACTCCATAGTTATCTCCTTCCTTCATTTCCTATCTACCCCTTCCTTGGCAGCAGGTTGTAAATATCCATGCTGTGTGTCCTTCACATTTTTGCCTGAAAATATCATATCTTCTAAGGTTCTGGAGTCATTAGAAAATTAGAAATAATCAAATCATTTCTTGAGTCCATATAGTTTTTAATTTGAGTTGATGCTCCCAATATTTCTTTTAATACCTCATACTGACTTAATACTTTCTGATTTATAAGGGGATATCTCTATAAAAGGGAAATTAATTAAGCAACTGATACAACACTGTTGGGTTCAAAGTATTATTGATGGAGACAGATCAATCCAAAAAGGGCATTTGATTTCTACAACAAATCTAACTTTGATTTTCACATTCAGCTCAACTAGAACAGTGTGCTTTTCCTAAACGCATGTTGGGTCTCTAATGTTAAGTCTCTCCTTAAGAAACATAGGCGTGGTACTCCTTATTCTATTTTAGCAATGAGATGAAAAAGTTTAGTAAGTTCACCCAAGTCAGACAATCAATCATTGATAGGTCCAAGGTTAAAATTTGGGAATTCTGGAAGAAATGCAAAGATAACTCCCCAATGACTAAGAATCTAGTCACAAGGCTATAAATCATAAAGAGATGGCCCTTGGTTCAGAAAACGAGGCTGGATGAAAATTACAAAGAAATCTCCAGAGTATCACTGGTGCTAAGATTCCCAAGTGGAGTTGAATGGAAATTTCTGATCCCGTTATCAAATAATGTGAAGTTAGTTGTGAGCTGAATGTAACTAACCTGCAAAAATGTCCAAACACAGCCTGATAGTGGATAGATTGACCCAGCTCATGAAGAAAAGACATGATTTTTCTGTGGGAAAATAATGTGTTACTTTAGTCATTCAGTTCATTTCAGTCACTCAGTCATGTCAAATCTTTGCAGCCCATAGACTGCAGCATGCCAGGCCTCCCTGTCCATCACCAACTCCCGGAGCTTACTCAAGCCCATGTCTATTGAGTCAGTGATGCCATCCAACTCTCTCATCCTTTGTCGTCCCCTTCTCCTCCTGCCTTCAATCTTTGCCAGCAATAGGGTCTTTCAAATGAGTCAGCTCTTCGCATCAGGTGGTCAAAGGACTGGAATTTCAACTTCAGCATCAGTCCTTCCAATGAATGTTCAGGACTGATTTCCTTTAGGATGGACTGGTTGGATCTCTTTATGTCCGAGGGACTCTCAAGAGTCTTCTCCAACACCACAGTTCAAAAGCATCAATTCTTCAGCACTCAGCTTACTTTATAGCCCAACTCTCACATCCATACATGGCTACTGGAAAAACCATAGCTTTGACTAGATAGACCTTTGTTGGCAAATCAATGTCTCTGCTTTTTAATACACTGTCTAGGTTGGTCATAACTTTTCTTCCAAGGAGTAAGCGTCTTTTAATTTCATGGCTGCAATCACCACCTGCAGTGATTTGAGAGCCCCCAAAAAGAAAGTCAGCCACTGTTTCCACTGTTTCCCCATCTATTTGCCATGAAGTGATGGGACCGGATGCCATGCTCTTTGTTTTCTGAATGTTGAGTTTTAAGGCCAGCTTTTTCACTCTCCTCTTTCACTTTTATCAGGAGGCTCTTTAGTTCTTCTTTGCTTTCTGCCATAATGGTGGTGTCATCTGCATATCTGAGGTTGTTGATATTTCTCCTGGCAATCTTGATTCCAGCTTGTGCTTCATCCAGCCCAGCATTTCTCACGATGTATTCTGCATATAAGTTAAATAAGCAGGGTGACAATATACAAACTTGACATATTCCTTTCCCGATTTGGAACCAGTCTGTTGTTCCATGTCCATTTCTAACTATTGCTTCCTGACTTGCATATAGATTTCTCAGGAGACAGATCAGGTGTTCTGATATTCCCATCTCTTTCAGAATTGTCCACAGTTTATTGTGATCCACACAGTCAAAGGCTTTGGCATAGTCACTAAAGCAGAAATAGATGTTTCTGGAACCCTTTGGCTTTTTTGATGATCCAACAGATGTTGGCAATTTGATCTCTGGTTACTCTGCTTTTTCTAAATCAATCTTGAACATCTGGAAGTTCACGATTCATGTACTGTTGAAGCCTGGCTTGGAGAATTTTGAGCATTACTTTACTAGCTTGTGAGGTGACTACAATTGTATGGTAGTTTGAGCATTCTTTGGCATTGCCTTTCTTTTTCATTACTGTTCTTTTACAGATTGTGTCAAAAATACAAAAAAATTAGAAGGCAAATGATGAAAGAAAAAAACCTAATCCATATTAAACAGAGAAAAGAGTCAATAGAAGCAAATATCAAATGAGATAATTTTATGTTGCAGGATGGGGAAGTCGAGGAATACTGGGGAAATGAACACATTTTCAATAGGTTTCCCATATTTGTCTACATTTGCTTCTTTTCGTCCCCCTTCTCTACAAGGTTGATGTTTTAAAAAATTAATGCACATTTAAGTTCCAGGTATTGAAATTATCAAAAAGACATTTTTAAATGGTTATGATCAATGTGTGGAAACAATGAATTACATGTGTGTGAATAGATGAGGAATTTTATTGGAGACTTGGACATTTTTATAAAATCAAATGGAAATGCAAGACATGAAATATATGTTCCAAGAAATTAATTCATTCAATGGGTTTACTGACAACTTGATTGAACACAGAAAAGAATTAGTGAACTTAAAAACAGTGCAGTAGAAATTATCCAAAATGAAACATACAGAAAAAAAAATAAAAAACAGGGAAAATAATTGAGTAGAGTATCTTGAAATTGATGGGACAAAATCAAATGATAAAAAATATGTGTAACTGGTGTACAAGGAAAGGAGAGAAAGAATGGGGCAGAAGAAATATTTGAAAAGATGATGAACAGAAATTTTCCAGAATTAATGTAAGACATTGAAGAAGCACAACAAGCCTTATGTGGAGTACATACAAAGAAATTTCCTTCTTAGTACCTCATAGAACAAGTACCATAAGTTAAAAGTAAAAGACTATATTAAAAACTGATAAAGAAGACAACCACAAACGGGGAAATGATGATAAGAACACTTTTACAAACAATAAAGACTAGCAGAAAATAGAACAACCTCTTTATTTAAGATGCTAAAAGAAAAAATTATCAGCCTATATTTCACGTCCTGGAATATCTTGCAGGTGTGGGTGCGTGCATGCTCAGTCATGTCTGACTCTTTGCGACCCCATGGACTCTAGCTAGCCAGGCTCCTCTGTCCACAGGATTTTCCTAGCAAGAATACTGGTTGTCATTTCCTCCTCCAGGGGATCTTCCCATCCCAGGGAGAGAATCTTGGGATCAAACCCACATCTCTTGCATCTCCTGGATTGCAGGCAGGTTCTTTACTGCTGAGCCACTGGGGAAACCCTCATAGCCTGTAAAGATAGACTTAAAAAATAAAGATGAAATAAAGCAGTTTCAGAGTGAAAAAAAGGTGTAGTTTATCTGCAGTATATCTGCGCCATAAACTTAAAAAGTTTTTTGGACTGAAAAGAAAGAATAGCAGAAAGAGAAAACCTGTAAATAAATATTTGTATGATGTAACCATTTCACGCTGCCCAGAAATTTTATTTACTACAATAAGGCCAGAAAAATACATGAAGCATAACAATTCAAAACAATTCAAAAAGAAGGAATGAATCCATCATTAATCATAGCTGGCATAATTATGTGTGTATAAAACTCCATGGACTCCACATATACAAAATAACAACTACTAGAACTAACAGATGAATTTAGCAAATTCTCAGATATAGGTCCAATATTCAAAAAGCAACTACATTTTCTGATTATTAACAAATGTAAAAATAAATTTAAAAATACCATTTAAATATCCCCCAAACCCTTAAGCATCTAGAAATAAACCTAATGAAAGATCAGCAAATTATAAAATATTACTGAAAGAAATTTTAATGTACCTGAATAAATATCATACTCATGAACTGGAAAACTCAAGATTGTTAAGATGTCCTCATCCCCAAAATTATTTATAGACTTGATACAATTTCAATAAAAATATTAGCAGAGTTTTTAAAAAAGAAATTACATGTTAGTCCAAAAATGCAAAAGACCTAGAATAGCCCAAAGTAGTATTGATAAAGAAGAACAAAGTTGATGGATTTATACCACATGATTTAAGGACTTGATACAATGTCACAGTAATGATCAGTGTGATATTGGCATAATAATAGACAAATTGATGGTGAAAGAAAGTGAAGTCACTCAGTTGTGTCCGACTTTTTGCAACCTCATGGACTGTAGCCTACGAGGTTCCTCCATCCAGGGAATTTTCCAGGCAAGAGTACTGGAGTGGGTTGCCATTTCCTTCTCCAGGGGATCTTCCTGACCCAGAGATCGAACCTGGGTCTCCTGCATTGCAAACAGGTGATTTTACCGTCTGAGCCACTATGGAATTGATGGTTCAGATTTTTTAAAATTCAGAAATAGGCACATATATAAATGTTATGATACATACATTATATGACATATACAAGTTATATACACACATATATAAATGTATAATACATACATATACAAATATAAATATACTGATATCTGACCAAAATGGCAAATCAAATTAATAAGGAAGATAAAATTCTTTCTAGCATGATGCAGCGGCTGGCTGCTCATTAGAAAAAAAACCCAAAACTTTGACCTTACCTCACTCAATACACAAAATATTATTTGGAGGTGGAGCATGAATGAAAGTGGCAGAATCCTCCTTCTCCTGCCAAAAATGCCATATTGGCAAAAGGATTATTTTGAGCTAACGACACTTGAAAAAACAGCTGGTATGAGAACACTCTGACCTCTCTTTTCTTCCTGAAAGCAAGAGATACAATTTCCGTGTGAAAGATATCCTTCCTATACCAGGAGGAAAGAAATATTCTCATTACCAGAGACGGGGAGTCAAGGCTGAAAGAAATCTGTGCAAACAGACCTCGTTAAAATAGCTCTTATCTACCTTTAGTCTCTCTATACATTTACTTTTCTACAATTGTCTCTCTTTGTTCAACCTAGTGCATAAACACTTAGGTGTAGCCACTTTTTTGAGTCTTCATTTTTTATATGAGGCTCCCAGGTGCAGAGGAGCCTGGTGGGCTACCGTCCATAGGGTCACAAAGAGTTGGAAATTACTGAAGCGACTTAGCAGAAGCAGCAGCTAGTACATGTAAACATGAATCTGTATGTTTTTCTCCTGTTAATTTGCCTTATGTCAATTTAACTTTCAAAACTAGCCAGGGATTCTAAGAGGAAGAAAGTTTTACCTCTCCTACATGAACTTAAATATAAAAATTATAATAAAAATCTAGAAGAAAATAAGTAAGGATATCTTTGTCACCCTGGGTTATGTAAAGATTTATTAGATAAAACTTTAAAAATACCACTAAAAACAATGTTGAAATTTCATCAAAATTAAAAACTGCTCATGAGAAGAAAGTGACTGGACAAGCAACAGACTGGGAAAATAATCTTATCATTTTTATTCATGAATAACTCATATCCAGAACGTATAAAGAACTTTCACAAGTTAGCAGTAAAAAGTTAAATAGCCCAATTTAAAAAATAGGAAAAGACAAAAAAAAAAAAAAAAAGAACAGACACTTGGCAAAAGGAAAGGTAGAAATGAGCCATCCCACATGGGAATGGGGGAGATGAACATATGATACTCAGTCTCACCAGTCCTCAGGGAGACACGATTTCAGTTTAACGAGATAGCATTTTACACCCACTGGAATGGCTAAAAACTGACACTGCCAAATAGTGGTGAGACTGAGGAGCAACTGAAATACTCACAGATTGGTGGTGGTGGTGTAAAATGTCACAACTATTTTGGAGAATTTTTTCCCAGTTTCTTAAAAGTTAAACATTCCATGTAGCAGGAGTTCTACTCCTAGATATTTATCCAAGTGATATGAAAACATATATCCACACAAAGGCTAGTAAAAGAACGATCAGAGAAAACCTGGACATGATCTATGCATCTCTACTCAGAAAAAAATGGATGAACAAATTCTATTCTATTCATACAATGAAATGATTAGTCAGCAATAAAGAGTGAGTTAGCAGTATATCCAACAACGTGAATGAATCACAAAATCATAATACTGAGCAAAAAAAAAAAGCCAAATATAAAATATATATGCTAGGTTGCTTCAAAATAATGGATGGCAATAGAATTCAGTCCAGTAGGGTTTGACTGGAAAGGAGCAGGAGGGAAATGTTTGGAGTGGTTGACATGTTTTATATCTGGCTTTGGGTGGTGTTCCATTGGACTGTACACCACTTGTCAAAACACACATGTGAAAGCTTAAAATGTGCTTTTTAATACTTAAATGTTTAAAATCTATCTTTACTATTTTTAAAAAATTTTAACTGGAAGATACTTGCTTTACAGTGTTGTGCTGGCTTCTGCTGTACAACAGTGCAAATCAGCCATAAGCGTATATATATATATATTCCCTCCCTCTTGAGTCTTCCGCTCATTCCACTCCTCTAGGTCGTCACAAGAGGGCCGGGCTGGGCTGCTTGTGTTATAGAGCAGCTTCCCACTAGGCATATATTTTACACAAGGTAGTGTATTTATGTCAATACTACTCTCTCAATTTGTAAATTACATGGTTTTTCACAAAGTAAAAGGAAAAACAACAACAAGTTTAGGCATCATGAGTTCTTATAAACTGTCTAAACACGTGGCTTTCCTTTAATAACTTATGTTTAAAGCAATACTATGACGTGTGCAGGACTTGCTCAGAGTATCTGTGGTGGAAAGAAAAGGTTAGGTCGGCACCACCTGTTTCTGGCACTCTTCTAACTAGACACCAGGCTGCCTGCTGGCTTAGTCCAGCTTTTCAGAACACAGGGAGAGCGGCAGTAATACCCGTGAGCCTCATGCTTGCAAGATGGACACCATATGTTTGCACTGTCATTTCAGAGCTGTTCTCATCTATCTCTTTCCTCTGCCCTTTTAGCATCTGAGGTCCAGTGACCCCGAGAAATTTAATACAGAAAGGCACCATGAATAAAATGTCAATTTTTCAATCTAACACAAAAAAAGACATATGTGTGAACATTTATTCTTTTCAGTTGTTCAATAGACGTTACTTATCAAATTATCATCAAAAGTTTCAAACTGTGTCTGAAAAATGAATATCCATGCTTTTTAAGGATAGTTGTGAAAACCAATTAAGAACTTCTGCACAGATTGGTTAAAGATATCAATTACACATGAGAGAAATTCTCAATAAAGTAGATTAATATCAGAGAAATAGCAATCTGGGGGAGAATTTTCAGAAAAAAATAAATTAGTATTCAAAGAAGACACTCAAATAAGGAAATTACATTTTTAAGGTGAGTTTGTGAATGGGTTACTGAGCTGGGTCTTTGATTCTGTAAAATGACCAGATTAAGATTTAATCACAAAATAATTTATGTAAACTCTGGGATTTCAGGCTACAGCTGCTAAATATGAAAAGTGCCGTATGGGGATGATCTGGAGGGATGATGTGGGGTGGGAGGTGGGAGGGGGGTTCATGTTTGGGAGTTTGTGTAAAAAAATAAATAAATAAATAAATAAATAAAAGAAAAGTGCCTTTCTGCCTTCCTTGGATTTCACTTGTGGGACTTCAGAAGAACGTGTCGGCAAAACTCTGTGCTTTTGGCCACAGGCATCTGTTTATAATGTCTTATCCTGGAGATATTTGAAGTGCCTAGAGGAAGAAGGTGAAAAGTTATGCATGTGAAGGGTGATATTGTTAAGGATGGACAGAAGGAGAAGTATATTTGCAGAATGGTTCTGGGGCGTTGGGCAAGTTTTAGAATTTACTTCTAAGTATAAACCTGAAAAAACATAATTCTGTTGGCTACATTATTATTTTTTTTTTCAAATTGCTCTTATTTGTGGAGCTAATCTCTTCTCAGTTCAGTTAGGTTCAGTCACTCAGTCGTGTCCAACTCTTTGCGACCCCATGGATTGCAGCACGGCAGGCCTCCCTGTCCATCACCAACTCCCAGAGCTTACTCAAGCTCGTGTCCATCGAGCTGGTGATGCCATCCAACCATTTCATCCTCTATCTTCCCCTTCTCCTGCTTTCAATCTTTCCCAGCATCAGGGTCTTTTCCAAGGAGTCAGTTCTTCGCATCAGGTGGCCAAAGTATTGGAGTTTCAGCTTCAGTATCAGTCCTTCCAATGAATAGTCAGGACTAATTTCCNCAAAACTTTGACCTTACCTCACTCAATACACAAAATATTATTTGGAGGTGGAGCATGAATGAAAGTGGCAGAATCCTCCTTCTCCTGCCAAAAATGCCATATTGGCAAAAGGATTATTTTGAGCTAACGACACTTGAAAAAACAGCTGGTATGAGAACACTCTGACCTCTCTTTTCTTCCTGAAAGCAAGAGATACAATTTCCGTGTGAAAGATATCCTTCCTATACCAGGAGGAAAGAAATATTCTCATTACCAGAGACGGGGAGTCAAGGCTGAAAGAAATCTGTGCAAACAGACCTCGTTAAAATAGCTCTTATCTACCTTTAGTCTCTCTATACATTTACTTTTCTACAATTGTCTCTCTTTGTTCAACCTAGTGCATAAACACTTAGGTGTAGCCACTTTTTTGAGTCTTCATTTTTTATATGAGGCTCCCAGGTGCAGAGGAGCCTGGTGGGCTACCGTCCATAGGGTCACAAAGAGTTGGAAATTACTGAAGCGACTTAGCAGAAGCAGCAGCTAGTACATGTAAACATGAATCTGTATGTTTTTTAGTGCATAAACACTTAGGTGTAGCCACTTTTTTGAGTCTTCATTTTTTATATGAGGCTCCCAGGTGCAGAGGAGCCTGGTGGGCTACCGTCCATAGGGTCACAAAGAGTTGGAAATTACTGAAGCGACTTAGCAGAAGCAGCAGCTAGTACATGTAAACATGAATCTGTATGTTTTTCTCCTGTTAATTTGCCTTATGTCAATTTAACTTTCAAAACTAGCCAGGGATTCTAAGAGGAAGAAAGTTTTACCTCTCCTACATGAACTTAAATATAAAAATTATAATAAAAATCTAGAAGAAAATAAGTAAGGATATCTTTGTCACCCTGGGTTATGTAAAGATTTATTAGATAAAACTTTAAAAATACCACTAAAAACAATGTTGAAATTTCATCAAAATTAAAAACTGCTCATGAGAAGAAAGTGACTGGACAAGCAACAGACTGGGAAAATAATCTTATCATTTTTATTCATGAATAACTCATATCCAGAACGTATAAAGAACTTTCACAAGTTAGCAGTAAAAAGTTAAATAGCCCAATTTAAAAAATAGGAAAAGACAAAAAAAAAAAAAAAAAGAACAGACACTTGGCAAAAGGAAAGGTAGAAATGAGCCATCCCACATGGGAATGGGGGAGATGAACATATGATACTCAGTCTCACCAGTCCTCAGGGAGACACGATTTCAGTTTAACGAGATAGCATTTTACACCCACTGGAATGGCTAAAAACTGACACTGCCAAATAGTGGTGAGACTGAGGAGCAACTGAAATACTCACAGATTGGTGGTGGTGGTGTAAAATGTCACAACTATTTTGGAGAATTTTTTCCCAGTTTCTTAAAAGTTAAACATTCCATGTAGCAGGAGTTCTACTCCTAGATATTTATCCAAGTGATATGAAAACATATATCCACACAAAGGCTAGTAAAAGAACGATCAGAGAAAACCTGGACATGATCTATGCATCTCTACTCAGAAAAAAATGGATGAACAAATTCTATTCTATTCATACAATGAAATGATTAGTCAGCAATAAAGAGTGAGTTAGCAGTATATCCAACAACGTGAATGAATCACAAAATCATAATACTGAGCAAAAAAAAAAAGCCAAATATAAAATATATATGCTAGGTTGCTTCAAAATAATGGATGGCAATAGAATTCAGTCCAGTAGGGTTTGACTGGAAAGGAGCAGGAGGGAAATGTTTGGAGTGGTTGACATGTTTTATATCTGGCTTTGGGTGGTGTTCCATTGGACTGTACACCACTTGTCAAAACACACATGTGAAAGCTTAAAATGTGCTTTTTAATACTTAAATGTTTAAAATCTATCTTTACTATTTTTAAAAAATTTTAACTGGAAGATACTTGCTTTACAGTGTTGTGCTGGCTTCTGCTGTACAACAGTGCAAATCAGCCATAAGCGTATATATATATATATTCCCTCCCTCTTGAGTCTTCCGCTCATTCCACTCCTCTAGGTCGTCACAAGAGGGCCGGGCTGGGCTGCTTGTGTTATAGAGCAGCTTCCCACTAGGCATATATTTTACACAAGGTAGTGTATTTATGTCAATACTACTCTCTCAATTTGTAAATTACATGGTTTTTCACAAAGTAAAAGGAAAAACAACAACAAGTTTAGGCATCATGAGTTCTTATAAACTGTCTAAACACGTGGCTTTCCTTTAATAACTTATGTTTAAAGCAATACTATGACGTGTGCAGGACTTGCTCAGAGTATCTGTGGTGGAAAGAAAAGGTTAGGTCGGCACCACCTGTTTCTGGCACTCTTCTAACTAGACACCAGGCTGCCTGCTGGCTTAGTCCAGCTTTTCAGAACACAGGGAGAGCGGCAGTAATACCCGTGAGCCTCATGCTTGCAAGATGGACACCATATGTTTGCACTGTCATTTCAGAGCTGTTCTCATCTATCTCTTTCCTCTGCCCTTTTAGCATCTGAGGTCCAGTGACCCCGAGAAATTTAATACAGAAAGGCACCATGAATAAAATGTCAATTTTTCAATCTAACACAAAAAAAGACATATGTGTGAACATTTATTCTTTTCAGTTGTTCAATAGACGTTACTTATCAAATTATCATCAAAAGTTTCAAACTGTGTCTGAAAAATGAATATCCATGCTTTTTAAGGATAGTTGTGAAAACCAATTAAGAACTTCTGCACAGATTGGTTAAAGATATCAATTACACATGAGAGAAATTCTCAATAAAGTAGATTAATATCAGAGAAATAGCAATCTGGGGGAGAATTTTCAGAAAAAAATAAATTAGTATTCAAAGAAGACACTCAAATAAGGAAATTACATTTTTAAGGTGAGTTTGTGAATGGGTTACTGAGCTGGGTCTTTGATTCTGTAAAATGACCAGATTAAGATTTAATCACAAAATAATTTATGTAAACTCTGGGATTTCAGGCTACAGCTGCTAAATATGAAAAGTGCCGTATGGGGATGATCTGGAGGGATGATGTGGGGTGGGAGGTGGGAGGGGGGTTCATGTTTGGGAGTTTGTGTAAAAAAATAAATAAATAAATAAATAAATAAAAGAAAAGTGCCTTTCTGCCTTCCTTGGATTTCACTTGTGGGACTTCAGAAGAACGTGTCGGCAAAACTCTGTGCTTTTGGCCACAGGCATCTGTTTATAATGTCTTATCCTGGAGATATTTGAAGTGCCTAGAGGAAGAAGGTGAAAAGTTATGCATGTGAAGGGTGATATTGTTAAGGATGGACAGAAGGAGAAGTATATTTGCAGAATGGTTCTGGGGCGTTGGGCAAGTTTTAGAATTTACTTCTAAGTATAAACCTGAAAAAACATAATTCTGTTGGCTACATTATTATTTTTTTTTTCAAATTGCTCTTATTTGTGGAGCTAATCTCTTCTCAGTTCAGTTCAGTTCAGTCACTCAGTCGTGTCCAACTCTTTGCGACCCCATGGATTGCAGCACGGCAGGCCTCCCTGTCCATCACCAACTCCCAGAGCTTACTCAAGCTCGTGTCCATCGAGCTGGTGATGCCATCCAACCATTTCATCCTCTATCTTCCCCTTCTCCTGCTTTCAATCTTTCCCAGCATCAGGGTCTTTTCCAAGGAGTCAGTTCTTCGCATCAGGTGGCCAAAGTATTGGAGTTTCAGCTTCAGTATCAGTCCTTCCAATGAATAGTCAGGACTAATTTCCTTTAGGATTGATTGGTTTGAACTCCTTGCAGTCCAAGGGACTCTCAAGAGTCTTCTCCGACACCACAGTTAANGTCAGTTCTTCGCATCAGGTGGCCAAAGTATTGGAGTTTCAGCTTCAGTATCAGTCCTTCCAATGAATAGTCAGGACTAATTTCCTTTAGGATTGATTGGTTTGAACTCCTTGCAGTCCAAGGGACTCTCAAGAGTCTTCTCCGACACCACAGTTAAAAGCTACACACCATAGTACTCAGACAATGAAATTCACAATATAATTTACTTATGAGGAAAAGAACTCACATGTAGCTTTAACATTGCATCTGCTGCCTGCAGTTTTAGAATCTCTGCGGAGTGAAAAGCAATCCATATGAATTTTTCAGTCTACTGCCATCTTTTGTGTGGAAAATCTACCTCCCCCAAAACCTTAGGAAACAGCTTCTCTCTCCTACCTCATACATAGAAATTATATCTCTTCCTCATTTATTTTATTGTTTTATCCAATCTGTTATTCTCTCTTTCTTTCCTACTTTTTTCTTCAGCCCGATCTAGTTTGCACCTTTTTGATGTGTATAATGACAACTATCTGTTCAGTTTTGGATCAGTGTGTTCTTGTGTGTGTATTACTCACTCAGTTGTGTCCAGTGTTCCTGTGTGTGTGTATGTAGTCGCTCAGTCATGTCTGACTCTTTGCGACTCCATGGACTGTAGCCTGGCTGCCCATGGAATTCTCCAGGCAAGAATACTGGAGTGGGTTGTCGTTTCCTTCTCCAGGGGATCTTCCCAACCCAGAAATTGAACCCAGGTCTCCTGCACTGTGAGCAGATTCTTTACCATCTGAGCCCACCAGGAAGTGTGTTCTTAGGTGGTTACAGAATAGGCTGCATCCAAAAATAATTAGTAGGGTTTCCCAGGTGATGCAGCGGTATAGAATCAGCCTTCCAATGCAGGAGATGCAGGTTCGATCCCTGGGTCAGGAAGATTCCCATGGAGACAGAAATGGCAACCCACTTCAGTATTCTTTCCTGGAAAATCCTGTGGACAGAGGACCCTGGTGGGCTACAGTCCATAGGGTCACAAAAGAGTCAGATATGAATTAGTGACTGAGTATGCACATGCAAGAATAATCAGTTAAGAAGAGAAATGCCGCAGGAAAGTAAATATTGTTTGGAAAAGAAGTATTAGGATTTGGTGAATGAGAAGTGATGGAACCTCAGATGGCACAGAGTGAAACAAGTAATGTGGGGTGTGGAGATCACAACATCTCAAGTGTGGCTGTTGCATTCGCATACACATCTTCTATCCCTATAATTCAAATCTTTGGTAAAGCAGTATTCTCCACTTGCCATCAGCTCAGGAATGTGGAATTTGTCAGGGGTCACAAATTTAGATGACCCTGCTGATGTTAAGCCAGTTTCCCCCTCCCCAGGCTCTGTGAACTTTCGAATAATACACTGTGGTCTTGATGATCTGTGGAAAGTTGTACATATTAAAACAGCGAGCAGACTAACTGGTTTCATACTTGCAGGATCAGAGTGAGTTTATCTGGACTTTGTCACTCAGTCTGATTATCATCTTTATTATTCAATTTAAATTTGTGAGCATCAAGTGTGTATGAGAGCTTTCTAACTCATAGAGGCATTCTGCTTGCTTATCTTGTTGCCAAGGAAATCAGAAAGTGACTCTGGGCTCCTTTATTCACTTTCCATCAGAGTTTGTTTGTTCTTCAGAGTTTGCTTTGCTCCTGAATTAGTTTTATGTTCCATAAAACTTGATAATTCTCAGAGGGAAATTTGAAGTTCATCTTTTTGGTTGTTGCTTGCCTACTAAAATGCTAGGGCTGGGCAAAAATAGATTCAAAACGTCTACTAGTGTGATATACAAAATCAGGCTTGTTCTCAGAGTATTTGAAGTCTTAGCAGGTGCTCTCTTGGTTATATCAGACCTATGTTTCTTGCAAATGCCAGCTGACTGGTGATATTTCAGCCACCTCTAAGAAGTGGTCTCAAATCTACTGAGCTTTACTCGCTTTGGCCTGGCCTATAATGATCCAAAGCTATATGGGCTACGACTTCACCAGTGGTAATTCTGACCCATTTACCCTCTACAAGTCTTGTGGCCATAACGTGCTACAGATATTTGAGATGTTATCCTCTGTCTAATGTTAGTAAATCTTGTATTTGGACATATTAATTTTTTTCTGTACTTTTGAACATGTTAAGCAACTATAGGACCATAGGTTCACTATTTAAAAAGAACATAAATGTCAGAATGTAGTTGATAAGAATTAGTATCAAATGGAATATGATATATTACCCAGGACTTAAACTACTTGGAGTAAAACACTAAACTAACATGAATGATTAGTGGCATGGTGTGAACACTCTTCTGTAACTTATTGTCAGAAACCTATTCTAAAGATCCAAACGGTCACTCAGAAGCAATGGTTCTTAACTCAGGAGAAGGAGGAATGATGGAGAAGGAAGATTTTGTCCCCCAGAGGGCACTTAGCCATCTCTGGAATCATTTTTGACTGTCACAGTTGGGAATAAGGATGTTAGTAGCATCTAGTGTGTAAAGCCCAGGGCATTGCTAAACACAGCACCATTCACCCCAGCAATGAATTATCTGGCTCTAAATACCAATAACGCTGAAGAAAAACAATCTTGCTCCACAGACTGCTTCTCAGAGAAATGACGTCTTTTGGCAAAATAAGCAAATTAAATACAATTATGAAAGAAGAAAACTTAGCCCATAAGTCTACCACTTTATTACACCGATGTCTATTTCTGTGTTAGCCTTTTGTCCCTCACTGCATTGTACATTTTCACTATATTTTAATTGTAGTACTCTCACCACTTTTGACATTGGTGTGGTTTGACTTTTGAAATAAATATTCTATGTTTTAGAAAGCAAGTTAAATAGCTGAGAGAGACATAAGACTCAAGCTTGAGCATGGTAGAATTGAACGACAGAGGAATGTACCTCCTAGGGCCTCTCTAGGTTTCAAGATTTGTGGCCCAAGCTCTACAATCTAATATCACATGGAATAGTGATTTGGGAAGCAACAAAACAATCAAGTCAGCAGTCATTGCCACTGAGCACAGAGGAAGGGGGAAACATTTTGCATAAAGAGGTTTGACTGAGTTAATAAAATTTATAGGTAAATAAAATGACTTTATATCAGATTCAAGTTCTAAAATTTATTTTGTTGCATTTCATATCAAAAATTTCCCATACAGATCACAGGATAAAAATGCACAAATATTAATAGTTACAACTGAATAGCATGGGAGTGGTTATAAAAATAACATTTTTAAAAGAAGAAAAACCCTTAATAAAATAATGATACCATAAATATTAGTAAAATTGCTGTCAAAACATCTTCTGGAGTGTATCTTTACATAGACAGAAAGAATTAGCTGAAAGAAATCTCATATTTTGATGTATCTTTTAAAAAGTGCATGTTTGAGTTACTTGCACTATTTACGGTTCAGTCACTCAGTCGTGTCCGATTCTTTGTGACCCCATGAATCGCAGCACGCCAGGCCTCCCTGTCCATCACCACCTCCCGGAGTTCACTCAGACTCATGTCCATCGAGTCTGTGATGCCGTCCAGCCATCTCATCCTCGGTCGTCCCCTTCTCCTCCTGCCTCCAATCCCTCCCAGCATCAGAGTCTTTTCCAATGAGTCAACTCTTCACATGAGGTGGCCAAAGTACTGGAGTTTCAGCTTTAGCATCCTTCCTTCCAAAGAAATCCTAGGACTGGTCTCCTTCAGAATGGACTGGTTGGATCTCCTTGCAGTCCAAGGGACTCTCAAGAGTCTTCTCCAACACCACAGTTCAAAAGCATCGATTCTTCGGGGCTCAGCCTTCTTCACAGTCCAACTCTCACATCCATACATGACCA
Source organism: Oreotragus oreotragus (assembly GCA_006410675.1). Taxonomy (NCBI): domain Eukaryota; kingdom Metazoa; phylum Chordata; class Mammalia; order Artiodactyla; family Bovidae; genus Oreotragus; species Oreotragus oreotragus. The sequence goes on from SJYX01003161.1 coordinate 79,966, forward strand.
ATGGAAAAACCATAGCCTTGACTAGACGGACCTTAGTCGGCAAAGTAATGTCTCTGCTTTTCAATATGCTATCTAGGTTGGTCATAACTTTTCTTCCAAGGAGTAAGCGTCTTCTAATTTCATGGCTGCAGTCACCATCTGCAGTGATTTTGGAGCCCCCCAAAATAAAGTCTGACACTGTTTCCACTGTTTCCCCATCTATTTCCCATGAAGTGATGGGACCGGATGCCATGATCTTCGTTTTCTGAATGTTGAGCTTTAAGCCAACTTTTTCACTCTCCTCCTTCACTTTCATCAAGAGGCTTTTTAGCTCCTCCTCACTTTCTGCCATAAGGGTGGTGTCATCAGCATATCTGAGGTTATTGATATTTCTCCCGGCAATCTTGATTCCAGCTTGTGTTTCTTCCA
>SJYX01003161.1:87068-151953 GCA_006410675.1 Oreotragus oreotragus
AAAAGTTATGACCAACCTGGATAGTATATTCAAAAGCAGAGACATTACTTTGCCGACTAAGGTCCGCCTAGTCAAGGCTATGGTTTTTCCATTGGTCATGTATGGATGTGAAAGCTGGACTGTGAAGAAAGCTGAGCGCCAAAGAATCGATGCTTTTGAACTGTGGTGTTGGAGAAGACTCTTGAGAGTCCCTTGGACTGCAAGGAGATCCAACCATTCCATTCTGAAGGAGATCAGCCCTGGGATTTCTTTGGAAGGAATGATGCTAAAGCTGAAACTCCAGTACTTTGGCCACCTCATGCGAAGGGTTGACTCATTGGAAAAGACTCTGATGCTGGGAGGGATTGGGGGTGGGAGGAGAAGGGGACGACAGAGGACAAGATGGCTGGATGGCATCACAGACTCGATGGACATGAGTCTGAGTGAACTCCAGGAGATGGTGATGGACAAGGAGGCCTGGCGTGCTGCGATTCATGGGGTCACAAAGAGTCGGACACGAATGAGTGACTGAACTGAACTGAATATACATGTTTCATTGCTATACTCGCAAATCATCCCACCCTTGCCTTCTCCCAAAGAGTCCAAAGTCTGTTTTTATTTTCTGTGTCTTGCATATAGGGTCATCATTACCATCTTTCAAAATTCCATATATATACATTAATGTACTATATTGGTATTTCTCTGACTAATTTCGCTCTGTATAATAGGCTCCAGTTTCATCCACCTCATTAGAACTGATTCAAATGTATTTCTTTTTAATAGCTGAGTAATATTCCATTGTGTATATGTACCACAGCTTTCTTATCCATTTGTCTGCTGATGGACATTTAGGTTGCTTCCATGACCTGGCTATTGTAAACGGTGCTGTGATGAACACTGGGGTACATGTGTCTCTTTCAGTTCTGGTTTCCTTGGGGTGATTGCCCAGCAGTGGGATTGCTGAGTCATATGGCAGCTCTATTTCCAGTTTTTAAAAGCATCTCCACCCTGTTCTTCATAGTGGCTGTACCAGTTTGCATTCCCACCAACAGTGTAAGAGGGTTCCCTTTTCTCCACACCCTCTCCAGCATTTATTGTTTGTAGACTTTTTGATAGCAACCATTCTGACCGGTGTGAGAATGTGGTTCTCATTGTGGTACCTCATGAGAGGTTCCTCATTGTGGTTTTGATTTGCATTTCTCTGATAATGAGTGATCTTGAGCATCTTTTCATGTTTTTGTTGGCCATCTGTATGTCTTCTTTGGAGAAATGTCTGTTTAGTTTTTTTGGCCCATTTTTTGATTCCCACTGCAGTGTTCTTGCTGGGAGAATTTCATGAACAGAGAGCCTGGTGGGCTACAGTCCATGGAGTTGCAGGGTGAGACATGACCAACTGAGTAATTCTTTCACCCTGCAAGTCTTCAGGTGGGTGTCCCTCTGTCCTGGATCTGTCCTGGATCTGTCTTCTCACTATTTGGTAGCAAATCTAGAATCAGTGGGCCAACTCAACCCTTCTGTTGAAAACTCATTTTTTCCACTTCCAGGCTCCTTGTGCTATATAACCCATATGTAATTCCACATGACATAAAACTACACTGCTTAAAACAGATTACATCTTGTTGCAGTTATAATCCACTTTAGGTCATCTCTTTAATGTATAACACCTATTAATTCTCTCAGTGGAGTTCACAACTGGTGTTTATTCTACAGTGTTTTCTCTTTTTTTATCTTTGTGACAAGACATAAGATCTGTTTGCCATTATTTCCTGTGAACAGTAGCACATGTCATTTTACCTAGCCAGCATAAAGTTTTGCCCCTAGTTCAGCACATTTCCATTCAATATTTTTGGCAAGCTCGAAGGAACCATGGTGCTCATCTTACTGAAAATACAAAAGATGTAGGCTGCATCTCATCTTTATTAACTGTTTCAGTCTGGTATTCCAAAAGAGCAAATGTGAAGGCAGACTGTGGTCTTGTCTAAGGCTAAACTGAGAACAGCTTTTTGGATTCAGCAATTCTCCCGGGCATATATTTGCATTGATTTGCATTTGGAGAAAGGAGGAGAGAGGAGGAAGTTTTGTGTCTGAAGACCCAAAAGGACTTTGCTAGATGAGAATGAAGACAATATGGAGGATCATGTAGTGTCTCTTTCTTGGATAGAATGTGGACAATGGATAGCTCTGTAAATTCACAAACTAGACATATTTTCCCAGAAGGAAATATAGTACCAGGATGCCACCCTAGTGCAGTGTACTACTGGGAACACCAGCAGCTGTGCTGCTGCTGCTGCTAAGTCACTTCAGTCGTGTCCGACTCTGTGTGACCTCATAGACAGCAGTCCACCAGGCTCCCCTGTTCCTGGGATTCTCCAGGCAAGAACACTGGAGTGGGTTGCCATTTCCTTCTCCAATGCATGAAAGTGAAAGGTGAAAGTGAAGTCGCTCAGTCGTGTCTGACCCTCAGCGATCCCATGGACTGCAACCTTCCAGGCTCCTCCGTCCATGGGATTTTCCAGGCAGGAGTACTGGAGTGGGGTGCCATTGCCTTCTACTAATATTCTCCTTAAGGGTCAGTGGCTTCAGATAGGCAGGCATCCTGATGCCCCATGGACTTGGCAAAAAGCCAGGAGTATCTGAACCTGCATCAACAATTAACTTTTCAATACTCAAGACCCTGGAAAATGACAGAGTTTCTTGGGTGGTAGGAAAACTCTGGGCCTAAGATGCTTTCTTCTTTATAATCCAGTAGCAGAGAGAATGGAGAAGGGATAGGCTACCTACTCCAGTTTTCTTGTGGGTCCCTGGTAGCTCAGACAGTAAAGAAGCGCCTGCAATGCAGGAGACCTGGGTTTGATCCCTGGGTTGGAAAGACCCCCTGGAGGAGAGGGCATGGCAACCCACTCCAGTATTCTTTCCTGGAGAATCCCATGGACAGAGGAGCCTGGTGGGTTACAATCCATAGAGCTGGACACGACTGAGTGACTAAGCCCAGCACAGCAGAAGGAAACCTGTACTTTTTATGCAGATATTGTTGCACTTTTATTCCACTTGCAGACTGAGGTCTGAAGACATTGAGGTTTGATAAAGAGAGAAGGAATGCTGTGTTCATTACATGGGGGAAAAAAAGAAGAACAATTTGATATCTATTAAAAGATGCTTACTCCTTGGAAGAAGAGTTATGACCAACCTAGATAGCATATTCAAAAGCAGAGACATTGCTTTGCCAACAAAGGTCCGTCTAGTCAAGGCTATGGTTTTTCCTGTGGTCATGTATGGATGTGAGAGTTGGACTGTGAAGAAGGCTGAGTGCCGAAGAATTGATGCTTTTGAACTGTGGTGTTGGAGAAGACTCTTGAGAGTCCTTTGGACTGCAAGGAGATCCAATCAGTCCATTCTAAAGGAGATCAGCCTGGCAGTTCTTTGGAAGGAATGAAGCTAAAGCTGAAACTCCAGTACTTTGGCCATCTCATGCGAAGAGTTGACTCATTGGAAAAGACTCTGATGCTGGGAGGGATTGGAGGCAGGAGGAGAAGGGGACGACAGAGGATGAGATGGCTGGATGGCATTACGGACTCGATGAACGTGAGTCTGAGTGAACTCCAGGAGTTGGTGATGGACAGGGAGGCCTGGCGTGCTGCCATTCATGGGGTTGCAAAGAGTCGGATATGACTGAGCGACTGAACTGAACTGAACTGAAAATGTAAACATTTAAGAAAAGGAAAGTTGCTTTACAAAATCTCCTTTCTTCACTTCCAGGGACATATGGTTTGAAACCAGAAACATACGATAGATCTGTTAGTCTCAATTTGGAATTAGATTTGAATTTCTAGATACAATACTTGTTTCATAGTTCAATTTTTTTTTCAGTTTTTCTTTTATAACCTTTATGCATTTGTTTCTTTCAAGTTCAAATATGATTTCTAGATGGAAATTTTTAGATGTGGTTTGGGCTCTGTCTGTGCCTATAAATGGGCTTCCCTGTTGACTCAGTGGTAAATAATCTGCCGGCAGTGCAGGAGATGCAGGAGATTGTGGGTTTGATCCCTGGGTAGGGAAGATCTCTTGCAGGAGGGCAAGGCAACACTTTTCAGTGTTCTTCCCTGGAAAAGCCCATGGACTGAGAATCCTGGTGGGCTACAGTCCATGGGGTCGCAAAGAGCCAGACATGTCGGAAGCAACTGAGCGCAGCCCAGCACGTGTATATAAGTATTAAGCAAGGCATTCCGTTTGATTATAGCATAAACACTTTAAGGCATCCTTCTTATGGGGGATTTTATTTGCAGTCTATGGCTTGAGTCCCAACAGGAAACCTAATAACCTACTTGTCAAGCTGTTTTGCAAAATCTTAATAGAATAAGTATTCCAAGATCAAGGATATTAGCCTTTTCTCTCCTGTAGGCGATGAGGTCACCAAAAGACTGTTCACAATTTCACCTGCTTTTAGCATGTGCTTCTCTTAAGCATCACTGGTTTTAGGTCACACTCCCAGAGGTCTTTTGTTCTGCAAGGACTCAAGGATCTATCTCCTCACTGAGCATGTAATCTGGCACCTTTTCTTCATGAAGCTTCCAGGAGCAAAGCACAATAAGCCACCGGCAGCAGGGTTAGGGTGGCCCCTTCCACATCCGCCTTATTCTGACTGGTCTAGCTTCAGGTCCTTTGGGGATGAAGGTTTGGGTGTTCAAGCAAACAGCTTCAGATCACCTAGATCATTCAGATGACCAAGATGCACAGATTAAACGAAGAAAATAAACCACAAACAAACAAAACCCAACAGCCGAACATATACCAGAGGTTAACTTTCAAACACTGATACCCCTAAGTTGTTTTAACAAAGAGCACTAAAAAAACAAACAAACAAAAAAAAAAACCCAAAACTGGCCACTTTAATCAAATATGTAGAGAAAAAAATTCTGTTCAACCCTGTCCTTGCTTTTGGACATGAACAATTGGATCACAAATTCTTTTTAAAACATTTCCAGTGGTACTTGGGCTTTGTTTAAATGCTAAATTTGTTAAATTCACACAAAAGCTCTATAAGACTGATGAAATATTTTGTTTTATTAAATGTTTCTGTTGCTAGCCCAAAGCATTATCTTCAAAGTTGTAGACAGTAATTTTTTATGCTTAGTTTGGTTTATGACAATTGAAATGTTTTGAATTAAACATTTTGAACAGAAAAGAAATTCACAGGAATAATAAATTCTTCTTTTCTCTTGAAATTGCTGTGAAATCCTATAAAAGTATGTGAATTCTCTGAGGGTAACCAAATAGTTAAGAAGACTTTAAGAAATGCTAAGCCAATGTTTACATTATCTAAAGCTAGGTAAAGACAGTATTAGCAAATTCCAATGGGAAAAAAGAATAAATTGCTGAAAGTTGTGTTTAAATTGGGCTCCTTTAGTCATAAAGAATAAAAACTGACCCAGAGTCATTGCATTCAAATGAAGAAAAGAGGTTTTCCTGGAATCCAGGGAAAGCAGAAAACTGAAGTTACAGAACTGAGTCTGCCCTTCTTTCAAAAGAGAGTCCTCTCAAGTTGTCTCTCTTTCAAGGACCATGCTTTTCTGGACTTTGCTTCTTAATCAGCTTTATTCTATTTTTCTCTCATCTCTACTCATTTATTCTGCTTATTTTTCCACAGGGCCTCAGATGGCAGCCCTGGCCTTGATCTTGCACGGCTTCAAGCTGCAGTGCAAACAGTTCATTGACTACAATCCTCAGAGTCTTTCAGAGTGAATTCCCAACAGGAAGAATCTGATAGGTCAGGCCACATGAGTCATTGCATTATGAGCCTCCAAGACCATCAATACTATGAAGAGATCAATCGGATTTCCTACCTTTCCATCTTTTCTATACAAGGTTGATGCAATTTCTGTCATGTGCATGAAGATGGAGAGGTAGGAAAAAATGAAATGTTATTTGTGGAAACATCAACCAAGTCCTGGACATCCTTCTCCAGGATTCTAAGCAGGATTCACTCCTAAAAGCATCATTCATTTACTCATTCTTTCAAGCTTTCAGTGACCTATTAAATATTTATTGCATGTCTAATATTTGTTGGGAGCTTCCCAGGTGGCTCAGTGGTAAAGAATCTGCCTGCCAGTGCGGGAGATGTGGGATCAGTCCCTGGGAAGATCAATCAGATTTCCTACCTTTCCATCTTTTCTATACAAGGTTGATGCAATTTCTGTCATGTGCATGAAGATGGAGAGGTAGGAAAAAATGAAATGTTATTTGTGGAAACATCAACCAAGTCCTGGACATCCTTCTCCAGGATTCTAAGCAGGATTCACTCCTAAAAGCATCATTCATTTACTCATTCTTTCAAGCTTTCAGTGACCTATTAAATATTTATTGCATGTCTAATATTTGTTGGGAGCTTCCCAGGTGGCTCAGTGGTAAAGAATCTGCCTGCCAGTGCGGGAGATGTGGGATCAATCCCTGGGATGGGAAGATTCCCTGGAGAAGAAAATGGCAACCCACTCCAGTATTCTTGCCTGGGAAATCCCATGGACAGACGAGCCTGGTGGGCTACAGTTCATGGGGTCGCAAAGAGTCAGATACCACTTAGCAAGTAAATAATGAAACAAAACAATATTTTCTGGATACTGTGCTATGTGCTGGAATTATCTCTCACCTCCAAGCCCCTTGAAATTTGTTCTACACAATTTAATACTTAAAAGAATATAAGGGAGCATATGATTATGTTTCTTGCTTACTAGATATGTCCCCGTAACTAGATTGTTTGTTTCCCGTGAACATGGACTATCATAATTTGTATTCTAGCACAAGATGGGTATACATTCAACAAATAGGAAATGTTTCTGTGCTGCCTCTTTACCCATCCTGCATTTAAGGTTAAAATCTTGAGAAGGGTAGGTTTCAAAGATTTCTAAAAATAAAGTCTGATTATAGTTGCTCAGAGTGATGTCTCTTCTTTTTCTTCATGTCACTGTTTCATCTTTCTAGAAAGAAGAAAGATGTCATTTCCATTTCCTTGTTTTGAAGTCTAAAATGAAGTATACAATTTAAAGATAGTTTGACATTCTACCTGGAATTTGACCCTGAAAATCATTTCAGATGTTAATTTTCAGACAAATGTATTCTGGCCTTGGAAAAATTATCATAACTTTTTGTACCATACTATAGAAAATGACATTTGGAAAATCTTTTCCACAGGATCGTCATCTAAAACTACTACCACCATTCATGGTGTTTTCTTCTCTTCAGTGTGAGGCGATATATCCATGGAAATCATGCTGGATATAGGAAAGGTGTGGAATGCCTTATGTAAGGAGCCAGCTGCAGAGTGTAAGGTCCTGAGGCTGACTGTAAAGATAATAGATCATAACATACGTTTTGTTTTTGTTCAGTTGCTAAGTCACGTCCGACACTTTGCCACACCATGGGCTATAGCGCTCCAGGCTTCCCTGTCCTTCATAACATGTACAGCCAAGTTATAGTTTCAGCCATGGCTGAAGTTCTTTATTCATCAAATACCTAGGAAGTACTGATTATGTCCTAAGCATGGTTCTGGGGATTTAGTAATGATTGAGACAGAAAAAGTCCCTTTCTCTATGGATTAGAAATTCTGAAGCTTTTCAAAAGAATGTATGGTATATTTTAATGGCTGTTTCCAAACAAGATTTAGTCTTTAAAAAAATTCATAGTCATCCTCAAATGTCTGATCTGTCACTTGAAATTATGTATGTAACTTTTAAGGTAATCATATTGATGGGCATCTATTATTTTCTTAGTACTATATGTTCCTTTATGAAATGCAGCTTTAGTCTGGTTCAAAGAGAAGCCACATCCAATTATGTTGTTAGAATTATCTTCAAAGCTATTTGTGTTGCCTTTAAATTTCTATTCACAAATTTAAGTAAAACTTGGGAGATGGAGTAGGGTAAACAGACACCAAATTTGTTAAAAATTAGATGTTATTATTTTTTATATGCATATATGTTTTATGTTCATCTTTTTAGATCTTGGGTTTTTTTCATTCTGAAATAAATGTGATGCACTTAGAATCTATAGATGGAACAGTGTCAGTGATGCAGGTACACAATGTCCTCTGTTATATAGATTTTTGAAAGCTTACCTTTGCATCTTTGGGTGACGCTGGGTTCCTGTTCAGTTTGCGGTATCTAGTGACCTTTCGGAAAGGCTGTGCTTCTGAAGCTTCTGAGATGGGAACACACAGTATGCTGTGTTCCATGTCATGCCAGTCATTAATCTCTTTGACTTACTTTGTGTTCTCAAGTCAATATGTTCCAGATTAATGAGGCATTTGTTCTTAATCAAGAAACTATTTAAGAATACACTTTTAATTTTAATGACTTGTTTATGATCAATTGTTTCTACATGCCCTTCTCATACCTGAGGGTATTTCAAAGCTGCTGTCTCTTCCCTGAACAGTTCCCAAACATCTGAATACTGGTAGCTGCTATGACCCAGTGGTTCCCAGGGACTGCACAAACAGGGTTATTGATTTCCTGAAGAATATCATTCACACAGTCCCCACAGACTAAAAATCACTTTGAATAATAATAATTTTAAGAAATAATGCCAAGCAAACTGCATGGTTATACATTATATATGTTTAATGTTTCTTTTAAATGTATGTATCTAATGAGGACCTACTATTTTACAAGGAACAGTATCAGAAATAATGAGTGAAGTAAACCAATTCTCCCAGCTGATCTATACTATGCCTTTAGCTTCTTTAATGAAAATTTACTGTTAATTTATGTTTACTTTTTTATTAGAACAAAAGATGTGTGTGTGTGTGTGTGTGCGCACGTGCATGAGTTTCATGTGAGGCTACAAAGCTAAGTGATCTATGACCTCTTAATAATAAGAGCTAACATCTATTGATGCAGGTTTGTTCCAAGTGCATAAAATCCACCTGCTCATTTACTTTTCTCAACTACAACTTGCAGGATCCCTGTCTTTATTCCTATTTTATAGGTCAAGAAACTGAGGCACAGAGATAAGTGACTTGCCCAAGATCACAAAGTCCTAAATGGCAGATTGGAGATTGGAAATAGCACCTATCTCCATAGCTCAGCTTCCTAAACACAGGCTACAGTACTTGATATGTGAAGAAGCTCCTAGTACTGGTTTCTTAGAAAGTATCCTGTCTTTGAAATCTTAGTTATTTTGTACTGCCAGGGCTTCCCCAGTGGATCAGAGGTTAAAGCGTCTGCCTGCAATGCAGGAGACCTGGGTTCGATCCCTGGGTCAGGAAGATCCCCTGGAGAAGGAAATGGCAACCCACTCCAGTATTCTTGCCTGGAGAATCCCATGGACTGAGGAGCCTGTTGGGCTACAGTCCACAGGGTTGCAAAGAGTCGGACACGACTGAGCGACTTTACTTTCATAATGTGTTTGGGCTTCCCAGATGGCTCAGTGGTAAAGAATCTGCCTGCTAATGCAGGAGATGTGGAGTCTCAGGTTTGACCCCTGAGTCAGAAAGATCCCCTGGAGGAGCAAATGGCAACCCATTCCAATATTCTTGCCTAGGGAATCCCACAGACAGAGGAGCGTAGTGGGCTATAGTCCAAGGGGCTGCAAAGACGTGGATACAACTGAGCACACATACAGGTAATGTACTTGTAAACTTGACTCATCTGTGGCCATCGGACAAGCATACTTTGTCCTTTGGACTTTCCCCAGGCGCTAGAAATGGCACGGAGAAGTTAGACCCTTTCTTAGCTCATGTATTTTCTTATTCACTAGATTTATGTTTCCTCTAAACAGAACAGATAATGACATTTTAGAAACTGTAGAAAACTCAGGTGAGAAATAGAAGCTAAGATTGGTCCCCATGTTGGCCCTGAGCGTCGGACACACTCATACTCATTATTTTGTGATAAGGCTGATCGTATTTATTTTTTTCCGTAACTCATTTAGTTTATTTAACAACTGTCTTTTGAGCATCTTTTCAGACAAAAGGTGAAGTCCCAGAGGTATTTCAGTGAACAAAACAACAGTTTCTTCTAAGAGAGAGACGTCATTTTAAAAATTACCTAGCAAATGACACTTCCTCGAGTCAAAGCTTCCACCAACTCTTGTCACTCCAATGACTTAGGAGATTTGCAGGTGATGAAGGAGATCGGAGAGTATATTTATCTAATTTTTTTTCTTCTTGAGGCATGCGAGATCTTTTTTATTTTTTAAGTTGCAACATTCTGGATCTTTAGTTGCAACATGCAAACTCTTACTTTCAGCACGTAGGGTCCATTTTCTTGACTGGGATCAAACCTGAGCCCCATGCATTGGGAGCATGGAAGGCTGATCATATTTAAAAAAAAAAAACATTTATTTATTAATTATTTATTTGGGTGCATCAGGTCTTACCTGTGGCATACAGGCTCCAGAGCATGCAGGCTCTGTAACTACAATGCATGAGCTTACCTGGCCCATGGCATGTGGGATCTTACTTCCTTACTCAAACCCACATTTTCTGCTTTGGAAGGCAGATTCTTAACCGTTGAACCACCAGGGAAGTCCCAGGGCTTATCACACTGTGCTTCAGTAACTTTCTTTTGGATTTCATACTGTGTTTACTGGCGCTTACCAGGTGGCTCAGTGATAAAGAATGTGCTTGCTAAACAGGAGTTACATATTCAATCCCTGGGTCAGGAAGATCCCCTGGAGAAAGAAATGGCAACTCACTCCAGGATTCTTGCCTGAGAAATCCTATGGACAAAGGAGCCTGGTGGGCTACAGTGCATGGGGTTGAGAAGAGTCAGCCATGACTTTGCAACTAAGAAACAACTGTGTTCACTCCATTTCAAAGGTTAGTGAGAGAAATATAACTCACTTAGCTTTTAAAATGAAGATTCTGTGTAATTGTGCTCTTGTTCTAACCAGGATTCCATACTTTAGAATCATTTAAGGGTCACTGTTGTTCTTAGTGTAAAGCCCAATGGGAAAGATGGATTTAAACATTCCTGCCCCTGAAGACAACATCACAGAAATAAAAAAAAGTTAGTCCATCAGATTCATTGGCAAGAAACTGGTAGGTGTGAAGTGTGGTCTGGATTTTTCCTTCATAAGTTTTTTACATGTTCCTGACAAGTCCATTGTTCTCTTTGAAGTTCAGGCTTCCACTTGATGACTTTAAATGGTGGGAATACTTATTTTTAATCAGCACTCTTTGCCTTACATGTGACAGAATCCAGTGAAAACTACTTTAAACAAAGTGGGGGCTTTAGAAGACCCAGGAGTAGAAATGCAGCTACATTTGAGGCAGAACTGGAAACAGAGAGCTGTCAGCCTTAGGACTGTGTGGCTCTTGCCTCTGTGACGCTCTGGGTTACGCTTTATTTCTGGCTCTCTCTCTTATTGTTTCCACTTTTCTCTTCTGTGCGACTAGACGTGTGGTTACTGATAGTTGGCCTTTTAGTTTCATACCTCATAGTTTTATGTCCCTAAAGAATGACTGCCAGCCCTAGGTGAACTGTTCCCAAGGACGTATTGCAATTTCTCTTCTGTATCAGGCACTCAGCTTTATAAGTTTGACCAAGAAGATGAAGCCTGGGGTAGGAATCATGATGATGTCATCTTGAGTCTAGTGTTTACTACTGGGCCAATCCACTGTTGCTCTAGAACAGTCTATGATAACCTTATAAATGCAGTGAGGAAGACAGGCAATTCCCAAATGAGAAAGCTGGACAGATAACACATATGTATCGATTATAGTTAACTCCTTGCCTATACATAATAATAGAGCCTTTTCTCTTTTTGGCCATAGTAATTGAGATATTAGAAGTCTAATTTTTTGTGCCAAATGGAGATGAACACTCATAAAGAAAAGAAAATCATCCTATTAAACACATATTTTGGAATACATACTTTATATGCTCCAGATTGCGGTGGATTATCACCTGATGGGTATAATATTCAGCCCCAAGTCTACTGGACGTATGCAGATTCTTTTATAAAATACCTTCATCTTTACCAGGGCTTCCCTGCTAGCTCACCTGGTAAAGAATCCTCCCCACAATGCAGGAGACCCCAGTTCGACTCCTGGGTCGGAAAGATCCCTGGGAGAAGGGATAAGCTACCCACTCCGGTATTCTTGGGCTTCCCTGGTGGCTCAGATGGTCAAGAATCTGCCCGCAGTGCGGGAGACTTGGGTTCGATCCCTGAGTTGGGAAGATGCCCTGGAGAAGGGCATGGCAACGCACTCCAGTATTCTTGCCTGGAGTATCCCCATGGACAGAGGAGCCTGGTGGGCTACAGTCCATGAAGTCACAAAGAGTTGGATGTGACTGAACAATTAAGCACAGCACGTACTTTCCCTGTAAGTGGATGTGTGTATTTTTTTGTTAAGTACTATTTATATATTTATTTGGCTGTGTTGGGTCTTCATTGCTGCATGCAGGATCTTCACTGGGGCATGCAGAATCTTTCATTGTGGCACTCAGGCTCAGTAGTTGCGGGGTGTGGACTTAGTTGCCCCAGGGCTTGTGGAATCCTAGTTTTCTAAGCAGAGAAAGAACCCTCCTCTCTTTCACTGGAAGGCAGATTTCTTAACTGCTGGACCACCAAGGAAGTCCCCTGAACGTGTGGATCTTTAATAATATATTAAAATCAAGGGGTTCAGAAGGCATGTGTGTGCGCTCAGTCGTGTCTCACTCTTTGCAGCCCCATGGACTGTGACCCACTAGGCTCTTCCTTCCATGGAATTTTCTGGGCAAGAATACTGGAGTGGGGTGTGGTTTCCTACACCAGAAGGTCTCCCCTACCCAGGGATCGAACCTGTGTCTCTTGTGTCTCCTGCATTGGCAGGCAGATTCTTTACCACTAGCACAATCTGGAAAGCCCCATATATTGTAGTGATAGCAATTAAATTCTGGGAAATTGCAAATGTAACTGAATAATTAAGAAGCAAGACTGGGGACCAGAGAAAATGACAGAGTTGAATAGGAAAAACATTGGGATTAATTCAATAAGATAGATTGGTCGGTTAGAAGTTAACGAGTCTTTTATGAATGCCGGAAAGTGGTACGAACTTGTAGTTTGAGTCTGAGGGAAAGCAGGCTATGACGGATACTTTTGCTTGGCCTCCTCCCCACCCAGGACACGTCCCTCCCTCTCTGCTCGGTCTGCGCCCTGAGTGTCTGCTTCCTGCTAACAGCTGCTCCCAAGCTGCTTTCCTGGCTGGCTTCTGTTTGGGTTCTGCCACCTGCAGACTGACTCACTGGATAGATTAGGGAGCAAGAAGAGAGAGAGGGGTCAGGGATTTCTTCCCTGCTCCCTTCATGAGGCATCCTTCCCAGATACAGGGGGACAGGGAGGAGGCTCCACTCAAAGCTCTGGCTTTCACTGACCTGTGACAAAGCTCCTTCCTCCCCTTGCCCCTTCAGCCCTGAGTGGGGAGGGGAGAGAGAGGGCTTACAGGTGACAGCTTCTGTCCGTCTCGAGTCTCTGCTGTGTAACCTCTTCGTTTTTGTTTTCTTCCTTCTGCTCATACTTCTATTCCAAGTTTCCTTCATTAAAGTCTACTCATCTGAACTACTGAGGGTAACTTATTTCTGTGGCTGGAACCTCAACATTTACAAGTGAGGGGACTTAACATATGTATGTGTGTGGTGCTAAGCCCACTTCAGTCGTGTCTAACTATTTGAGACCCCATGGACTGTAGCCCACCAGGCTCCTCTGTCCATAGGATTCTCCAGGCAAGAATACTGGAGTGGGTTGCCATGCCCTTTGCTGAGAGATCTTCCCAACCCAGGGATCGAACCAGCATCTTTTATGTCTCCTGCCTCGGGAGGTAGATTCTTTACCACTAGTACCACCGGGGAAACGCTTATATATGTATATATAGAAATATATATAATACATATGGGACTTCCTTGGTGGTCCATTGGCTAAGACTTTGATCTCCCACTGCAGAGGGTCCAGGTTTAATCCCTAATCAGGGAACTAGATCACACATGCTTCGGTTAAAGATCCCATGGGCCACAACTAAGACTTCGTGCAGCCAAAATAAATAAATCAATATTTTTAAAAATAATAATGAAATAAAACCAAAGACTTTGTCTTAAAAAGACACATACATAGACAGATTTTGTATACATATATTGTTTTACTTCTGGAGAGATTTATTTCCATAACTGGCTTTTGTGATTTTGTTGTTGGTTACTTGCTAAACTGTATCTGACACTTTGCAACCCCATGGACTGTAGCCCACCATCTTCCTGCGTCCATGAGATTTGGAGTGGGTTGTTGTTTCCTTCTCCATGGGATCTTCCCGACTCAGGAACTGAAGCCAAGTCTCCTGTGCTGCTAAGTGGATTCGAGTTAGTGAGCGGGACACGAGTTAGTGACTAAGTNACCCCATGGACTGTAGCCCACCATCTTCCTGCGTCCATGAGATTTGGAGTGGGTTGTTGTTTCCTTCTCCATGGGATCTTCCCGACTCAGGAACTGAAGCCAAGTCTCCTGTGCTGCTAAGTGGATTCGAGTTAGTGAGCGGGACACGAGTTAGTGACTAAGTGACAACAACAACAATATATAAGATGCAAAAGGCAGGGAGATTCTTGCCCAGATCACTGTCCAAATACGATGTGAATTTGACAAAGCTTCATACTTGGCTCGTTGTGGCTTTTTGGTACTCAAGGCTACTGTCAGTGCTTGACCACAGAGGAAGGTTAACATGTAAGTTCAATCCCTGCCAAGCTCCCTGATGACTGGGGTGACAGGAAAGGTAGGCACCCAGCACTTGACACTTCATCGTACCCTGCTCTCGAGAGGCTTATAATTTTGTGAAGGGGAGCGATCACAGTTCACAAAGGATCAGAGAGCAAGGATGTGGTGCCTGCACTGCTATTTCTGTTTAGTGAGTTTTTCTCTCTCTGGAGTTTCTCATGGGTCCGGCCGTCATCTGGCATATGTCCAAGGTCGCTTTGTTTTTTCACTCTTTCTTGCCATAGAGGTCATGTGTTGTAATTTGGACTTCGGTCTGCAGTTCATGTTACAGCACAGGCTGTAAGTTCAGTCAACAAGCCTTTACTGGACAGAAAGTCCTTCGAGCATGGTGTGAAGAGCCCTGAGCTAAGTATTTTAATTGGGACGGGTCACTGACTAATACAACATTTCTAATCTTTATGGGCTCCGGATTCTGCTGTCTGTCAGCCCTGGGTTGGGTGGAAGAAGTTTGCAGGCCAAGGCCTGGGAAAGTTTCAGACAAGCCTGAGACAAGGCTTCTCGGCCCACGTGGGGCTGAAATCCCAGGTGGACCACAGAGATGAAGGCCACAGGAAGCGACTGAGCCAGAGATTCAGGAAACAAACACAGAGCAGTTATAATTAGCAAGGGACAGATGTTAGGTAAGGAAGTGGGCTTAAGGACCAGGAAATGCAAAAGCAGTAAGGACTTTCCAGTCTCGGGAATGGTGATTCGGGTAGCATCTGAAATCCATGTCAGCCTGACTAACTGGAGATTTAGAAGATAAGAACTCCCCCTGGTCTGGGAATTGAGGGGCAGAGGACAGATTCTATCCTCAGCTTCCTTTATGACCCTCTCAGCATCACTCAGTTCTAAATGGCGACTATGCTTGGTCAGAACATTTTAGATGAATTCGTTTGTAACTTGCCTGAACTCTGACTGTGGCTGGTACCCTGTCAGACCCCTCAAGACATTTTTCTTTCTGAAATAGCAGATGTTTCTAAGGTAGGTTATGCTGTCACTCACAGGCTGAGATAATGAATCTCAAAACACCAAGCAGTGGAATTTCCTTGTAGTTAAGACTCCACACTCCCAGTGCAGGGGACACAGGTTCCATCCTTGGTCTGGGAACCAAGATCCCACAGGTCACTGGGTATCGCCCAAAACAAAAAGCAAACCCAAACAAAAACCCACCAAGCAACGTGCCTGCCATGTGGTGCTGGTGATGTTGTTCAGTCGCTAAGGCATGTCCAGCTCTTTGCAACCCCCTGGACTTTAGCCTGTCCGGCTCCTTTGTCCATGGGATTTTCCAGGCAAGGATACTGGAGTGGGCTGCCATTTCCTTCTCCAGGGGATCTTCCTGCACCAGGGATCAAACCCATGTTTCCTGCAATGGTAGGCAGATTCTTTACCCTGAGACACCAGGGAAGCCCTGCTAGGTAGTGAGTACTCAGCAAATGACAGTGATTTTGACCATTCAGTCATGTGGTTGCCATTTCTTTTTGTACTGCTTGCCCTGCAGTGTCCATCACATGAGAGTCAAGTGCTTGTGCCTCACACAAACCTCTTAATTATTTTGAAAAAAAAAAAAAAAAAAAAAACAAGAAATTGTCATTTCATCCTAACATTGGATTCCAGACACACTCATCTCTCTTTTTTTTTTACCTAAGCATACACCATGCTGCTGCTGCTGCTGCTGCTAAGTCACTTCAGTTGTGTCCGACTCTGTGTGACCCCATAGATGGCTCCCCCATCCCTGGGATTCTTCAGGCAAGAACACTGGAGTGGGTTGCCATTTCCTTCTCCAGTGCATGAAAGTGAAAAGTCAAAGTGAAGTCGCTCAGTCGTGTCCAACTCTTAGCAACCCCATGGACTGCAGCCTACCAGACTCCTCCATCTATGGGATTTTCCAGGCAAGAGTACTGGAGTGGGGTGCCATTGCCTTCTCCAGGATACACCATAAATGATTCTAATCTCTTTAGCTAATTTTAGATGTAAGCAAGCTTCTGTTTCTTCATTCTCAAACCTTTCAAAAGGCAAGTACACGATGTTGCTCTAACTAGTCATCATCCATTTAAAGGCTGGATCAGTGGAAATCCCCATTCTTGTAGAGCTGATGAGAGCTGGTCAGATTTTAGTGCCCAGAATTTGTTTGGTACTGCCCTCAGAATTTTTTCTTTTTTTAAAACGCAAGCAGTATCCTAACATGAAGACAAAGTTCACTTGACTGAATTCCTGGAATCTCTTTTGGTTCCTTTTTTTAAAAATATAGACACTGTGTTAGAAACTGGACAAACTTCAAGAACAGTTGCTATTTTTACAAACATAGTATGTGTCCTCATCTATCTCTGCTGTTTCACACCTTATTTCCTTCAGAACACTCAGATAAATGCCATCTGGCCCAAGTGCTTTGTTGCACTCTGCTTTCTTCGATTGCAGCATGCCTTCTTCATTGGAAACTCTAATCTCTGTCTCTCTTGTGAAAAAGCATTCTCAGAAATTTGAGTTTCCCCATCATTTCCTAGAGTTCCATACTGCCAAAGAAGCAAACAAAAACCCTCTTTGCACTTGTGTTCCTCTAGCATTATCATTCCTTCCTGACCGATTACAATATCACATCTAGTGGTTTATATGCTAGTGAGTCTGGTTATCTGTTCAAGCTGAATTTCTCATTCATACTTTTATTTGCCTTTTATTCACCAATGCCTTCACCTTCTTCTTGTGGAAGTGGTTCTGCTCAGTCATTTTGGGGGGTTGTATTCTTTGATATATTCAGGTCTTTTCTGCTGGTTGTCTGTTTTTAATGAACAGACAGTTAAATTCTTGGATTGATGTTTTGGGCAAGAAGAACTGATGAATGACTGAGCTCCCTTTGGCCATCTGAGTCCATGATTCTCGAACTTTCTCACTCACATCCTTGAAAAACAATTAATTGATTTAATTGGCTGCACAGGGTCCTAGTTGCCGTACCCGGGATCTCCCCTGCATCCAGTGGGATCCGTCGTGGCATAGCATGGACTCTCTAGCTGCCGTGGGCTGGCTCAGCCTCTGCACAGCATGTAGAATCCTGGAACCCCAGTTTGGGCTTGAATTTTGGTTCCCTGCACTGCAAGGTCGATTCCTAACACTGGACACCAGGGAAGTCACCCACCTACTTTTACTACTTCTTCCCAAATTATCTTGATTAAAATGCAAATACACTACTGGTAGCTTTTATTTTGCAAGGCTAAATCATTTGGTTTTGGATTTGGGCCTTGTTTCTTCTCAGTGGCAAGTTGTTGGCTGCATTAACTTCCTTTTTCTTATTTGTAGAATGGGAATAGTAAGATTATCTAACCCTCAAAGTAGTTATGATAATTAATATTCCTTGGATATTATGAGTTAATAACATAATATCCCTAGAAGGTGCCTGACACATTATAAGAGTGTAACAACTGTTAGGACTGTGTTATTATTCTTGACTCAATGGATGTCAGATTAGTCACAATATCAAATACCACCTGTCACAGAACTGAAGTCTAGATAAAGGATAGTGTCGTGTCGTGATGAGAAAGGAAAAACACTTAATATAACTATGAGTAGGAAATCAGATATATCTCACAATATTATTGGGGAGAAACATTTAAACTTAAAAAAAATGAAGACAAAAATAATGTATGGAAAAGCCATTATTTATGGTACTGATTGCTAGTAAGTTTTTCTAATAATCTTGTCATTAATATCCTGAGTAAAAAGACATAGGCTTAAATAATTATTTGGATGATGAGGACATTTCTCCTCCACTCCATGGTGACCATATATTCTTCTGGGAAAATCATTCTACTTGGTGGTTCTTTCTGATAAGATAAATAAATGCAACATTTTGGCCTCAAGTAAAGAATTTTGCCCCTTGGAGACCTGGAAGCTCACAAAAAGGAGTCATGCATCATTTTTGTTGTTGATTAGTCACTAAGTCATAGTTACCTGAGGCTATTTTTAGCCACTCTCTCCTGGCATGGGATCTCTGGTCACATGGAGCCTAGTATCTTCAGTATTTTATTTTATTTTCATTGAAATATAATTAAGGTACGATATTATGTTAGTTTCAGGTGTATAGCATAGTGACCCAACATTCAAATGCATCATAAAATGATCACCATGTCCCATCTAGTAACCATCCAGTGAATGTTAGTTTCAGGTGTATAGCATAGTGACCCAACATTCAAATGCATTATAAACGATCACCATGTCCCATCTAGTAACCATCCAGTGACAGTAACCATCTCTCATTATACACAGCTATTACAGCATTGCTGACCATGTTCCTTATACTGTATGTGACAGCTTTGGTTGTTGTTTTTGCTATATCCGATTCTTTACAACCCCATGGACTGTAGACCTTCAGGCTTCTCTGTCCATGGGATTTCCCCAGCAAGAATACTGGAGTGGGTTGTCATGCCCTCCTCCAAGGGATCTTCCCAACCCAGGTATTGAACCTCAAACCTGTGTCTCCTGCTTGGCAGGTGGACTCTTTACTGCTGAGCCATGAGGAAAGCCTCATGTTATATGCTTGCAACTTATTTATTTTTAATTGAAAGCTTGTGTCTTTTAATTTCCTCCACCAGTCTCATCCAGCCTCTCACCCCTCTCCCTCTGGCAATCACTGAATTTCTTTCTGTGCCTCGAAGTCTGTTTCTGTCTTATCTTGTTTATCTGGTTGCTTTGCTTTTTAGATTCCACATATAAGCATGACAGTTCATTATTTATCTTTCTCTCTCTGACCTGTTTCAGTTAGCACAATATACCCCTGGGTGTTGAAAATGACACAATTTTGTTCTTTTTATGTCTAAGTAATATTCCAGTGTGGGATGTGTGTGTGTGTGTCCGAGAGAGACCTCTTTATCCACTTATCTACGAAAGGACAGCGTTTAGGTTGCTTCCATATCTTGGTTATTATAAATAATGTTGCAATGAACAAAGGGGTGTATATATCTTTTTCGATTAGTGTTTTCGTTTTCTTTGGAAAAATATCCGGTAGTGAAATTGCAGGATTGAATGGTAGTTCTAATTTTAAATGTTTTGAGGCATCTCCATACTGTTATCCATAGAGGCTGCAGCAATTTACACTTCCACCAACAGTGTACAAGGGTACCCTTTTCTCCACATCCTCCCCAACACTTGCTATTTGTGGTCTTTTTGATAACAGCCATTCTGACAGAGGTAAGGTAAGATCTCATTGTGGCTTTGATTTGTATTTCAAGTTTGTATTTATCTTTGATTTGTATTTGTATTTCCCTGATGATTAGTGATGTTGAGTGTCTTTTCACACGCCAACTCTCTTCTTTGAAGAAATGTCTATCCAGGTTCTCTCCCCACGTTTTAAATCTGATTGTTTGGTTTTTGCTATTGAGTCATACAATTTGGGTCTTCACTCCTTATTAGATATAGCTGGTGTCTGGAGTCTTGAAGGCTGATGTCATCCTAATGTGGAGAGAGTGAGGGATGAGGACTTTGAGCATCGGTACTTGCCTCACGTGGATTCATTCAAGTTCTACGACTTGTTCTCTGACGGGGCAGCTGTTATGAGGATAATCCATGGACTCCGATTCATAAATCATTTATGTGTGTCTATATTTAGTCAAAGATATATAACCAAATATTTGCAGTTTGTTGCCTAGTCACTCAGTTGTGTCTGACTCTTTTGCAAGTCTATGGACTGTAGTCCGCCAGGTTCCTCTGTACATGGGTTCTTCCAGGCAAGAATACCGTGGTGGGTTGCCATTTCCATCTCCAATAATCAGGTATACCTAATACAAGAATATACAATAAAGAGGATATAAACCAAGGGTGTCAGTCTGGGTGCAGTCAAGGTTAATCCCACAATTGGTTTAGATGTCTGAGCTAAGCTGGGCTGCCCAATCTTATTCCAAGTCTGAGCTGAGGAAGTCTTTTCCTTGTGCTTGGGAATGTGAGGCTAATAACTTTTGGGGCAATCTCTCCAATTATTTCAATATAAGGCTTGTTTGTTGGATCTAAAGGACCCCTAATTTGCCTGAAGTGTGAATTTGCCCATATCTATTTGCAATTGAATGACTGCTCTACAAGTTATTTATTATAAAGCACATAGTTTCCCTGCTTTGATTTCTGTCTCTCTCTTCAGTTAATGACAAGTGGGTGACCGTGAGGGTTTAATGCTTGGCTGGGTCAGAGATCTTGGTCTTTTGCAATGCCAGTTTTGAAAGCTTCTATATTAGGAATGGGAAGATGTTGCTTCCACAACCCCTTTATGGGAATATAACCAGTATTAATATTGTAATTAAACACTGTGCTTTAGGTTTGCATTGGTGGCTAAACATCCTGGGAGGAGATGTTCTTACAATGTTTAGAAACTACACTACTTGAAATGTCAGATTCTAAGGAAAGCAGAGATGTCTAAATACCATGGCTCAAACAGTCCAGAAATATCAGAGTAACTGAGTGGATAAGCACAAAGTTACCAAGGGCCTCAGGTCCTTCCCATCCTCTTGCTGTGCTCACTGCCAGGGCACATTCGATCCTTCCAACAATCTTATGAAGAAGGAATTCTCATTCCCACCATATTAAAGAAGGAAACAATAGAAATTTAGGTTCAGAAAGATTTCATATCTTGCTGAAGGTCAAAGAGATAGCAAGTGGCAGGGACAAGCTTGGAATCCAGATATGATTTTAGAGCCAAATTCGAGAATACCGGATTCTAGTGTTCTGGCCCACATATAACACAGGCACTTCCAAAGCTGGGGGAGAGTTTTTCCTTATGTTTTTCAACATTTTTCTTTCCCTCACACCCACCCTTCCTCTCACTTCCTCAAACCACCCGCAACTCCCCCACACACGTGCTTCCCCACCAAGACTCCTCTGTTGCAGGCTGGGAGCAGAGGATGATAGTACACAGGGAGGGCTGTGCACAGAGAGATCCGAGGCCAGAGCAGGGATCTAGGGAGCAAGCAGCCTTAGGGGAGCAGCCAGGGAAAATGACTGTCAACTGGCTTGTTTCTGAACATACATGGACTCCCCTGGGGCTTTCTGGAAATAGTTACAGAAGAGTTTAAGAGGGGACGGGAACCCACTCCAGTGTTCTTGCCTGGAGAATCCCAGGGACGGGGGAGCCTGGTGGGCTGCCGTCTCTGGGGTCGCACAGAGTTGGACACGACTGAAGCGACTTAGCAGCAGCAGCAGTAAGTTCCTAAGTGATCTGAATGTTACAGTTGATGTGACCTTATTGGCCCTCGTATGCTGATGGAGTTCAGAACCACCCAGCTGCACTAGTAACTGTCACAGATGGTGCATTCCCTGAACCTCCCCCAAGCTTTCTAGGTGTCCAAAATGGAGGGGCTGCATGAGATCATCCTTATTTATTTATTTTTTTAAACTGTGTATAAGGGCTTCCCTAGTAAAGATGGTAAAGAATCCGCCTGCAATGCAGGAGACCTGGGTTTGATTCTTGGGTCAGGAAGATTGTCCTGGAGAAGGGATATTTTCAAAAAATCTTAAGTGTATTTATTTGATTTTACTTTTTAATATTCATTTATTCAGCTGCACTGTATCTTAGTTGCGGCATGCAAGATCTTCCATCTTCTTGCCATACGTGGGATCTTTAGTTGAGTTTTACAAACTCTTAGATACAAATGTGGGATCTAGTTCCCTAACCACAGATTGAACTTGGGCCCCCTGCATTGGGAACATGGAATCTTAGCCACTGGACTGCCAGGGAAGTCTCCCTAAAATGTATTTTAGCGTTAAGAAGCTATGAACATACAATTTAGTTTCAGCCCAACATGGGAGGGGAGGAGCAAGTGCATTTATACTGAACATGATTCTATGAAGAGCACCCCAAGGCCAACGTGAGGGCAGGAAAGAACAAACGGTGGCTCAGGACTAAGCAACCATCTAGAAAGGTCACAATTTGGAAACACTGTGAGTCAATGTTTGTTTCCATTTCTTTAACTAGAAAATCCCAACGTAACCAAGGAAGTCATGACTGTAAGCCTTTTTCCTGGGGCCGCTCGCTCTGGCCTGGTGGCTCTTGCTTCTGTGATTGGTTCAGGTTCCTGGGCCTCCAACCACTGGAAGATGAATATGAAATAAGCCTAACAGGAAGTTATTATGCTCTCTCCTCAGTGATGAATATCATGAGAGTCTTTCTATGTTATGTAAATAATGGAGTTATTTATATGATCATATTTTTATTGTCCATCTGTCTATCCTTTTCTTCATTCATTCAACAACCATTCACATAGGATTTACTATGCATTAAACACTCTGCTGTATACTGGAGAAAAGGGATTCAGAAAAATGACATATTTTCTGCCCTTGGGAGTCTAAGAATCCAAAGTCAGTGGCAGGCAAAGAGCTAGTTTAAGCCAATGTGCTAACTGCTACAACTGAGCAGTGAGTTAAGTTGTGTGCATCACAGAGCAGAAACACTTTATAAAAACAAGGGGACTAGTAAAGGCATTCAGGGAAAGACTAGCCTGAGCTGGATCCTAAAGTACAAATATGGATTACCTGGAGGAATAAGAGCAGAGGTAGTCCTAAAAACAGACCCATAGGAAGCCATGGGAAGGGTTTGCATGGCACATTCAGGGAATAGCAAGCAGCTTTGCATGAGTCGAGCACACATGTTATTAATAAGGAAGAAGAAAAAGATGGGACCATTTTGTGTTGATGCTGATGTAATATGTTGACTGGCCAAGACTTTATCCTGAGGATAACAGAGAACTGTTAAATCAGTTCAGATGGGTAAATGACTTATTCTTCAAGAGAATTATGAAAATAAATTATCCTTAAATTAACATTCCATTTGTGACTTCTAGATGTCAATATCATTGACAATTCCTGGAACAGNACTCCGATTCATAAATCATTTATGTGTGTCTATATTTAGTCAAAGATATATAACCAAATATTTGCAGTTTGTTGCCTAGTCACTCAGTTGTGTCTGACTCTTTTGCAAGTCTATGGACTGTAGTCCGCCAGGTTCCTCTGTACATGGGTTCTTCCAGGCAAGAATACCGTGGTGGGTTGCCATTTCCATCTCCAATAATCAGGTATACCTAATACAAGAATATACAATAAAGAGGATATAAACCAAGGGTGTCAGTCTGGGTGCAGTCAAGGTTAATCCCACAATTGGTTTAGATGTCTGAGCTAAGCTGGGCTGCCCAATCTTATTCCAAGTCTGAGCTGAGGAAGTCTTTTCCTTGTGCTTGGGAATATGAGGCTAATAACTTTTGGGGCAATCTCTCCAATTATTTCAATATAAGGCTTGTTTGTTGGATCTAAAGGACCCCTAATTTGCCTGAAGTGTGAATTTGCCCATATCTATTTGCAATTGAATGACTGCTCTACAAGTTATTTATTATAAAGCACATAGTTTCCCTGCTTTGATTTCTGTCTCTCTCTTCAGTTAATGACAAGTGGGTGACCGTGAGGGTTTAATGCTTGGCTGGGTCAGAGATCTTGGTCTTTTGCAATGCCAGTTTTGAAAGCTTCTATATTAGGAATGGGAAGATGTTGCTTCCACAACCCCTTTATGGGAATATAACCAGTATTAATATTGTAATTAAACACTGTGCTTTAGGTTTGCATTGGTGGCTAAACATCCCGGGAGGAGATGTTCTTACAATGTTTAGAAACTACACTACTTGAAATGTCAGATTCTAAGGAAAGCAGAGATGTCTAAATACCATGGCTCAAACAGTCCAGAAATATCAGAGTAACTGAGTGGATAAGCACAAAGTTACCAAGGGCCTCAGGTCCTTTCCATCCTCTTGCTGTGCTCACTGCCAGGGCACATTCGATCCTTCCAACAATCTTATGAAGAAGGAATTCTCATTCCCACCATATTAAAGAAGGAAACAATAGAAATTTAGGTTCAGAAAGATTTCATATCTTGCTGAAGGTCAAAGAGATAGCAAGTGGCAGGGACAAGCTTGGAATCCAGATATGATTTTAGAGCCAAATTCGAGAATACCGGATTCTAGTGTTCTGGCCCACATATAACACAGGCACTTCCAAAGCTGGGGGAGAGTTTTTCCTTATGTTTTTCAACATTTTTCTTTCCCTCACACCCACCCTTCCTCTCACTTCCTCAAACCACCCGCAACTCCCCCACACACGTGCTTCCCCACCAAGACTCCTCTGTTGCAGGCTGGGAGCAGAGGATGATAGTACACAGGGAGGGCTGTGCACAGAGAGATCCGAGGCCAGAGCAGGGATCTAGGGAGCAAGCAGCCTTAGGGGAGCAGCCAGGGAAAATGACTGTCAACTGGCTTGTTTCTGAACATACATGGACTCCCCTGGGGCTTTCTGGAAATAGTTACAGAAGAGTTTAAGAGGGGACGGGAACCCACTCCAGTGTTCTTGCCTGGAGAATCCCAGGGACGGGGGAGCCTGGTGGGCTGCCGTCTCTGGGGTCGCACAGAGTTGGACACGACTGAAGCGACTTAGCAGCAGCAGCAGTAAGTTCCTAAGTGATCTGAATGTTACAGTTGATGTGACCTTATTGGCCCTCGTATGCTGATGGAGTTCAGAACCACCCAGCTGCACTAGTAACTGTCACAGATGGTGCATTCCCTGAACCTCCCCCAAGCTTTCTAGGTGTCCAAAATGGAGGGGCTGCATGAGATCATCCTTATTTATTTATTTTTTTAAACTGTGTATAAGGGCTTCCCTAGTAAAGATGGTAAAGAATCCGCCTGCAATGCAGGAGACCTGGGTTTGATTCTTGGGTCAGGAAGATTGTCCTGGAGAAGGGATATTTTCAAAAAATCTTAAGTGTATTTATTTGATTTTACTTTTTAATATTCATTTATTCAGCTGCACTGTATCTTAGTTGCGGCATGCAAGATCTTCCATCTTCTTGCCATACGTGGGATCTTTAGTTGAGTTTTACAAACTCTTAGATACAAATGTGGGATCTAGTTCCCTAACCACAGATTGAACTTGGGCCCCCTGCATTGGGAACATGGAATCTTAGCCACTGGACTGCCAGGGAAGTCTCCCTAAAATGTATTTTAGCGTTAAGAAGCTATGAACATACAATTTAGTTTCAGCCCAACATGGGAGGGGAGGAGCAAGTGCATTTATACTGAACATGATTCTATGAAGAGCACCCCAAGGCCAACGTGAGGGCAGGAAAGAACAAACGGTGGCTCAGGACTAAGCAACCATCTAGAAAGGTCACAATTTGGAAACACTGTGAGTCAATGTTTGTTTCCATTTCTTTAACTAGAAAATCCCAACGTAACCAAGGAAGTCATGACTGTAAGCCTTTTTCCTGGGGCCGCTCGCTCTGGCCTGGTGGCTCTTGCTTCTGTGATTGGTTCAGGTTCCTGGGCCTCCAACCACTGGAAGATGAATATGAAATAAGCCTAACAGGAAGTTATTATGCTCTCTCCTCAGTGATGAATATCATGAGAGTCTTTCTATGTTATGTAAATAATGGAGTTATTTATATGATCATATTTTTATTGTCCATCTGTCTATCCTTTTCTTCATTCATTCAACAACCATTCACATAGGATTTACTATGCATTAAACACTCTGCTGTATACTGGAGAAAAGGGATTCAGAAAAATGACATATTTTCTGCCCTTGGGAGTCTAAGAATCCAAAGTCAGTGGCAGGCAAAGAGCTAGTTTAAGCCAATGTGCTAACTGCTACAACTGAGCAGTGAGTTAAGTTGTGTGCATCACAGAGCAGAAACACTTTATAAAAACAAGGGGACTAGTAAAGGCATTCAGGGAAAGACTAGCCTGAGCTGGATCCTAAAGTACAAATATGGATTACCTGGAGGAATAAGAGCAGAGGTAGTCCTAAAAACAGACCCATAGGAAGCCTTGGGAAGGGTTTGCATGGCACATTCAGGGAATAGCAAGCAGCTTTGCATGAGTCGAGCACACATGTTATTAATAAGGAAGAAGAAAAAAATGGGACCATTTTGTGTTGATGCTGATGTAATATGTTGACTGGCCAAGACTTTATCCTGAGGATAACAGAGAACTGTTAAATCAGTTCAGATGGGTAAATGACTTATTCTTCAAGAGAATTATGAAAATAAATTATCCTTAAATTAACATTCCATTTGTGACTTCTAGATGTCAATATCATTGACAATTCCTGGAACAGCATCTTCCTGTACGGTGGCCCATATTCTTCTGTTGTTATCATCACAGATTTCCCCAGGAGCATTTTAATACCCTAATGATCCTGCCCTACCTCAGTTCAATTAATTCAAAATATCTAGGCCTGGGACCCAGACATCAAGAATATTTTAAAGCTCTCAGGTGATAGCAGAGCACAGCTAAAGTTGAAACTGTTGTGCTAATGGTGTCCTGCAAAGCCAGCAGGCCTCTGTAAATTCAGTCTGTCATAGATCCTGTTGAGTCTCAGCTCACCTTTGCTATCCGTTAAGGTATACACTAAATCCTGTCAGGTTTCATTCTATATTTTTAAAGAAGAATTTCCCAAGGAATTACATGGGAATTCTCTCTCTCAGTTTGATTGTAATTTACTGTTGGAGGCAGCAAAATTAATTGCACTTTACAGTGTAGTGAGATAGTTGCTCTGATGTCACTGCTGGCACATACTGCTATGGAAGGGACACTTGCATTCAGAGAGGTAGAAGGAGGTGAGGTGTGAAGGAAGAGCAGTATTGAGGCAGAGTACAGAGTCCCAGGAATCAAGGACAAATGAGGTCTTCCAGGAGGACTGAGCAGAAAGTGCAAGGCAAGGAAGCATGAAAAAGTGTGGCAAAGACCCAGGGTTCTCATTGCACCTCGTGCATACCACCTGTAGTATATGCCTCACAGTGTTGTGCAGGGTTGATTTCACGTGGATCTAGTCCTATTTCTCTCCTTTGAGAACATTTAGGATAAGCATGTCCAGAATACAACACGGTCTTACCATAAAATGAAGTGGTTTGTAGGGAAAGAAAAACATGGAATTCAGTCAGACAGAAGGTTGAAAACAACTAGTTCAAATAAAGTGTCATGACTTAAAAAAGAAGATGCAGAAATATTCATGGAAATATATTCACAAGATAAACTGAAACCAGAAGTTATTCTCACAAGTGTAACACCTGCCTAAGTGAGCAATGTCCACATGCCCTTCAGCTTCTGATTTAATACCTGATTTTTCCCTGGATACTTTTCGAAATGCAGTGATTTCCTCTTGGTCAACATCCTAATCAATATGATCATGTCTCTCAAATTTCATCCTTTGCTTTGAAGTCACCCTGTGACTCATAAGGAATTTCCACCCTTCCTTACAGCTGTTGAGAGGGGAGTCCTCAGAGGAGGAAGTAGCCCGACATGCTCTCCCCACTTCCTTCCTGGCATGTCACTCCTGGGTCTGGGTCATCCAGCTGCATCCAGGAGTCCCAGAGGATGTTGTGAAAATTACATACAGTGTAAATGGTCTAGGTCACAACTTCTTTGGAGCTGTACCTTCTAGTTTTAATTCACATTAAAATTAATCAGAAAGTCCAAGAGAACGTAACGGACATTTGTTGAAACTGGCATCAGGGAAAAGTATTTATTATGAATGTATTCATTGCATATCATTTCAAGGTTCTCACTATTTTCTGTAGTTCTCTCATTAGACGGGTACAAAAATTATTAAGGTAGACAAGCCAGTGGTATTATCTTCACTTTGTTAAATTGTGACAAAGTGGAACAGATGTTTTTTCCCAGATTGGGCTTTTTTTTTTTTTTTAAAATCAAAGCATTCCTAAAGGGTGTGTACTGAAAAAAAAAATGGGCACATATATCATTTGTTTTATTAGAAAAGAACACTTAGGGGTTGCATGCAATAACAACCTAATATAATGGTTCAGGAAGATTTTCTAAGGTAGCTGATTGGATTGGATTAATATTTAGCTGACTTTTCCATACTTTTTTTTTTTTCTCGAAATCTTTGGCATTTATAGTTGTCAAAATAATACTTGAAGCAACAAAAACAACCTTGAACAGTCCATCTCAAATGTGATAGTGTTTACATGTCAATCCCAAACTCCTCATCTTTCTCTCCACCCCGCTTCACCCCACCCCATAACCATAAGTTCCTTCTTTAACTCTGTAAGTCTGCTTCTGCTTTGTAAATAAGTTCATTTTTATTCACTTTTTTTTTAGATTCCCCACATATGTTATATAAAATGATATTTCTTTTTCTCTGTCTGACTTACTTCCTAAATTTGCCACTTTACTTTAAGAAAACTAGTCTTATACTTATTAAATAAATCTAGTCATGTGCAAGAGTTTCTGGCATTTTTTTCTGGAATTGCAAGATTTTGACATGTGCAAGATTTTCTGGAATTTTTTTTTTTTTTCTGAATATTTTTGATCTGCAGTTGGTTGAATCTAAAGATGTGGAACCCATGGATATGGAGGATTGGCTGTACATATTTAAGCCTGTACAGCTGTCCTTTGGCTTCATGTTTGAGCTTTAACATTCTGAAGATTTCAAATATAGTCTATCTGTGGTTCCCATGAGGTTCATTGGGTTGATTCAACCATTTCTTTACTTTTTCCACATCCCCCACCATTTTTAGCAAACACCTCTTAATTCCTCAGTCCTTTAAATCTTTCAGATTTAAACCACACTTGAACTCCTGTTTGAGCAAAACAAGCAAACAAAAAATGGTGTAGAATTAGTTGTAGAAATTGCCTTAAGATAAGACTGTAAACAGAATTATTTTTAAATGTCTTAGGTTTATCTTTTCCAGATATGCCAATCTCAGGGCAGGGATAAGTTAGGAAAGAGCTTTTGTGACTGCTCTTTCTCTGAGATTCAAAAAATAAAACAAATTCTGATGTTCAATTCCAAGACAAGTGATAAAGATCAAAGACTCATTTTATTACAATATTTTTATTGAACAGATTCGCTTTGGATCTTGGCTTGCATTTGGAATGTTTACCTTTTAATAAGTGATCTGTGTAAATGTGGATCAGAGAACAAGGGTTTCTGTTTTACAGTTCAACTTTTGACCTTGGGGGATGAATGGGTGGAGGCTAAGAGGAAAAGTCCACTGTGTTTTTACTGAACTTTTTACCCTTAAAAAAAATGAGCAAGTTTAAAGTTCACACAGTGCACAAGAGGTCTCCACTGGGGATTTCTGGTATTATTAACTTCCTGACCTCAGATAATTAAAAAGAAAGAGCAGAGCCACCTCAGACTATGACTCAACTTTGAACTTTTAACCTCCCAAGTAAAGGATTTAAATTGTAAATGGTAGACCCTGGAAGCTTTCTTATTGCTATTAACTTCTTTCATCCCTGGTCATGAAGTTATAATTTAGGCCAAAAGCAGAACCCAATCTTTCCTTTTTATTTACTTAACCTCCTTTAGCAGAAGGACTGAAAACACCACTTACCTAGAAATGACAGGCATCCTGGTGAAAGAAGTTAAACTCAGAGGGTCATTGAATTTTGGAACTAGAAGCCACCCTGGATGGTCTATCCGGGCTCCTCAGCTGTGAAGAGAATAGAGGACCAGGGAGGCCAGCAGACTCCTTCCGGTCAGGCACTCCACAGGGAACAAAGGCGCTTCCCTGAGTCAGGAGTTGTGTTTGCTCCTGCTGCAGAGGGATTCAAGCATGACTGGGGGTAAGAAACGTTTCCCTAGGTAGCCTAGGGGTCTAGAGAATCTGTGGCTTTTATTTTTATGTTAAAATTCATAAAGTGATATGGTTGCCTGCTCAGGGGGAGGGAAGGATACGGGGGAAGGGATAGTTAGGGGGCTTGGGATGGTCATGTACACACGGGTATATTCAAAATGCATCACCAATAAGGACCTACTGTATAGCACAGGGAATTGTGCTCAATGTTATGCGGCAGTCTGGATGGGAGGGGGTTTGGGAGAATGGATGCACGTATATGTATGGCGAGTCCCTTTGCTGTTCACCGGAAACCATCAAAACATAGCTAACTGGCTATACCCCAATGAGAATCCCAGGGACGGGGGAGCCTGGTGGGCTGCCGTCTATGGGGTTGCACAGAGTCGGGCACGACTGAAGTGACTTAGCAGCAGCAGCAGCAGAAATACAAAATAAAAAAGTTAAAAAAGATAGATAAAAATCATAAAGTGGAAAAAAAAGAAAAACATAGACACACACACACACACACACTAGTTAGAGAGTCCAGAGGCCGGGGTTCTTCACTATTGTTTTGTGTAAGCTTGAAAACTTATTTAACTTTCCCAAGTCGTGATTTGCTTGGTTGTCAGATGGAATGTAGTTGGGAGGAGGCAATAAGTCCGCAAGACTCCTTTGTGTTATGACATTTTTTGGTTCAATGGCATCTTAGCCTTAAGAATTCCTGCTACGTTCATGTGTAAACACTGTATAGATACACAATTCTGAGTAACAGCTGGGTTTTCTTAACACAGAGGGCAGGGCCTACGTGGTTGTGATTTTTGGGTGACCGGTTACATGATGCTGGGTTTGGCACTGAAGATGAGGCTCTCTTTGCTTTAAGAAAAGACAAAAATCCCAAAGGAAAAGTGGTAATATCATGTAATGAGACATAAGGACCAGGGAAAAGAGCAAAGGAACCAGGACAAAGAAAGGAAAGAAGGCCTGGAGAATAGGCATTAGAAAGGAGGGCAACAAAGACATGGAAGCCCCCTCAGTTGGATGGGGGCTCAGCCAATGCTTGTGCTTCCGAGAAAGCCCACAAGGATGTTGCGAATCTGGGGGAGCCACATGCTCTTCACACCAAAGCTGAGACAGGCAGCTCTTGCTGGTGCCTGTACAACACACCGCGTGTAGCAGAGCCAGTCATCCTGGGGGCCGCTCTTCCATCCTGCTATTTGCTAACACCTTTATTGCCTCCAGTTAGTTACTCACACCGCTTTCATTCCCATCTGTCAAGGAGAGCTCCCTTCCAACATTCTGTCTTTCTTTGCTTCTATAGAAGAGATCCTCCTGGTGTGACTGCAAAGCTCAGAGCTGATACAGAGCTTTGAGATGAGGCAAGTTTGGAGTGGGGTGAGCAATGATTTTCTCATTTCCTGGTTCCAAGAAGCAAGGGGGATGTGACTGTAAGATCCTTCCTGAGGCCCTCCTGCTGAGACAGCTCTAGCGTGGAGAAGGGAATGAGAGTACCATGGCTGGCTGGCTAGAGGCCTGTCTGTTCAGCCTGGTTATAGAGGGCCTGGGGTCACTGACTGGATAAAGTGTCAACAGCTGTAATTGCCTCTGATCACGTCACAGACGTTTACCCACCCAGCTCTCCCGCTAGCACTAACCTACTTCTGCTTCACGACCTTCTCTGTTCTTCTCCCTCCGCCTAGGGCCGGACAAGGCAGGTGATTACTATTTGAGCCAGAGATGGCACTAATATGAATATCTCTGGTCAGGTGATTGACGTCACAGACCAGTGGGCTGCAAATAACTCTGCATGGGGCTTTTGGTGGGCAAAATTACCCAGTTGTTTTCCTTGCTCTGTAAGGCCCATACATTCACTTAATTCTTGCCACATTCCTGTGTAGATGTCTGATGTGCCTTCATGTTAACCTCAAGATCCCCTGAGGAGGGAGGTCACAGGTCACCAAGCAGAGCTGGGACTGTCATCATGAAACAAGTCACATTGCCTCACTGACACTTTGATCAACATCTAGAAAGGAGAGAAATAAGGGCTGGGTTTTGTCTGCCACCTGCTTCTGCCTACAATGGAAAACATCACAATGCAAAGAAGAAATGTTGTACTTGTGAAATTAAGAAAAAAAAAAAGTTTATGCCACTATTCTCCGTGATGGTCTAAAGCAAATTACTGATGGCTCAATTCAGGGTGATGATGATAATGTTTGTTAAAATTTACTTATTTTTCTTTTTTAAAAATATTTTTACCTTAAGGCAACAGAAGAAGAACAGAGAGTCAAGCACAACCCAGAGATCCGGTGCCAAGTGAGTCAGTATGTGAATTATCTGCAGTGAGGACTCACCTCAAGACAAGCCGGAAGATCCCCCTGCAGGTAGGAGAGTCTGAGTGCTGTGACGTGTGGCCAAGTCCCATACCCCATTTCTGAGCTGCTGCAGCCACACTCAAGGTCAGTGGGAGGGCAACGGGCACTAAATATCTTTGCTGCCTCTCCCAACAATCCTAACTTAGCTGACAAAGGAAGACCTTGCTCCCAGAGGCAGTGGAAGCCTGATGGATTCTCTATAGCTGCCTATCGTCTCTGGCAATATGACCTCTTTTGGAATGATTTTTTGAATTGATGATAACTTTTTTTTTTTTTTTTTAGTTCTTACTGAATTTTTTACTCTTAAAAAAAAAAAAAGCAAAATGAACAAGGGTAAAGTTCACACAGCACACAAGAGGTCTCCCAAAAAGTCCTTATTCTCTGTCCGCTTTATACATTTAGGAAAAAAAAAAAATCTGCATTTATTTGTCTGATATTTTTCCTTTGGTTGTAGGCACCCAAAGCTGGCAAGCAGAAGTCATCTTTGGTGATTAAGTAGAATATCTACCCAATTGCCAGGAGCTTCAGAAACCCTAATGGCATTTTGGCAAGCATGACAGCAGTAATTGTACAGCAGGTACAACGGATGGGGGATGTTGGGAGTGCAAAGAGCTTAATCTTCTCCCTTCCTTCCCCCAGCAGCTCTGAAAAAAAGTGGACTAGGATCTAAATTAGGTGTTATTTTAGATTGCAACTTGTCACACCTAGTGCAAGTGACACCTTCAGGCTGCCAGATTCCAGCTGGAAATTTGTTGGTGTTTAGAGATGGCTTATTGATTCATTGGATTGGTCATCCAAATAACAGGGATCAGGCCCATCAAAAAGATCTGTCAGTCTTTGGACACAGGGATCGTTGAGTGATCCCTGAGATATAAAAGAGTAAGCTTGGGATTATCACTGCTAAATGCCTGTTTACTAAGGACTTCTAGGCAGAGGGCATGCCCTAGATGTTTTCCGACCTTTACCTTTGATAGAGTATTGAAAACTAGATTTGATGTTCCTTGTGAAGGATCACAGAAACTGGTTCATTATACCCCCAAGAGGAAAATTAAGAGATCCCCCTACAAATTTATAGTAGCCATATAGATGGAACTTTTTCTCATCTCCCTCCCACCACCTTGAGTTGAGGGAAATGGAGTTGGGCTAAAGTTGTGCTAATTCATGTACTGTGTGCCTGCTAAGCACACAGTGACCCCTGGACTCTTTGTGACCCCTGGACTGTAGCCCTCCAGGCTCCTCCGTTCATGGGGTTCTTCCAGGCAAGAATACTGGAGCAGGTTGCCATGCCCTCCTCCAAGGGATCTTCCTGACCCAGAGATTGAACCCATGTCTTTTACACCTCCTGCATTGGCAAGTGGGTTCTTTACCACTAGCACCACCTACAGATGCAAGACATCATAGGGATAAAAGATTAATTGAACATGGGCCATCCTTGACCTAAAGAGAGAAAAACCTTTTCACATGCAATTGCAATATAAGGATAATTCTGGTAAGAGTGGTATGAAAAAATGGAAGGTCTATGGTAAGTTGTTTATAAGATCCCAGAAAGAAAAGATATTTGCTGAATATAAAAAGATAGATATAAACATATATTCAAGATAATAATATAGATTTTTAAAAAATGCAGGCACTGCTTTATAAATGTTAGAAAGCAACTGAGACAAGAATTTTAAAAATCGAGCAAGCAAGATGGATTAAGCTAATATAGTAAATAGTAATTCCTTAGACTCTTGAAAATAGTAGTGTTTGAAGTTTGCTTTTTTTTATTAAAGATTCCAGGAAATTAGAGGCTTTTGGGTAATGTTTAAATCATTGGGAATTGATCTGACATTTAATGGCAAAACGTTGACTGTCTAAGGTCAATGGGTCAGGGCACCTCCATTACCTAACCTTAGCTGGTCTTTCTTTCCATGACATATCAGAGTATTGATCTGGGTTATTATGTGAGATTGGGCGTGGAGTTCTCTATCTTTATTTTAAACTTCTTAAAAAACAGAGTCTAACTAATATCTTATATCCTGCCATGATTTGCATTTTTATGTGATCCCACTGAAGGGATGTGCTCTGTCTCTTATTTATCCTTCTACTTTGCCTGTACTCCCTGGACAAAATGTGAGTCTTCTTCTGACACTCTCTATCCGATGTCCATTCACTGGGGGTCTTTCTTAACATTCTGTAGGCTTTTATTTTATCTTTTGCCTTCAAACTTAATTGATCCTCCAAACTTCAGTGATACTCCAAGAAGTGAAGTCAGTTTTGATGTTCATTGAGCTGTGATACTGACTCGAATAAAATTTGCTATCTATATTGATAAACCTGCCTTTACATTTCAAACCCATTTTCAACAAAAGTATCCTAGCTTAACTGTGATATATATTTGACCCTTACTTATACACTTTCTGTTTGGACTCTGTTTGAAGATTAATTGTTTTTTTTTCAGCCTACCTGTTAGTTGTGTTTTATTTGAATGTGGAAATGTTGGGCACTGGCTTCATAGGTTCAAACTCATTCTTAGATTTGAACAATGAAGGAATGATATTTTTTATATTGAAGTAGAGTTGATTTACAATGTTTTGGTATACAGAAAACTGATTCATTGATGTGTACATATGTATGTGTGTGTGACTGTGTGTATATATATGTATATATACTCTTTTTCACATCCTTTTCCATTATAGGTTACTGCAAGATATTGAAAATAGTTCCCTATGATGTACAGTAGGTCCAGTACTCTTGCCTGGAAAATCCCATGGATGGAGGAGCCTAGTGGACTGCAGTCCATGGGGTCGCTAACAGTCGGACACGACTGAGCGACTTCACTTTCACTTTTCACTTTCATGCATTGGAGAAGGAAATGGCAACCCACCCCAGTGTTCTTGCCTGGAGAATCCCAGGACCGGGGGAGCCTGGGGGGCTGCCGTCTANTGGAAAATCCCATGGATGGAGGAGCCTAGTGGACTGCAGTCCATGGGGTCGCTAACAGTCGGACACGACTGAGCGACTTCACTTTCACTTTTCACTTTCATGCATTGGAGAAGGAAATGGCAACCCACCCCAGTGTTCTTGCCTGGAGAATCCCAGGACCGGGGGAGCCTGGGGGGCTGCCGTCTATGGGGTCGCACAGAGTCAGACACGACTGAAATGACTTACCAATAGCAATAGCAATAGTGCATATCTGTTAATCCCAAACTCCAAATCCATCCCTCCCTCCTACCCCCCCATTTGAAAACCACAAGTGAGTTCTCTGTGTTTGTGCATCTGTTTCTGTTTCATAAATAAGTTCATTGGTGTCATATTTTAGATTCCACATGTAAATGATATCATGTGGTATTTGTCTTTGTCTGACTTTAGTTAGTATGATAATCTCTAGGTCCATCCATATGCTGAAAATTTTTTATAACTGAGTAATATTCCAATGAAAGAATAATTTAATTTCTAACACTAAAATATAGTGTTAGACTAAATATAGACTAAAATATATAGTGTTAGTATTAGACACTAAAAATATAAATATTTTCATCTTTTCCAAACAGCTTTCAGATATATTTTCTTATTTTAGTCTTATAACTCATCTAGGAAATAAGAGTATACACTAATTTATGAGATCAAGAAAATACATTCTCATTACAGATGAATAATATATAGGAATAGCTTACTCTGCAAAGGGCCCAAAACAATTGATTCTTGAACCTGCATCTTACCCTGTGCTGTGCTCACACTGTCTGTTGTGTTCAAAGCCCACTGGGCTCCTCTGTCCATGGACTCCTCTGTCCATGGGATTACCCAAGCAAGACTACTGAAGTGGTATCCTTTCCCTCTTCAGGGATCTTCCCGACCCAGGGATCGAACCTGCGTCTCTTACATCTCCTGCGTTGGCAGGTGGGTTCTTTATCACTAGTGCCACCTAGAAAGGTGTGGTAGAGATTACAAGTTGTCCACCCAAATCTGCACCCTACTGCTTCTGAAGTAAGATAATGTCATAACTGGGATGAAGCTTTCCAGCCAGTGACTGTATTTTCCTGTTCCCTCTGTGGCTAGTTGCGACCCTACCACTGAGCTCTCTCCAGTGAGGTGTGAGCAAAAGTGAGAGGCGCCATTCAAGAACTGCCTTGAAAACTTGCATGCTCACTTCTACAGCTTTTATATTTCTTTCCCATGGGCTGAAATAGTCATGACAGGATGGACCTTAAGAACCACACGTTGAAGATGGAAGGATTAGCCTCATTTTGGGTGGGGTTCCTGCATGACTGAGTGGAGCAGGGTCTCTCCACTATCTCCTTTCCCTCTCAGATTGTTAGTTAAAAGATAAATTTACTTGTACTTTATTTCAATCACTACATTTTCAGGGATATTTGTTTAGTAGTTTAAATAATATGGACAGCTACTTGATCTGACTAGGAAAACCTTCAAGAGCATTTAGGTCAGGGCTGATGATGAGACTGAAAATGATCAAGTCCTGACTTTTCACCCTCTCTCCATCATATATTTGATGGGGAGGAAAAAGGTTAGGAGCACAGGAGAGAAGGATGAAAGATAGGTAGGTCAAAGGTGAGGCAGGCAGTGTAGGGCAAGAGTTGAACTACCGAGATGTTTTCACTTCCTCAGAAATGAGTGGACTAAAAACGTTTAAAATTTGAACCAAAGAGGGAGGCAGCGGGATTAGCAGATGTAAGTTTATAGAATGGATAAACAACAAGGTCCTTCTGTATAGGCAACTATATTCAATATCCCATGATAAACCATAATGGAAAAGAATATATATATGAGTCACTTTGCTGTATGACAGAAATTAATAAAGCATTATAAATCAGCTATAGTTCAATTAAAAATTTTAATTGAACAGAAATATCCCTCCTCCCGTTTTTAAAAAATACATATAGTCTTCATCGAGTATTCTCAGCTCGTGGGATGTTACCAGCTAATAAATTCTAAATTCCTTGTGTTTGATTCACTCTTTGTTCCAGTGAGTCAAACACCAAGAATTTAGCCAGGGTTCTAAAATAAGCAACGCGAGAGCTGTCTCACCGGACTGCTAGTGTTGCAGAAAGTAACCTCCACGTTTGCTTCTTAAGTCTTTTCCAGTCAAATTGTGCCTTTTTTCTGTAACACGTGTCACTTAGATTTTATCTTAGTAGGTCATCTCAAAAGTCTCGCGTGCTAGAATCCAGAGAAATAGAGATAAGCATCACCAACACTTATTGTTGATACAGCTACTTAATATTGTCCAGAGATTGTTCACACAAATGCATTCACATGAGAAGAGGGCCAGATAGAGACTTTAAGGGGCTCTTCTCACAGGTGAAACCATGGCGAGAGTATGTGCTGTAACCCACAGTCATCACTGCCCTAATAGTATCTGACCTGAACCTGGCAGAGCTTCAGAAAAAGCCATGTGTTCAGGCTAAAAAGGAGAAGGCTGCTCTTTTCTAATGTGGTAAATAGGGCATGAAAGTTTTATAGTTTGCTAGTAGAACCAGTTTTACGACTTTCCTACTTACCCATAGGGCTTACTTAGCCTTAAGGGAGAAAAAGATGTTTTTAGCCAGAAAATGCCTGCAGATTTTTGGTAGAATGTTTGAATTTGGTATACAGAATGAAGAACTAGATTAAAGTTGTTATGTCTACATTTACTGGGACAAAGTTGAAACTAGAACTATTGCATTAAAATTTTGTTCATGTGTGCCATGCTTCCCGTGTCTGTTCTTGGCGAGGGGAAGTGATAAAGAAAGCTTCTTATGTATCCCCTTAAACTATATAGAGTTAGGGGAGGTCTAAACCCTCTCCGTTGAAAATCTGAATATAACTTCACAGCTGGCCTTCCATATTCAGGGCTCTACATCCACAAACTCAACCAGCATGGATCCTGTAGCGCTGTGGTAGTGGTGTAAGTTGCTAAGTCATGGCCTATTTCTTGTGAACCCCGTGGACTGTAGCCCACCAGGCTTCTCTGTACTAAGGATTTTCTAGGCAAGAATACTGGAAAGGGTTGNGCTCTACATCCACAAACTCAACCAGCATGGATCCTGTAGCACTGTGGTAGTAGTGGTTAAGTTGCTAAGTCATGGCCTATTTCTTGTGAACCCCGTGGACTGTAGCCCACCAGGCTTCTCTGTACTAAGGATTTTCTAGGCAAGAATACTGGAAAGGGTTGCCATTTCCTTCTCCAAGGATCTTCCCAACACAGGGATCAAACCTGGGTCTCCTGCATTGCAGGCAGATTCTTTACCTACTGAGCTACCTTAGCACTGTAGTATGTATTTATTTTTTTAAAAAAGATCCACTCATAAGTGGACCTGCACAGCTCAAACCTGTGTTGTTCAAGGGTCAAATGTATTTCTTTGGTAGAAACCTCATATTCATTTAAATTGCTCTCCCAGATTGTTCACTTTAAATATTAAGAAGTGATCATTCATTTAATGGATCTGGGTCGTTGACTTTTCTCAGTTTGGAGAAGAAATAACTTTAAGAAATTCCCTTGCTGCTGCTGCTGCTAAGTCGCTTCAGTCGTGTCCGACTCTGTGCGATCCCATAGACGGCAGCCCACCAGGCTCCCCCATCCTTGGGATTCTCCAAGCAAGAACACTGGAGTGGGTTGCCATTTCCTTCTCCAATGCATGAAAGTGAAAAGAGAAAGTGAAGTCGCTCAGTCGTGTCCGACTCCTAGCGACCCCATGGACTGCAGCCTACCAGGCTCCTCCGTCCATGGGATTTTCCAGGCAAGAGAACTGGAGTGGGGTGCCATCGCCTTCTCTGAGAAATTCCCCATCAGGTGTCAATATGTGTGCCCCTCTGGGTGAGTGTGTGTGAGAGACAATGATAGAGAAATGACACAGAAAGAGGAGACAGAAACCCTGATGTCTTAAGGTAACAAAACCATCTGCAAGGCTGTTGAACAATAATATATTTGCACATTTCAAGTTTCTTTTTCCTTCGAGTTTCAGTATCACTCAGCTGAGTTGACTTCTCAGTATGTCTGCTATTGCCGACGGTTCTAAGAGAGCAGTGCAGGAGACAGACGAGGAGAAAAGGACTCTATGTGTGTTTATATGTAAAGTTCATCTTATTCATCCCTCTGTGTTCATTCAGTTATTGGGAAGAACTCTCATATCAGTTCTTTCCTTTAACAACTTCTCCGTTTTGACGAAGATGAATCAACGTTAGCTTTTTGTGACCCTTAGGGAATTATTCTCTATCTAGTGATGAAATTGATTTTATTAAAGCTAGTGTGAAATCTCTGATTCCCCAGGAAGAAAATGATATTTTTCCTCACTGAAGACTGAATCAGAAAAAAATAACCTGAATAAATATTATATTCAATTTTAGAAGATATAAATAGAGAGTATGCAGAGATTATCTTTAAACTTCAAGTTGGGAACTAAATACACTTACACACTGACCTGGAGGAGCCTGGTGAGCTGCAGTCCATGGCATTGCAGAGTCGGACATGGCTAAGCAACACCAGTATTTTACATATTCTTCATTGAGAATAGTGATAACATTTATAAAGATTCACTAATAGAGTGTTATCTGCTCAAAAATTGCATTACACCACTTAAATAACATTTTTTCTGAATCAGGAACAAAGTGTCTTTCTTCCTTCCTTCATTTGAGAAGCTAAACTAAGTTTTTGTCCTTAACTTTTACCTTAACGCTCTGGCTATGCAGCTCATAGTCGGTTTTACAAGATATCTTTACATCTTCTTCCACAAGGACCTCTCTGATATTTAGAGACCATCCTGGCAGGAGTTTTGAGGTTTTAAAACAATCACAAAGTTTTCTTGTTTCTAATGATTCTCCGGGACTGTGAGAACTCAGGTATGCTGGAAAGGTACTTGAAAAGCACAAGAAGTTCAAGATGGCTTTGTTCCATTCTAATTAGGGTAGCTGCTTACTGCTACACGTATTTTCCCCCCAGTAAAAGCTGTTTTTCTGTGTTTTTCCCCATCCCCCAAACTTAGCATTTTAGATCACACATGCACACAAGAAATGTATCAGTCCTATCAACAAGTAGTCCATATTTTTGTTAAGTAAACTGGGGAAATTAGAACTGATTTCTTATCACTGAAAAGATGCTGTTGTCAGAATAAATGACTGCTTGAGCAAGAAGGGAAAATTCAGTCACTTGTCACCCCCCATCTCTCAGGGCAAGGCTGCATTCAGGCTAAAAATGAAAGGCTAACCAGTTGAAAATGAAGACTCTTTATATACTCTTTGGACTCAATTCTTATTTCATTGTCTCCTAGGAAGGAGACTGGAGAAGGCAATGGTGCCCCACTCCAGTACTCTTGCGCGGAAAATCCCACGGACAGAGGAGTCTGGTGGGCTGCAGTCCATGGGGTCAATGGGAGTCAGACACAACTGAGCGACTTCATTTTCACTTTTCACTTTCACACATTGGAGAAGGAAATGGCAGCCCACTCCAGTGTTCTTGCCTGGAGAATCCCAGGGACGGAGGAGCATGTTGGGCTGCCGTCTATGGGGTCACACAGAGTCGGACACAACTGAAGTGACTTGGCAGGCGCCAGCAGCAGCAGGAAGGAGACTGTGTTTTCCCTCCCAAGCAACGAGCAGCAGAGGGGATCTTTTCTTGGACAAGCTGAAATTTGTCTCCTTGTCAGAGGACACAGACGAGGTCAGAGAAGATGTCTGCCTCCCAGAACCAACGTGCAGAAACGGTGATTCTGGTTCATGACAAGAATGACGAGTTCTTATCAGCAGAGCAATCAAGCAAGATGCCATCTTGCTCACTGGACCACAAATTGCAGCTTTGACTTAAAAATTATATACAGGACCTTTTGAGCCATGCCAAGAACCCCTTTCCCATTTTAGTGTCACCAG
Organism: Oreotragus oreotragus; assembly: GCA_006410675.1. Taxonomy (NCBI): domain Eukaryota; kingdom Metazoa; phylum Chordata; class Mammalia; order Artiodactyla; family Bovidae; genus Oreotragus; species Oreotragus oreotragus. The sequence goes on from SJYX01003161.1 coordinate 128,553, forward strand.
TGGTTAGTTTGCTTATTACGTGTGACATCATTTTTTAAAGCCATGAAACTACGCAAAGAGTAGAAACCATAACATGATCCAAGGGGATACCACTGCTCCAAAAGCAAAAACGCTAGTGCATTAAGCATGTCCTCTGCACGGGCAGAGGGGCCCAGTGGGCTACAGTCCATGGGGTCGCAAAGAGTCAGACATGACTGAGTGGCTAACACACTGCAGGGATTACAAAGAGTAAACTATTCGAAACCAAATGAATGTGATTGGGATATTTCTACATGTCTTTTCGCTCCAACTTTTTATTTTGAAAAATTGAAAAGGTACAGAAAATTGCAAGTACATGCATATGCCCTCAATGGTGGTGGTGGTGTTTAGTCACTCAGTCATTTCCAATTCTTTTTACAACCCCGTGGACTGTAACCTGCCAGGCTCCTCTGTCCACGGGATTCTCCAGGCAAGAATCCCACTGGAGTGGGTTGCCATGCCCTCCTCCAGGGGATCTTCCTGACCCAGGGATTGGACCGCATCTCCTGCAATGTCTCCTGCATTGCCAGGCAGGTCCTTTACCACTAAGCTACCAGAAAAGATACAAATTAGGGTATCCTCTATCCATAGTGGCTAATTGGCACTTGGAAGCGACTAGTCCATTCTGAGCTGTGCTGTTCTATATGCCTTTCTAAAATTAAATATTTCTTAGAGTTTTCTGAAAAGTGAATAGAATCTTGGCCCCTAAACCAAGCAGATAAAAATTATATATATGTATAACATATTATATATACACACATATGCATGGATTTATATTAATAAATATAAAGAGCTTAAAGGATCTAGTCTTCATCTTCCGTAAATCGCTGAGAAAAAGGTGATTGTTTAGAAAGGCAGGATGAAAGGGTAGTCATCCAGCTTTTAAAATGTTATTCATGTTTCTCCTAAGGAGTAGATAGAAGCTTGATGAGAATTTTATTTATTCTCACATGAAGTATATAATAAAGTAGAAATAACAGACTACTTCTTTTTTGTAAAATAAAACAAAAACATATATCAAAAATGGAAAATTTAAACACCAAGACAATGGTGATAGTGATTTTACAAGAGAGTTTAGATCTAAAACTTATCTGTTTGAAATCTTTTTTCTTCCTTCTCCTGCTCCAATGCAAGCTAAAACATAAAAATAGAATTGTTAAATTCTTTTGTAATGAGGTCTAAATCCAATATTCAATATTCAAAGATTCAATACGCTATTGGTAAAAGGGGGCTTCCCAGGTGGCGCTAGTGGTAAAGAACCTTCCTGCCAGTGCAGGAGATGGAGATATAGGAGACATGGCTTTGACCCCTGGGTTGAGAAAATCCCTTGGAGAAAGGCATGGCAACCCACTCCAGTATTCTTTCCTGGAGAAGCCCTTGGACAGAGCTTGATGGGATATGTTCCATAGGGTTACTAAAAGTTAGATGTGACTTAGCAAGCATGCAGTTACATGCCCAAAAGAATGCTGTTTGCTTCTAATTAATCCCTCTCTTTGCAAGATGATTCTTTCATGCTTTTTTTTTTTAAGCATACTTTTATTACTATCCACGGAAGTGTTATGTCATGCTTCTTGGTAAGTAGATTTGAACCTGACAAACTTGTTTAAAACCAAACAGGATGATAAGATTGATAAAACTGCCTGTATTAGTCTGCTTAGGCTGCCATAACAAAATGTCATAGATTGGGTGGTTTACACAACAGAAATTTATTTCCCACAGATCTGGAGGCTGGAAGGCTCAAGATCAAGGTGCCGTCAAGGTAGGTTTCATTCTGAGGCCTCTTCTTTAGGTTGTAGGGGGCTGCCTCCTGACAGTGTGCTCACTTGGCCTTCTTTTAGTGTGTAAGCTTGGAGAGAAAAAGAGAGAGAGAGATTTCTTCCTCTTCTTATAAAGCTACTAGTCCTATCAGATTAGGGTCCCACCTAACACCTAAGCTTAATTTCCTCCTGAAGAGGATGAGATGGTAGGATGGCATCACCAACTCAATGGACATGAGTTTGAGTAAACTCTGGGAGTTTGTGATGGATAAGGAAGCCTGGTGTGCATGACTGAGCGAATGAACTGAACTGAACTGAAGTCCTCCTGAAGACTATCTCCAAACATAGCCAGTTTGGGGAATATGATTACANTATTTTAGTCTTATAACTCATCTAGGAAATAAGAGTATACACTAATTTATGAGATCAAGAAAATACATTCTCATTACAGATGAATAATATATAGGAATAGCTTACTCTGCAAAGGGCCCAAAACAATTGATTCTTGAACCTGCATCTTACCCTGTGCTGTGCTCACACTGTCTGTTGTGTTCAAAGCCCACTGGGCTCCTCTGTCCATGGACTCCTCTGTCCATGGGATTACCCAAGCAAGACTACTGAAGTGGTATCCTTTCCCTCTTCAGGGATCTTCCCGACCCAGGGATCGAACCTGCGTCTCTTACATCTCCTGCGTTGGCAGGTGGGTTCTTTATCACTAGTGCCACCTAGAAAGGTGTGGTAGAGATTACAAGTTGTCCACCCAAATCTGCACCCTACTGCTTCTGAAGTAAGATAATGTCATAACTGGGATGAAGCTTTCCAGCCAGTGACTGTATTTTCCTGTTCCCTCTGTGGCTAGTTGCGACCCTACCACTGAGCTCTCTCCAGTGAGGTGTGAGCAAAAGTGAGAGGCGCCATTCAAGAACTGCCTTGAAAACTTGCATGCTCACTTCTACAGCTTTTATATTTCTTTCCCATGGGCTGAAATAGTCATGACAGGATGGACCTTAAGAACCACACGTTGAAGATGGAAGGATTAGCCTCATTTTGGGTGGGGTTCCTGCATGACTGAGTGGAGCAGGGTCTCTCCACTATCTCCTTTCCCTCTCAGATTGTTAGTTAAAAGATAAATTTACTTGTACTTTATTTCAATCACTACATTTTCAGGGATATTTGTTTAGTAGTTTAAATAATATGGACAGCTACTTGATCTGACTAGGAAAACCTTCAAGAGCATTTAGGTCAGGGCTGATGATGAGACTGAAAATGATCAAGTCCTGACTTTTCACCCTCTCTCCATCATATATTTGATGGGGAGGAAAAAGGTTAGGAGCACAGGAGAGAAGGATGAAAGATAGGTAGGTCAAAGGTGAGGCAGGCAGTGTAGGGCAAGAGTTGAACTACCGAGATGTTTTCACTTCCTCAGAAATGAGTGGACTAAAAACGTTTAAAATTTGAACCAAAGAGGGAGGCAGCGGGATTAGCAGATGTAAGTTTATAGAATGGATAAACAACAAGGTCCTTCTGTATAGGCAACTATATTCAATATCCCATGATAAACCATAATGGAAAAGAATATATATATGAGTCACTTTGCTGTATGACAGAAATTAATAAAGCATTATAAATCAGCTATAGTTCAATTAAAAATTTTAATTGAACAGAAATATCCCTCCTCCCGTTTTTAAAAAATACATATAGTCTTCATCGAGTATTCTCAGCTCGTGGGATGTTACCAGCTAATAAATTCTAAATTCCTTGTGTTTGATTCACTCTTTGTTCCAGTGAGTCAAACACCAAGAATTTAGCCAGGGTTCTAAAATAAGCACCGCGAGAGCTGTCTCACCGGACTGCTAGTGTTGCAGAAAGTAACCTCCACGTTTGCTTCTTAAGTCTTTTCCAGTCAAATTGTGCCTTTTTTCTGTAACACGTGTCACTTAGATTTTATCTTAGTAGGTCATCTCAGAAGTCTCGCGTGCTAGAATCCAGAGAAATAGAGATAAGCATCACCAACACTTATTGTTGATACAACTACTTAATATTGTCCAGAGATTGCTCACACAAATGCATTCACATGAGAAGAGGGCCAGATAGAGACTTTAAAGGGCTCTTCTCACAGGTGAAACCATGGCGAGAGTATGTGCTGTAACCCACAGTCATCACTGCCCTAATAGTATCTGACCTGAACCTGGCAGAGCTTCAGAAAAAGCCATGTGTTCAGGCTAAAAAGGAGAAGGCTGCTCTTTTCTAATGTGGTAAATAGGGCATGAAAGTTTTATAGTTTGCTAGTAGAACCAGTTTTACAACTTTCCTACTTACCCATAGGGCTTACTTAGCCTTAAGGGAGAAAAAGATGTTTTTAGCCAGAAAATGCCTGCAGATTTTTGGTAGAATGTTTGAATTTGGTATACAGAATGAAGAACTAGATTAAAGTTGTTATGCCTACATTTACTGGGACAAAGTTGAAACTAGAACTATTGCACTAAAATTTTGTTCATGTGTGCCATGCTTCCCGTGTCTGTTTTTGGCGAGGGGAAGTGATAAAGAAAGCTTCTTATGTGTCCCCTTAAACTATATAGAGTTAGGGGAGGTCTAAACCCTCTTCGTTGAAAATCTGAATATGACTTCACAGCTGACCTTCCATATTCAGAGCTCTACATCCACAAACTCAACCAGCATGGATCCTGTAGCACTGTGGTAGTAGTGGTGTAGTTGCTAAGTCATGGCCTATTTCTTGTGAACCCCGTGGACTGTAGCCCACCAGGCTTCTCTGTACTAAGGATTTTCTAGGCAAGAATACTGGAAAGGGTTGCCATTTCCTTCTCCAAGGATCTTCCCAACACAGGGATCAAACCTGGGTCTCCTGCATTGCAGGCAGATTCTTTACCTACTGAGCTACCTTAGCACTGTAGTATGTATTTATTTTTTTAAAAAAGATCCACTCATAAGTGGACCTGCACAGCTCAAACCTGTGTTGTTCAAGGGTCAAATGTATTTCTTTGGTAGAATCCTCATATTCATTTAAATTGCTCTCCCAGATTGTTCACTTTAAATATTAAGAAGTGATCATTCATTTAATGAATCTGGGTCATTGACTTTTCTCAGTTTGGAGAAGAAATAACTTTAAGAAATTCTCTTGCTGCTGCTGCTGCTAAGTCGCTTCAGTCGTGTCCGACTCTGTGCCATCCCATAGACGGCAGCCCACCAGGCTCCCCCATCCTTGGGATTCTCCAGGCAAGAACACTGGAGTGGGTTGCCATTTCCTTCTCCGATGCATGAAAGTGAAAAGAGAAAGTGAAGTCGCTCAGTCGTGTCCAACTCCTAGCGACCCCATGGACTGCAGTTTACCAGGCTCCTCCGTCCATGGGATTTTCCAGGCAAGAGGACTGGAGTGGGGTGCCATCACCTTCTCTGAGAAATTCCCCCTCAGGTGTCAATATGTGTGCCCCTCTGGGTGAGTGTGTGTGAGAAAGACAATGATAGAGAAATGACACAGAAAGAGGAGACAGAAACTGTGATGTCTTAAGGTAATAAAACCATCTGCAAGGCTATTGAACAATAACAGCCTACCAGGCTCCTCCGTCCATGGGATTTTCCAGGCAAGAGAACTGGAGTGGGGTGCCATCGCCTTCTCTGAGAAATTCCCCATCAGGTGTCAATATGTGTGCCCCTCTGGGTGAGTGTGTGTGAGAGACAATGATAGAGAAATGACACAGAAAGAGGAGACAGAAACCCTGATGTCTTAAGGTAACAAAACCATCTGCAAGGCTGTTGAACAATAATATATTTGCACATTTCAAGTTTCTTTTTCCTTCGAGTTTCAGTATCACTCAGCTGAGTTGACTTCTCAGTATGTCTGCTATTGCCGACGGTTCTAAGAGAGCAGTGCAGGAGACAGACGAGGAGAAAAGGACTCTATGTGTGTTTATATGTAAAGTTCATCTTATTCATCCCTCTGTGTTCGTTCAGTTATTGGGAAGAACTCTCATATCAGTTCTTTCCTTTAACAACTTCTCCGTTTTGACGAAGATGAATCAACGTTAGCTTTTTGTGACCCTTAGGGAATTATTCTCTATCTAGTGATGAAATTGATTTTATTAAAGCTAGTGTGAAATCTCTGATTCCCCAGGAAGAAAATGATATTTTTCCTCACTGAAGACTGAATCAGAAAAAAATAACCTGAACAAATATTATATTCAATTTTAGAAGATATAAATAGAGAGTATGCAGAGATTATCTTTAAACTTCAAGTTGGGAACTAAATACACTTACACACTGACCTGGAGGAGCCTGGTGAGCTGCAGTCCATGGCATTGCAGAGTCGGACATGGCTAAGCAACACCAGTATTTTACATATTCTTCATTGAGAATAGTGATAACATTTATAAAGATTCACTAATAGAGTGTTATCTGCTCAAAAATTGCATTACACCACTTAAATAACATTTTTTCTGAATCAGGAACAAAGTGTCTTTCTTCCTTCCTTCATTTGAGAAGCTAAACTAAGTTTTTGTCCTTAACTTTTACCTTAACGCTCTGGCTATGCAGCTCATAGTCGGTTTTACAAGATATCTTTACATCTTCTTCCACAAGGACCTCTCTGATATTTAGAGACCATCCTGGCAGGAGTTTTGAGGTTTTAAAACAATCACAAAGTTTTCTTGTTTCTAATGATTCTCCGGGACTGTGAGAACTCAGGTATGCTGGAAAGGTACTTGAAAAGCACAAGAAGTTCAAGATGGCTTTGTTCCATTCAAATTAGGGTAGCTGCTTACTGCTACACGTATTTTCCCCCCAGTAAAAGCTGTTTTTCTGTGTTTTTCCCCATCCCCCAAACTTAGCATTTTAGATCACACATGCACACAAGAAATGTATCAGTCCTATCAACAAGTAGTCCATATTTTTGTTAAGTAAACTGGGGAAATTAGAACTGATTTCTTATCACTGAAAAGATGCTGTTGTCAGAATAAATGACTGCTTGAGCAAGAAGGGGAAATTCAGTCACTTGTCACCCCCCATCTCTCAGGGCAAGGCTGCATTCAGGCTAAAAATGAAAGGCTAACCAGTTGAAAATGAAGACTCTTTATATACTCTTTGGACTCAATTCTTATTTCATTGTCTCCTAGGAAGGAGACTGGAGAAGGCAATGGTGCCCCACTCCAGTACTCTTGCGCGGAAAATCCCACGGACAGAGGAGTCTGGTGGGCTGCAGTCCATGGGGTCAATGGGAGTCAGACACAACTGAGCGACTTCATTTTCACTTTTCACTTTCACACATTGGAGAAGGAAATGGCAGCCCACTCCAGTGTTCTTGCCTGGAGAATCCCAGGGACGGAGGAGCATGTTGGGCTGCGGTCTATGGGGTCACACAGAGTCGGACACAACTGAAGTGACTTGGCAGGCGCCAGCAGCAGCAGGAAGGAGACTGTGTTTTCCCTCCCAAGCAACGAGCAGCAGAGGGGATCTTTTCTTGGACAAGCTGAAATTTGTCTCCTTGTCAGAGGACACAGACGAGGTCAGAGAAGATGTCTGCCTCCCAGAACCAACGTGCAGAAACGGTGATTCTGGTTCATGACAAGAATGACGAGTTCTTATCAGCAGAGCAATCAAGCAAGATGCCATCTTGCTCACTGGACCACAAATTGCAGCTTTGACTTAAAAATTATATACAGGACCTTTTGAGCCATGCCAAGAACCCCTTTCCCATTTTAGTGTCACCAGTGGTTAGTTTGCTTATTACGTGTGACATCATTTTTTAAAGCCATGAAACTACGCAAAGAGTAGAAACCATAACATGATCCAAGGGGATACCACTGCTCCAAAAGCAAAAACGCTAGTGCATTAAGCATGTCCTCTGCACGGGCAGAGGGGCCCAGTGGGCTACAGTCCATGGGGTCGCAAAGAGTCAGACATGACTGAGTGGCTAACACACTGCAGGGATTACAAAGAGTAAACTATTTGAAACCGAATGAATGTGATTGGAATATTTCTACATGTCTTTTCGCTCCAACTTTTTATTTTGAAAAATTGAAAAGGTACAGAAAATTGCAAGTACATGCATATGCCCTCAATGTTGGTGGTGGTGTTTAGTCACTCAGTCATTTCCAATTCTTTTTACAACCCCGTGGACTGTAACCTGCCAGGCTCCTCTGTCCACGGGATTCTCCAGGCAAGAATCCCACTGGAGTGGGTTGCCATGCCCTCCTCCAGGGGATCTTCCTGACCCAGGGATTGGACCGCATCTCCTGCAATGTCTCCTGCATTGCCAGGCAGGTCCTTTACCACTAAGCTACCAGAAAAGATACAAATTAGGGTATCCTCTATCCATAGTGGCTAATTGGCACTTGGAAGCGACTAGTCCATTCTGAGCTGTGCTGTTCTATATGCCTTTCTAAAATTAAATATTTCTTAGAGTTTTCTGAAAAGTGAATAGAATCTTGGCCCCTAAACCAAGCAGATAAAAATTATATATATGTATAACATATTATATATACACACATATGCATGGATTTATATTAATAAATATAAAGAGCTTAAAGGATCTAGTCTTCATCTTCCGTAAATCGCTGAGAAAAAGGTGATTGTTTAGAAAGGCAGGATGAAAGGGTAGTCATCCAGCTTTTAAAATGTTATTCATGTTTCTCCTAAGGAGTAGATAGAAGCTTGATGAGAATTTTATTTATTCTCACATGAAGTATATAATAAAGTAGAAATAACAGACTACTTCTTTTTTGTAAAATAAAACAAAAACATATATCAAAAATGGAAAATTTAAACACCAAGACAATGGTGATAGTGATTTTACAAGAGAGTTTAGATCTAAAACTTATCTGTTTGAAATCTTTTTTCTTCCTTCTCCTGCTCCAATGCAAGCTAAAACATAAAAATAGAATTGTTAAATTCTTTTGTAATGAGGTCTAAATCCAATATTCAATATTCAAAGATTCAATACGCTATTGGTAAAAGGGGGCTTCCCAGGTGGCGCTAGTGGTAAAGAACCTTCCTGCCAGTGCAGGAGATGGAGATATAGGAGACATGGCTTTGACCCCTGGGTTGAGAAAATCCCTTGGAGAAAGGCACGGCAACCCACTCCAGTATTCTTTCCTGGAGAAGCCCTTGGACAGAGCTTGATGGGATATGTTCCATAGGGTTACTAAAAGTTAGATGTGACTTAGCAAGCATGCAGTTACATGCCCAAAAGAATGCTGTTTGCTTCTAATTAATCCCTCTCTTTGCAAGATGATTCTTTCATGCTTTTTTTTTTTAAGCATACTTTTATTACTATCCACGGAAGTGTTATGTCATGCTTCTTGGTAAGCAGATTTGAACCTGACAAACTTGTTTAAAACCAAACAGGATGATAAGATTGATAAAACTGCCTGTATTAGTCTGCTTAGGCTGCCATAACAAAATGTCATAGATTGGGTGGTTTACACAACAGAAATTTATTTCCCACAGATCTGGAGGCTGGAAGGCTCAAGATCAAGGTGCCGTCAAGGTAGGTTTCATTCTGAGGCCTCTTCTTTAGGTTGTAGGGGGCTGCCTCCTGACAGTGTGCTCACTTGGCCTTCTTTTAGTGTGTAAGCTTGGAGAGAAAAAGAGAGAGAGAGATTTCTTCCTCTTCTTATAAAGCTACTAGTCCTATCAGATTAGGGTCCCACCTAACACCTAAGCTTAATTTCCTCCTGAAGAGGATGAGATGGTAGGATGGCATCACCAACTCAATGGACATGAGTTTGAGTAAACTCTGGGAGTTTGTGATGGATAAGGAAGCCTGGTGTGCATGACTGAGCGAATGAACTGAACTGAACTGAAGTCCTCCTGAAGACTATCTCCAAACATAGCCAGTTTGGGGAATATGATTACAGCATGTCAATTTTTGAATGATACAATGTAGTCCATAGCACTATCTGAATTTTTGACCCTCCAAAAGGCACTAGTCATTAAAAAAACCAGGCCAGTTCCATGCATATGTTCGTTTATGGCTTAAACAGCCTAAATTAAAGCGAAAATATGTTATGATATGCCAGTGTTGTTTGAGAAGATATTCTAACCACTTCTCTTTTAGCTTTAAATCAATAAGGTAAGATATTTCTTTTGTAGGAAACTTGAAAAATGGAGAAAAAAATGAAGAAAATAGAAACTATTGTATATTATCAAAACTCTCTGAGAAGCGTTTTTGAGAGTGAAAGGAAGTGAAAGTGAATGTGAAATCGCTCAGTTCCATCTGATTCTATTGTAGCCTGCCAGGCTCCTCCGTCCATGGGATTTTCCAGGCAAGAATACTGGAGTGGGTTGCCATTTTCTTCTCCAGGAGATCTTCCCAACTCAGGGCTCGAACTTAGGTCTCCCGCATTGCAAGGAGACTCTTTACCCTCTATGCCATCAGGGAATTTTGACAGTATCTTTTCTAAATATATATAAAATATATACATTTATTACTAAATATAACACATATTTGTATATATTTCTCAAGTTTGGAATCATATATCTGAGAAATATTACATCATGTTTTTTTGTACTTAAAATTTTATTGTGAAATTTTTTCAGAAAAATAATTTGGGGAATTACTGTTGTTTTCATTTTTCATTGTTTTACATGAGACCATGGGTTTATTCTTGTTTTCATTTACTCATCATTGTGCATAAATATTTTGTGCGGGTCTGATTATTTTCTCAGCATAATCCCCAAAGAGGAAAATTACTAGGTCAGAAGATGTCAATAATTTTTGATATTTGATTCATATTGCTGAATAGCTCTCCAGCAATATTGTAACAAATGAAACTCTTACATGATATTTGAGAGGGACAGGTTCATTTGCCAGCACTAGTCACTATACTTAAAAACATCTTTCTCAATTTGTAAAGGAGTCTGAATCTGGTTTCATTTTGCAACTGAGAATTGACTCTGTGTGTGTGTGTATTAGACTTTTTCTCCATTTGGAATTGTCTATTCTCATTTTTGCCTGTTTTTCTTTTCATGGAGTCTAAGTTTTCTTAGTAATTTGTTTTTCTGTTGATTTATTATTATTCAACTGTTTGTCATATAACACCGCAGCTTATTTTTGCCAGGTTTTCTTTATATTTGGCTGTATCGGGTCCTAGTTGTGGCATGCCGATATTTGTTGAGTCAGGTAAGATACTTTGTTGCCATGCACAGACACTAACTGTGATGAGTGGGTTCAGTAGTTGCTGCTTGCAGACTTAGTTGTCCTGCAGCACGTGCATGGGATCTTAGTTCCTCGACCAGGGATTGAACCTGTGTCGCTTGCATTACAACGTGGATTCTTAACTAGTGGACCACCAGGGAAGTCCCCTGCCAGGTTTTCTTTTGACTCTTGATTTTGTGTATTTATTTTATAGAAATTTTCACAATTGTAGTAAATCTATCGATCTTATCCTGCCTGGAAATGATTCTCAGATTTAACGTGCATCACAATCTCTTAGTGTTTTCACTAAAACACGAATTTCTGGGCTCTATTATCAGGGAGTATTTTTCAATAATCTTTTGGTATGGCCCTGGCAACCGTTTCAGCAGTAACCCAGCTGACTTTAAATGAAGTAGTTAATGAATCGCACACACTGTGAAATACTGCTTTGCAGTTTCTTATTTTGCATTAATACTTAGATAAGGCTTCTCATGATAACATCACATATAAATGAAAGTGTGAAAGTGTAGGTCTCAGTTGTGTCCGACTCTTTGCGACCCATGGACTGTAGCCCACCAGGTTCCTCTGTCCATGGAATTCTCCAGGCAAGAATACTGGAGTGGGTAGCCATTCCCTTCTCCAGAGGATCTTTCCAACCCAGGGATAGAACTCAGGTCTTCTGCGTTGCAGGCAGAGTCTTTACCATCTGAGCCACCAGGGAAGCCCAATAGCTATCTATATTTTCTCTTGTTTTCTCCTGTAGCCATTTTTCTACATCCATCTACTTAGTTCTGCTGGAATTTATTTTACTATATGTTGTATCCCAAAACATCGAACCATTTCCCTAGGACAATTCATTGAACAGCAACATGTTTCCTCAATAATTTATAATTCCAATGTATCCTTTAGCAACAGTTTTATAAATATTTGAGCCCTTTGCTGTGTGTGTTTTTCTGTCCCACTGAATTGTCTATTCTGGATACTGTTTTCATTACTATATCTTTTTAATGTAACTGTTACTATGAAAAATATCCTGTTCTCAGGATTCTTCTTACTCAGAACTATTTTGGCAATTCTCACCTGTATAATTTTAAAACAATTAGTTTGTCATATTAAAATAATTTTTGAAAGTTTATTGGAGCTGTATTTAATATATAAAAAATATATATTTTATATCACATCTGTGCAGCTTTATAACTTCTCACCTAACACTAAGCCCTAAAGGTCACACCTAGTAATACTATCATCTTTGGGAATGAAGATTTCAACACATGAATTTTAGGGGATAGAAACATTCAGATTATAGCAACCATAAAGGAAGCTTTGCAACCTGTATGGAACTCTGTAACCTGTATGGAAACCCTTGTCTCTTTCCAGCCTCTTATGGTTAAGCCTTCTATGATTAAGTAAAAAGCTGTTAAAATTCTATTTCCCTTCAAAAACTTCCAGTATAATGAAGACTTCTGAAAAGTTTAACATTTTCTCTGCCAAGCAGGTTTCCTGTATTTAAATATTTATGAGTATGTGCAATATATGTCCCCTCTAAAACACAAATAGAATATATTGTAATATTTATTAAGAAAAATTTTGATTAATTAAATAGGTATTAGAATTGTACATCGTTTTAAGGTTGTTTGATTCAGAAGAGTATTTGGTTTCAGTGATAACTTGCATTATGAAAATACTTCAAAATGTGGTCTTATTTCCTTCTCATAATCTCTCCTCAGGAAGGTAAAGAGGAACCGTTAAAGACGAGCCTAGTGCTTCTCAGGGGTTACTTCACTGACTCAGTCCAACTCGCAAGTGTGCTGGCCTTTTTCCTTATAAGGACAGTGAAGTCCTGTCTATGAAGACCATGGTGTCCTGCTCAGGGACGCCGCAGCCAGAAGAGGAAAATCATCCCCTGACCAGGTTCAATACTGCCCCCATCAGGAGCACCTCTGTAATGGAAAGTTGCAGTGACTTGTCCAGACGTCAGAAGAGCAGGAGTTACCTGTTTTGTATATAAAAAAAGGACGTACTGTGTATAGCACAGGAACTCTATTCCATACTCTGGAATGACCTATATGGGAAAAGAATCTAAAAAAGAATGGCTCTACGTATACGTATAACTGTTTCCCTTTGCTGTACAGCAGATGCTGACACAACAGTGTAAATCAACTCTACTCCCATAAAAAATTTTTCATAGGTTATATTAGCTAATAGTGTAATCTCTAAATGAGGAAATGGTTGCTATAAACTAAAAATAAACGAGCTTTATTTTCAGGACCAAAATGAATAAATAAATAAAAAGCAGGGGTGCAATCAGGCCAGAGAAAGAACTTTGATTTTCATAAACAAACAGACAACAAATGTAGGACAGAAATCGTTATTTTCTGTCAAAACTGGAGGCTCAAATAAACCCTCCCTGATTTAATGTGCAGATTCTGTTACAACAGTTGCCAGCCACAGGGGTTTTCCAGCTGTCTCTTGATTCTTGGGCAGCCTTGCCTTTTCATTTGGCTCTTAGTTGAGCGGGCTGTGGGATTTCTTGTTTAAATTAGGGAAACTCCCCTCTCCTGGGCACTGGTTGGTGGGAGAACTCCCGGACTTAGGAAGGGGAGCTGCTGTACTTGACTCTAAATGACCCTGAGACTTTGGAACCTTCTGGATAGCACAGTTGCTTACTCTCTTTTTATCAATCTGAAAACCCAGTCAAGCAATACATTTCTAATCCCCTGACTGTCTCATGACCAGCTTGTAGGTATTAGGTCAAACAGTCCAGAAGGACTGTCATAAAGTTGTTGACTGGACTCTGTCTCAGGAAAAGTTTACGGTGTCCCAGCAACCTTTATGCTCACATCACCAACTCTGCGAGGTCAAGGGTATTATGTAGAATTGTAATGTGCTTAAAACTGAATCATGAACTGGGCTATAAGTAGTCTGCTTGTCCCTGGTTTATCAGAGAGCATGGCAAATGGCCCAGCTATGTATGCACTTCCCCAAAGTTAAGACAGTAGAAATGAGAAAACGGTTAGTCAAGGAAAAGAAAGCTTCTACAAAAGTTAAGTCAATACCAAAGAAGCTGTCCATCCCTCTACAGTTGTTGCATGTGCCCAAACATTCAGCTAGGTTGATCTGGAGCAAAATAAAGACAAATGTTGTATATGTAGTTTGTTCTAATATAAATGTCACTGTTACAGGGCACGAGCTCTCTAGGAGAATACTTCTGTTTCTATTAATCGCACTTCCTTTTGAAACGATAACTAAATGTAAGTGACGTCATTCTACTGCAGCTTTTGCGTTACAAATAGTCTTTGAGCATTTAATTATATATGATGGATGTTAATACTTCTATGTTGTATGTGAAAAAGGTTCTTATAGTGCACAATGTAGTAAAATATTTGTTTTACGGAAAGAGAGAAATACTCAATCATTTTAATTTACATTCCTGGACAACTTGGGTCATTCTGCCCCAAGAAGTTCTATTTTCTAAAGAATAGTCTATGGGGTGACTTCCTCATAGATTCAGGTTACAGCATGAATCAAATACAACCAGGAGACTTTTGCCATGCATAGTACCTTAATTTTCTAGAACAGGACAAAAGACAGTTATACTAAGTAATTTTTAATAAAACTCTGATTTACTATATTATTTTTAAAGACCTCTGTGAGTTTGAGATAATTAGCCCAAATGTTATGCCCCGATATGGTATGAAGAACAAAAAGGAATCTGCTAGTGATATAGTTTTAAGTGCAATTTTAAAACAAAACATGTAAGACTAATTATTTTTTTTATGATCAAGGAAAGACAAAATACCATGTTGTCTTTAGGAATATATGTTGGTATGAATGCATTTATTTCAATTAAAGAGAGATATGATACATAAAAAATAATGATAGAAGATTAAATGATATCTTAAACACAGGTAAAGAAAGAGATCTTTCTCCCTGTCTCTCTCTCTCTCTCTCTCTCTCTCTCTTTTTTTTTTTTTTTTTGAGCCAATAGGGGAGAAATTAAAGTGGCCAGCAGGGGGCTTCTTTTAGTTTTCTCCTTTAAGCACTAAACTGCAAATATGTTTGAGTCTTGAGTTTTATACATAGGGAATAAAGTCTAAACTAAACATGTTTTTCTTCTCTTTAGTTTATTGTCCTTTCCTACTTCCCTTCTCGCCATTATTCTTTCTCAAGACCTGTAAAATGATGTTCAGGTGGACCACTGCTGGCTCTGCATCCACCCCCATCCCCAATTAAAATTTTATTTTTGAAAACTTCCTGGCAGGCTGGGGAGATTTGGATGATAGGCTTCTGACCAGATATAAATTAAAATTAAATTAAGAGCAAAGGAGTATAGTCTGGATTGATGATTTAAATGATAGTTAGAGAAACTAGTTTCATCCTGAAGCATTTGGGAAGGACTTTCTGAAATGATGGGCTTGAATAATAGTATAAAAGTTAATGAATGGCCATGTAATGTGACATTTTAAAAGAGTATTATGTTTTCTCAGGAATTTGAGAGTGTGTGAAAGGCCTCCAGAACTAATAAGCAGATTCTGATCCATTTAGGAACATAGCTCCAAACCATCTTCCCATCCTGTTTGATTTGCATAAAGTTTCACTTGTTTTTTTACCTTCTTTAGGAGGCCCATTTCATAAATGTAGGCTCAATAACTTCACTGATAGTATATAACAATATACCAGAGAGAGAACTGGAGGGAAAACTGTGGCATTTTTGTGTTATCCAAGTGAAATCTCAAGATAAACTGAAACTGACCTCCTATAATTTTTCAAATAACCATTGGGTCCTGACAGAGGAGGCAAGCAAGATATCTATAAGGACTTTGAAGTCAGTAATTTCAGGTTAATACCCATTGTACAAAATTATGTTAGGATTTTGTTTAACCCTGAGAAAATGAAACTTCAACTGTCAAGGTAATACAGGAAATACAGAACATTAGTGTCATGTTTCCCAAACTAGGACCTGGATTTCTGAAACCTCAGGATAAGCCCACAGCTTCTCTCTGTTATACAGATTTACATGGGGATTTGGAACAAAGAAGATAAGTAATTTAACTGTTAAAAGATTTCAGATACTTTTATTCTAACCTAACAATACCATGATATGTAGTGTGATATAAAATTTAAATGATTTGTCTAAGATAAAGTATGAATCTTCAAGAAATTTTGAACTTGCAGTCAGTTCAGTTCAGTCATTCAGTTGTGTCCGACTCTTTGGCACCCCATGGACTGCAGCACGCCAGGCTTCCCTGTCCATCACCAACTCCTGGAGCTTCTCAAACTCATGTCCATCACATCAGTGATGCCATCCAATCAGCTCATCCTCTGCTCCCCTTCTCTTCCCGTCTTCAATCTTTCCAGCATCAGCGTCTTTTCAAATGAGTCAGTTCTTCGTATCAGGTGGCAAAAGTTTTGGAGTTTCAGCTTCAGCATCAGTCCTTCCAATGAATATTAAGGACTGATTTCCTTTAGGATTGACTGGTTGGATCTCCTTGCAGTCCAAAGGACTCTCAAGAGTCTTCTCCAACACCACAGTTCAAAAGCATCAATTCTTCAGCACTCAGCTTTCTTCACAGTCCAACTCTCACATCCATATATGACCACTGGAAAAACCAAAGCTTTGACTAGACAGTCCTTTGTCAGCCAAGTAATGTCTCTGATTTATAATATGCTTTCTAGGTTGGTCATAGCTTTTCTTCCAAGGAGTAAGCATCTTTTAATTTCATGGCTGCAGTCACCATCTGCAGTGATTTTGGAGTCCCCCAAAATAAAGTCTGTCACTGTTCCCATTATTTTCCCATCAATTTTCCATGAAGTGATGGGACTAAATACCATGATCTTAGTTTTCTGAATGCTGAGTTTTAAGCCAGCTTTTTCACTCTCCTCTTTCATTTTCATCAAGAAGCTCTTTAGTTCTTCTTCACTTTCTGCCTTAAGGGTGGTGTCATTTTCATATCTGAGGTTATTGGTATTTTACCCGGCAGTCTTGATTCCAGCTTGTTTCATCCAGCCCAGCATTTTGCATGATGTGCTCTGCATATAAGTTAAATAAGCAGAGTGACAATATACAGCCTTGACATACTTCTTTCCCAATTTGGAACCATTTTGTTGTTCCATGTCCAGTTCTAACTGTTGCTTCTTGACCTGCATACAGATTTCTCAGGAGGCAAGTAAGGTGATCTAGTATTCCCATCTCTTGAATAATTTTCCACAGTTTGTTGTGATCCACATAGTTATAAGCTTTGGCTTAGTCAATAAAGGAAAAGTAGGTGCTTTTTCTGGAACTCTCTTGCTTTTTTGATGATCCAATTGTTGGCAATTTGGTCTCTGGTTCCTCTACCTCTTCTAAATCCAGCCTGAACATCTGGACATTCATATTCTTGCACTGTTGAAGTCTGGCTTGGTGAATTTTTATCATTATTTTGCTAGCATGTGAGATGAGTACCATTGTGAGGTAGTCTGAGCTTTGTTTGGCTTTGCCTTTCTTTGGGATTGGAATGAAAACTGACCTTTTCCAATCCTGTGGCCACTGCTGAATTTTTCAGATTTGCTGGCATATTGAGTGCAGCACTTTCATAGCATCATCTTTTAGGATTTAAAACAGCTCAACTGGAATTCCATCACCTCACTAGCTTTATTCGTAGTGATGCTTCCTAAAGCCCACTTGACTTCACGTTCCATAATGTCTAGCTCTAGGTGAGCGATCACACTATTGTGATTGTCTGGGTCATGAAGATCTTTTCTGTATAGTTCTGTGTATTCTTGCTACCTCTTCTTAATATCTTCTGCTTCTGTTAGGTCCATACCATTTCTGTCCTTTATTGTGCCTATCTTGCATGAGATGTTCCCTTGGTATCTCTAATTTTCTTGAACAGATCTCTAGTCTTTCCCAGTCTATTGTTTTCCTCTATTTCTTTGCACTGATCACTGAGGAAGGCTTTCTTATCTCTCCTTGCTATTCTTTGGAACTCTGCATTCAAATGGGTATATATTGCCTTTTCTCCTTTGCCTTTCAATTCCCTGATTACTCATCTGTTTGTAAGGCCTAGTCAGACAACCATTTTGCCTTTTTACATTTCTTTTTCTTGGGGATGGTCTTGATCACTGCCTCCTGTACAGTGTCATGAACCTCCATTCACAGTTCTTCAGGCATTCTGTCAGATCTAATCCCTTGAAACTATTTTGCACGTCCATTGTATAATCCTAAGGGGTTTGATTTATGTTATGCCTGACTGGTCTAGTGGCTTTCCCTACTTTAATTTAAGTCTGAATTTGGCAATAAGGAGTTCATGATCTGAGCCACAGTCAGCTCCCAGTCTTGTTTTTGCTGACTGTATAGAGCTTCTCCCTCTTTGGCTGCAAAGAATGTCATCAGTCTAATTTTGGTGTTAACCATCTGGTGATGTCCATATGTGGAGTCTTCTCTTGTGTTTTTGGAAGAGGGTGTTTGCTATGACCAGTGTGTTCTCTTGGCAAAATTCTGTTAGCCTTTGACCTGCTTTGTTTTGTACTTCAAGGCCAAATTTTCCTGTTACTTCAGGTAGCTCTTGACTTCCTACTTTTCCATTCCATTCCCCTATAATGAAGAAGACATCTTTTTTTGGGTATTAGTTCTAGAAGGTTTTGCAGGTCTTCATAGAACCGCTTGGGTTTCCCTTGTGGCTCAGCTAGTAAAGAATCTGCCTGCAATGTGGGAGAACTGGCTTCGATCCCTGGGTTGGGAAGATCCCCTGTAGAAGGAAAAGGCCCATTCTAGTATTCTGGCCTGGAGAATTCCATGGACTGTATAGTCCATAGGGTTGCAAAGAGTTGGACATGACTGGGTGACTTTCACTCACTCATAGAACTGCTCACCTTCAGCTTCTTCAGCATTACTGGTCGGGGGGCATAGACTTGTATTACTGTGATATTGAATGGTTTGCCTTGGAAACGGACAGAGATCATTCTGTCATTTTTGAGGCTGCATCCAAGTACTGCATTTTGGACTCTTTTGTTGACTATGATGGCTACTCCATTTCTTCTTATCACCACTATGGATTGATCATCCTCTGCTCTGCTCCCTGGAGGCAGATATTTCATTTTGACATAGTGGTTGATTCAGTAAACTTTTATACATCAGCAAAATTGGTTGCAGCTTTTAACAATTAAAGAATTCTTAGAAAATTAAAAGTATAAAGTTGAATATTGCCTTACATCATTTGTATGGGTAAAGTATAAGTACTACTATAAGTGTTTTTGTTGAAAATCTTGGGATCTACCTGAGAGGAAAAGACAGAGGGGTTGGGAGCAGAGATATCAAGACTATGACTAAAACATAACTGTGATTTATATGTGCTGGCATAGCTTTGTCCTCTACCATACCTTAGTTCTCGGGGTTATCCTTCAAAACAGGGAAGAAATGCATTTTTATTACTGGATGATTTAACCAATGGCCAAGATTATGACTTATAACCTTGGATTTTAAGATTGTCTATGGGCATAATTTGAGCCTGAAATTTAATAGATTTCCTCTCTTTCCTAAAAGAAGAGGTCAGTAAGGGAAAACTTCTTTTATCTAGTTGTGGTTTATAAAACAGTTTCTGAGAATGACTTTGCAATGCCACTTACTTAGTCAAAATTACTCCTCAATATCTATCAATACAACTACCCTAAGGAAAAGATGCTTTTTATTTTGAGTCTCTTGATGGGCATTAAGAAGAATGTGCAAAAATAAAACTCCCAATATTCTCTCTTTTAAAAAATACTCTATCAGTTTCCTTTTCTTAAAATTTTGTTTTCTTCTGTGAATAAAAATGAGAAATGAAAGTTAATGTATGTAATCATGCATTCATTGAATGGGTTATCCTTTGAATTTTTCTTGCCTGATTATTATATTGTTTTGATAAAAAATATTAAGAGGAAAATGAATGAAAGGTGGATCAGTCAGTTGTCGGGCACTATTTTTTTAAAAAAAATTTATTGGTGTATAGTTGCTTTACAATGTTGTGTTCTTTTCTGCTGTATAGCAAAGTGAAACATATATATATGTTTTATATATATATATATATATATCCCTTCTTGTCTTTAAATTTCCCTCCCATCCAGGTCAACAAAGGGCACTGAGTAGAATTTCCTGTGCTATACAGTAAATTCTCATTAGTTATCTGTTTCTGCATTTCTGCTTATTTTTTTGAATTCTGCCGTGAGAATGTGCCCTGACTAGCTTGCAGGAGAGGTATATGAGAAGCTCAATGAAGGACCAATGAAGGAGAGTTTTCTCAGGGATACTATCAAGGTAAACTAACCTCAACTGATCAGTTCATTGACAACCGAAACAACAGTGAGCCTAGCTGAGATCAGCCAACCCATTTTGGTTGAAAGAAAGGAATAAGTGGCTCTTGTCTTCAGCCACTAAGTCTGGGATGGTGTGTAAAGCAGCAATAGCAGATTGATAAAGGATCATCTGTTCCAGACTTCCCATTTCAGAGATGAGATAACTGAGACTGGGGATTTACATTGCATTCAACTTTATGAAGCTACTGCTACTGCTGCTGCTAAGTCGCTTCAGTCGTGTCTGACTCTGTGATACTAGATTTTAAAGTTTTATGAAGCCCCAGATTTTAGAGTTGATAATTCTAGTGATCATTTATGTAAAAGCACAAACATCTAATTACTGACAAACTATTTAAAGCTTAGTAGATAATTCCAGATAACAGAACAATAAATAATGCTGCTTGGAATTGTTTTGATTAGTATTATTTTTAAGTTTAAAGAGTTTGTTTTGGCTAAGCTGTAGTCTTGCAGAAATTTTCATTCACACAAATTCATTCTCTTGTGCAATGGAAAAGATTCATTTAGTGTGCTGAATAGTGGCTGCTTTTGGTACTTGAGGGAATAGGCCTGTGAAGTGCCTTGCAGCTGTCCTCTAGAGACTGGACTAGTTTCCAATTGATTTCAAGTTGCAATTCAAATTATTGTCTTTTGTATATAACAACATTGTTTTAATTCTTGACCTTGCAAAAAATGTTGAAAAGAAAAATTTTTAACTTTGGAACTGGAAGAAATGTTGCTGTGGAATGTATGTAAGTGTAACACCATATGGGTCAGAAAAGTTCTTTTCAATTGTAAGTCAGGCTTTTGGATCTAAAATATAGGGCTTTTTACTGAATTACACCTTTCCCATGGCATTTCATTCATATTGAGAAGTATATATCCAGAAAACTAAGAGCTTGATATTTAACATGATTTCATTTTGTTAAGCATATGTCCTTTTTAAATCTTTATCTAGTAGGTTATTAATTATGTCAATTATTTTTTCTTTTTGGTCTTTTTGATGATTGCATGCATGCTTAATTGTTCAGTCATATCTGAATCTTTGTGACCTGACTGTAGCCCACTAAGTTCCTCTGTCCATGGGATTTTTCAGGCAAAAATGCTGAAGTGGGTTGCCATTTTCCTCCTCCAGGGAGTCTTCCCAACCCAGAGATCAAACTCATGTTTCCTGTGTCTAATGCATTGCAGGTGGATACTTGACCCACTAAGCCACTGGGAAAGCCCTAGGAGCTGATTAATAATCTTTAAATGAATTTTTCTTTCTTCTAATGCTGAGTTGCTTTAAGGACAAGATTTTCAAAGTATATAGCACTGGAATTAATTCTCTCTGATGTTCATTAGTTTACTTTTTTGCCAATGTCACCAGTTGGCAACAATAAATCTATATTCATGCTCTGAAATAACTTTATTTCTCTAGTCTTCCTATTGTTTTATGCCTGTGACAAGGTTCAAAGGATTTAAAGGAAAAAATATGTAAAGTAAATAGTTTGGGGATGAAGAGCTCTACCTTAAAATTTAAAGAGCTATGTTTTTCTGTCACCAGAATGCAGAATAGGCCATATTAATATCATTGTAATTATTTAAAACATTTATTGTAAAGATCTTGTGAATGCATTGGGCCTATCCAGATAATCTTGTATAATTTCTGCATCTCAAAAATTTTAACTTAATCAGCAAAATCTTTTTTTGCATGTAAGCATCATTCACGGGTTCTGGGAATTAGGATATAAACATCATTGGAGACATGTTACCTACTACATCCTTGGATTTAGGGGTTTGTGTGTTATCATAACATACTATAGTGTATAGCTGAGTACCAAAGAATTGATGCTTTTGAACTGTGGCGTTGGAGAAGACTCTTGAGAGTCCCTTGGACTGCAAAGAGATGCAACCAGTCCAACCTAAAGGAAATCAGTCCTGATTATTCATTGGAAGGGCTGATGCTGAAGCTGGAACTCCAATACTTTGGTCACCTGATGCAAAGAATCGACATTGGAAAAGACCCTGATGCTGGGAAAGACTGAAGGCGGGAGTAGAAGGGGACGACAGAGGATGAGATGGTTGGATGGCATCACCAATGCAATGGACATGGGTTTGAGTAAACTCTGAGTGTTGGTGATGGACAGGGAGGCCTGTTGTGCTGCAGTCCATGGGATCACAAAGAGTTGGACACGACTGAGCAACTGAACTGAACTGAACTGAAAAGTATATACTGAGTAATATACTAATAGAAGCCACTGGAAACTAACAACAGAACTTCATTGTGCATTAGCTACGGAGGTATATATGCTTAAATTGGTTGTTCAGTAGATTCAGATTCCTTTATTTTTATAAGGTTACAAATTACAGAACTCTCTTATGAAAGATATGCACAAAATGCACAAAACTGATAATTATGTATCATTCTCATATTTTTGGTTTCTAGCCTTGCCAAACAAAGTAAACACCAAATAATACCAAAACAAGCTTTATTCCTATTTGGGTATTTTCATATTATACACCACTTACTGTATAACTGCATCTGAAGGAATTATAACAGATATTATATAAATTTTCTGAAACGAGTGAGAATGTATTTCTAAAGCGTATTTAATTATATCAAAAACTGCATTTTATTTAATGGATTGTTTTCTTATGTGGCCCCAAAGACCTTTTAATCTATAAATAATATCTTATGCTTAGCTAACATTATGTAATTACTTTCAGGTGGAATCTTGTGATGTGGAAGCAGTCATGAAAAAAACAATTTTTTTATGAGGCAGTTATATTCAAGATATGACCGGATCAAGTCAGATGATTAAGGTACAAGTAGCAAGACTGCAAATGAAATTTTGTGGGTTCAGACATTATTGTTTCATATAAGAGAGGAAGCTAATGAGTGTGGGGCCTGTCCTAATTTTTTATTATTTCAACTCCAGTAGATCATAATTCAACCATTTATTTATTAATTGATTCATGCATTTGTTATTTTAACATACCTTCAATACCCACTAGAATGATAGTGTAGTTCATTTATAAAGATATAGGCTTTGGTGACAGATTGACATCTAAGTTTTTTGTTTGTTTGTTTTTGTTTTTTAAATTTTTATTTTTACTTTATTTTACTTTACAGTACTGTATTGGTTTTGGCATACATTGACATGAATCCGTCATGGGTGTACATGAACTC
>SJYX01003162.1:34392-54178 GCA_006410675.1 Oreotragus oreotragus
TTTCACAAAATTCTCTAGCAAAATGCCTTTGCTTGCTTGTGCTCTGTTTCATCCCTGCTCTTGGAGACTGTGCTGGTATAGGCCCTGTGCCGATTTTCCTCTGCCGTCTTAACTACCGTCAGCAGTTCTGTAACAGGATTAAAGGGATACCTCCATTTCCAAAAATAGACGTTCAAGAGGCTTATTGCCCAGCAGAGGGAAGTCAAAATAACCCGTGTTTTATTCTTCTGGCATACAGATTTTCGGCTTCCCACACTGGGACCTTGTATGTAGAAAATGAAAACAGTCACAAAGCTTTCCTCAGCGTTAAGTTGTGCTGAAGCTCACTGCAGCTTCACTTTAACTCTCTTTATTGGAAAGAATTTGGTATAAGGTGGATTCACCTTGCCCATCATTCATTGGCTGAGATGCCAGGCTCTCCTGACAGAGTGGAAATAAGACCCCAGCATTACCATTTTAAAACTAAAAAAGCATAAAGAGAAGATACTATGTTTTATTGTAGTCACTTCACTCCTACTTGATATGCACAATTTATAATCTTGCACCATTTTTTTCTCTTTTTTATTGAAGTACAGTTGATTTACAATGTTATATTAATTTCTGCTGTACAGCAAAGTGATTCAATTATACATTTATACATATAGATCTAATTCTTTTTTCTATTCTTTTCCATTATAGTATAAGAAATTGAATAATATTCCACAGTTTTAATTGCTTCGTGCTTAGAGTTTCTTTGAAGCCTGTGTTATTTCATGGGTGGAGGATGGTATATGGAAAGAGGTTTGGGATCTAGGCTTGATGTACTCTTTCCACTTTGAGGGTATTTGACTTGGGGCAAATCACTTAAATTCTAAAATGAAGCTTCAGTTCAGTTCAATTGCTCAGTCGTGTCCGACTCTTTGCGACCCCAGGAATTGCAGCACGCCAGGCCTCCCTGTCCATCACCAGCTCCCGGAGTTCACTCAGACTCACGTCCATCGAGTCAGTGATGCCATCCACCCATCTCATCCTCGGTCGTCCCCTTCTCCTCCTGCCCCTAATCCCTCCCAGCATCAGTCTTTTCCAAGAAGAGTCAACTCTTCGCATGAGGTGGCCAAAGTACTGGAGTTTCAGATTCAGCATCATTCCTTCCAAAGAAATCCCAGGGCTGATCTCCTTCAGAATGGACTAGTTGGATCTCCTTGCAGTCCA
This sequence comes from Oreotragus oreotragus, assembly GCA_006410675.1. Classification (NCBI taxonomy): domain Eukaryota; kingdom Metazoa; phylum Chordata; class Mammalia; order Artiodactyla; family Bovidae; genus Oreotragus; species Oreotragus oreotragus. The sequence goes on from SJYX01003162.1 coordinate 35,584, forward strand.
AGGGACTCTCAAGAGTCTTCTCCAACACCACAGTTCAGAAGCTTATAAGCTAATGATAACACATAATTTGAAAGGTTGATATAAAGAGTAAAGATGTTATATGTACAACTTGCCAATATAGTGGCTATCATAGTATAATTTTTTAATAAGTGATAACTGTCATTATTTTTATTATAAATTTTAAAATACTATTATGAAGATTATTGAACCTTATCAATAGGAATTTAAAAATAAATTAATGGACAGCTATTGCATGATTTTTTTGGTCCTGAATTCATTTATTGAAAAGTACATTTTATCACTCCTGACAGAAATGTTATCGTTCTATCATACACTAAATTTCAGTATTCAAATGCTCTTATTTTCTAGGCTTTTAGTCTGCTACATTGAGTGATTTGTCTGTTTATACATCAGTTGCTCACAAGAACTTTGTAATATGTTCTACAATTTGCTAGACTAATTCCCCTTCATTACTTTTCTTTTTTAGTACCCTGTGAACATGAAATTAATTGTTTGGTTTTCCCATCCTCCATTCTATTGATATTTTTATTGGAATTGCAGTAACTTTATGCATTAAATTATTAACCATGCATAACATCTTTTTTTATGCTCTTGACCTCCTCAAGAGCATCGTTTGCATTTCCATTCATTTCTCTTCTCCATTCCTCAATGGCATTGTATATTAAAGCTTTCTTCATGTAGATTATATATTTCTCTTTTTATATTTCTTACTACTGTCGTCATGAATCCTTTTCTCATGCTTTATCTTTTGACTTGTTTTTACTCTTGAAGGTGATTGGTTTCTATATATATTCACTTTGTAATTATACTGTTAGTCATCACTTAACATTATACTTACTTTTTGTCAAGCACCATTTTATGCACTTAAATATATTTAATCATTAAATCTTCATTACAGTCCTAGAAAGTGAGTACTGTTTTGTACTATATGAAACCCCAAAGCTCAGAGAAGTTAACTTGCCCAAGGTCGCACTGCTAGAAAGTGGCAGATCCAGAGTTTCAGGGCCTGTACTCCTAAGTTATATATTACACCATGCTCAGTCACCTAACTGCCGTTTGTGAAAATCCTTTGTAATATGTCTTCCATTGATTCTCCTGGGTTTTCCCCAAGGATATTGCATGTTATAGAGATGTCAGTTTTCTCCAAATTTAAATATGGGCTTAGGGAATTCCCTGGTGTTTCATTGATTAGGATTCGGCACTCACTGCCAGGGCCCCAGGTTTGATCCCTGGTTGGGGAACTAAGGTCCCACAAGCTCCATGGTATGGCCAAACAAAACAACCATAGATTTAATACATTGCAAATAAAAATTTTTTAATTAAAAATATTTTTTCACATGACAATAAGTTCATATGAAAGAATAAATAGTAAGAATAGACAAGATGTTTTTTGATTGGTATTGCATTGAAATTTTAGAGCTATTTGGGGGAGAATAGACATTGTTAAAGTGTAATTTTCATAAAGGTAAAATATCAGTTTCAGGCAAATCTAGAATGACAAGTGTAAAAGATATTACTTAATAAAAGAGGACCAGTTAGATGTTATGATCAGCTCAAAGAGCATCTGAAAAAACTAGGACAGTTTAACATATGTTAGAATAAGGTTGCTGGATTAGATATTTTTTTAGTTGCTAAGTTGTGTCCGACTTTTTTGCGATCCCATGGACTGTGGCCTGCCAAACTTCACTGTGTATTTCCTAAGCAAGAATAGTGGAATGGATTGGCATTTCCTTCTCCAGAGGACCTTGCCAACCCAGGGATCGAACTTGTGTCTCCTGCTTGGCAGGCGGATTCTTTACCACTGGGCCACTAGAGAAGCCCAAATTAGATATTAAACACTTCTAGGTCGTAAATCTTTAGAGTATCTGTTCCACTGGACAGAAATTATTAATATTAGCGTCTCTCCCCAACAAAGCTGGGCAGATTCATAAATAACTTTACTAAGTCTGAGACCTGGGGTTATTCCTCTAGACCAGGGGTTGGCAAACTATAATCTACAGGCCAAATTGATCTGCCTGCTGTTTTGTAAACAAAGTTTTATTGAAACACAGCCATGCCCATTTGTTTACTTATTTTCTCTGGCTGCTTTTACAATATAATGCTAGAGTTGAGTAGTTAACAGCAGAGACTGTATGACCCAGATAGTCATTTTTACTCTGGCCCTTAACAGAAAAAAAAAAAAAAAATTACTGCATACAGACCTACATAGTCCTTGTATAATGAATTCTACACATATTTTGTAGATTTATCCAAAGATGTTTTAGTTCTATTAGAAATAATAATGTTTTTATGTTAAAAATTCCAAGTGTTCACTGGCAGTTTTTAGGGAATATAGTTAATTTTCACATATTGACCTCATATTCCAAGACCTTGCCAGTAAACTTATTAATTCTTGTATCTTTAAAAAAAAAATAGATGTTTTAGGGTTTTCCTGCATAAATAGATAATAATGCCATCTACAAATAAGATAGTATCTTTCTTTCCAATCGGCATTTTATTTCCCTACCATGTCTTACTGCACTAGTTCATCTTCCAGTATAATGTGAAATAGGAATACTGAGAATGGACATTCTTAGGTTTCCCAACTATAAGGGGAAAGCATTCAGTCTCATCAATACATATATTAGCTGTAGGTATTTTTCTAGATGTACTTCATCAAATTGATGAATTTTTCTTCTATTTCTAATTTATTGAGTTTTTAATCATGAACAGATGTTGAATTTTTTCAAATGCTTTTACTGCATCTATTGATATAATCAGATGTTTTTCTTTTTTTATGTCTTCAACTCATGACTTACATTGGTTTTGGAATATTGAACCAACTTTGCATTGCCAAGATAAACCCCATTTCTTCTTGATGTGTTATCCTCTCTAGTAATTACTGGATTCCATTTGCTAAACTTTTATTTTTAGAAAAGTCAAGAATTGTAGAGCTTGCCATATCAAATCCTAAAATATAAAAATATGTTAATATTTATATCTATGTTATATGTATGTTATTTTTATCATACATTAATATAAAAGTATAGTACTAACTCATCATTAGAAAGGAATATCAGAGGACAAAGTGGAGAAACCAGAAATGCACCCCAGTATGTGTGTGCATGCATGCTGAGTTCCTTTAGTCATCTCCACTTTGTGCGACCCTATAGACTGCAGCCTGCCAGGCCCCTCTGTCCATGGAGTTCTCCAGGCAAGAACACTGGAGTGGGTTGCCATTCCTTCCTCCAGGGGCTCTTTCCGACCCAGGGAGGGTAAAACATCCTGGTATATATGAAAGGTAATATGTTATAAGGCTTCCCAGGTGGTGCTAGTGGTAAAGAACCCACCTACCAGTACAGGCGACGTAAGAGATGGGCGTGATCCCTGGGTTGGGAGAATCCACTGGAGGAGGGCGTGGCACTCCAGTATTCCTGCCAGAAGAATCCCATGTACGGAGGACCCTGGCAGGCTACGGTCCATAGGGTCACAGAGAGGCAGACACAACTAGAGCGAGTTGGCAGAAGCAATATAAAGGTACTATCAGTGCTGTAAAGCTCAGTTTTCATAGGGATACTGAAGATCTTGGACGTTTTGTTTTAATCTTTGAATCACGATTTACAATTTAAGTATATATTGTATATTGTACTTTAAGTAGCCATGTGAACACGTCACAGTTATTTTATATAATCCCATAGCATTTGACTGTAAAGTGAAAGTGAAGTCGCTCAGTCGTGTCCGACCCTTTGCAACCCCGTGGACTGTAACCTACTGGCTTCTCCATCCATGGGATTCTCCAGGCAAGAATACTGGAGTGGGTTGCCATTTCCTTCTCCAATTTGACTGTAAACCCTCAACAAATGTTTGTTGAATGAATGAATTAGATTAATGCCATTTTTTTAGTAATCAAAAGGGTTTGAAATCATGTTTTCTTCTTTTTCTCTGTGTTTTCCTATTGGTAGCATTAGAAACAAATGCTTCTGAAATCTAATTTTAAATTAGAAATTTATAAAATTTTTAAAATCTGATTTAAAATATATACTAGACTGATTATCCGCTATGTCACACTGAAGATTGACCTTTCTGCCACTTTGAGATGGTTTGGATGGCTCATTTCCTTTTGGTGACATGAAGCATAGGAATGCGACTTAGTTGAACAAGAAAACTCATGTTGTAGAAAGCTCCCCTTCATCAGCTGTGTTGATTTGGTAGTGATTTGAAGACCTTCACACCCTGCAATGCCAAGTTCTCAGAGTGGTTAGAAACTCCTGACTTAGAATACCAGGTTTACTGGCCACGTCAACTCTCACTTTGTTCATTAAAGAGAATGAGATTTTTCTAGATTAAAGAGGAAATCTCATTACCTTGAATTTTACCATTTTAGAGTTTTGTTTTTGTAATTCTCACTAAGACTGCACACAGATTTTCCTTCCCCTCTGCCAATGAAGCTTCTGAATTTATTCAGAATCAGCTTAATAGAAATACGACTTGACAGTCATTTGTTTGTTTTAGTGTGGTTCATGTTACTGACCACAATTTTAAAATAGACCAGCAGTTCTTTAAAAATTATTTCTGTTTAAAAAAATTGTGCATTCAAATTGGTCTTTTCCCAATTATTTTGTATCTAGGAAGTATTGCTGTTTCTTAGATATGTGCCACTGATATGTACACATTTATCTAGCTGAACACATCATCATCATGGCTTACCAAGGAAGAAGTTTATAAGGAGGTGACAACAGGCAGTTAAAAGATGGAGGAATGTGTTTGGATGAGTGGTGACAAAAACCTAACACCTACCAATGAGTTATCTCGACCATCAGAGAAGTCCAGGATGAATTGTATATCCTCAGCCTGGGTTATATAATCCATCACAGGCTTGGGTGGTAGATATTTAAACAATGGGAAAAGTTAGCACATAAACATAGCAGCTAAAATGACAAGTGATTTCTTAACCAACCAGAAAAGGGAAACAATAGTGGACCGTCTTAGCAAATAAGTGGCCGAATTATTTATAGAGGTTTGGGAAACAGCCTGAAGCAATTTGCTCCATAGACACTAAAACAGTTTCAGTTAGAAAGATCGTAAAGATTTAATTCATTTTGTTTACTGAGGAGCTGATGTATTCAAGAGTGAGTTACCTAAAGAATCCTAGAGTTTGAAAATCAGAATCAATAATCTTTTCCCTTGTGGCAAAAGATGTACATCTCAGTTTTTCTTCTGTTTTCATTTTTATAAAAGCATTTTCTTACTGAGTATTTTTTAATATAATGTAAAGAGACAAAGTATTTACTCCTGAAGATTTCTCTCTCCTCCAGCAAAAAGTGAGGGCTGCTCTTTGTTGTGTTATGAACACTCAATATCTACTGTTAGCATTTAAGTCAGGGTAGGAGGTGAGAACAGTTAGAACTGGATATGAAACAACAGACTGGTTCCAAATCGGGAGAGGAGTACGTCAAGGCTGTATATTGTCACCCTGCTTATTTAACTTATATGCAGAGTACATCATCAGAAATGCTGAAGTGGATGAAGCACAAGCTGGGATCAAGATTGCCAGCAGAAATATCGCTAACCTCAGATATGCAGATGACACCACCCTTATGGCAGAGAGGAACTAAAGAGCCTCTTGATGAAAGTGAAAGAGGAGAGTGGAAAAGTTGGCTTAAAACTCAACATTCTGAAAACTATGGTCATGGCACCCATCACTTCATGGGAAAAGGATGGGCAAGCAATAAAAACAGTGACAGGCTTAATTTTGGGGGGCTTGAAAATCACTGCAGATGGTGACTGGAGCCATGAAATTAAAAGACGCTTGCTCCTTGGAAGAAAAATTATGACCAACCTAGACGGCATATTAAAAAGCAGAAACATTACTTTGCCAACAAAGGTNTAAAGGATTTCATGGTCACATAAGTTTGGGAAGTTTTGGGCTCAACTAAGTCATCATTTTCTGCAGCCTTCCTGGGTTGGGTGGGCCTCTTGCAGCATTCATGAGGCTGCCATGAACTGTGCCTCTCCAAGAGAAGACTTCAGTGAGGAGCATGTCCTAAACTTCTAGGCCAGGGGTTGGTAAACTTTATCTGTAAAGAACTAGATAGGATTTCTGACCACGTGGACCCTACAGTCTCTGTGGACACCACTCAGATCTGCCTCTGTGGTTTGAAAGCAGATCCAGGCAATGCCCAGAAGAGTGGGTGTGGCTGGGTTCCAAGTCAGCTTGATTTGTGGACACCGAAATTTGAATTTCAAATCATTTTCATGTATCATAAAATTTTATGATTCTTGATTTTTTTTTTTAACCCAACTATTGAAAATGGGAAAACTAACCTTAAGCTTGTGGGTTATGAAAAAGCAGGGAGCTGGCTGGGATTTATTCACCCATGTTTTAGACCCTAGAATCATTAACATCTTGTGGGACAAGATCAGGAAAATTCCCTCTGGAAAATGTTTCCTTAACTTTCCCTCCATCCATCTGCAGTGTACCAACAAATAACGAATCCTTTCTCCTCCTGTGTTTGCTCATCTGCTCGGTACTGTATATTCTAAATCTGTCTGGAAATGCCAGTTGGTTCTTGCTTCTCTTTTACCTCCTTGCCATGCAGTCTGTATTTTTGGTTTTGTGGCAGGCTCCAAGCCTAGTAGGGTATGTTTTAGGATTACAGTTTTTAAAAAATCTGGAGTCTTTGACACACTTATCAGGAATTGGTTATTGGTGTATTGTTGTTGTTTTTTAAATAAAAGGAGGTTACACCTTTATTTAGTGTTGTAAAAAAACAGGGATTGTTGTTATTTTTATTGAATTAAAGATTCTTTAAATTCTATAGTGCTTTGCAAATTTCAGAAGTTTCATACATGTGATTTCTTTTTTGAAATCATGTGTATGGGTCTTCCTTGGGGCACTTGGACTTTCTCTAGTTGCATTGCCTGGATTTCTCTTGTTGTGGCATGCAGGCCTAGTTGGTCCAAGGCATGTGGGATCTTATAGTTTCCTGACCCAGGGATTGAACTTGAGTCCCCTGTGTTGAAAAGCAGATTCTTAACCACTGGGCCACCCAACCCACGAAGTCCCTCATATGTATGATTTCTTATAATTCCATAATAACCCCTTGTCCCCCTTCCCCATATCATTTCTCCCCTTTTCCTCTTTACACTAGTAACCATCAGTTTCTTCTCTATTGGGTATTTGTGTTTTAATTGGAGTGTTTTGAAAAGTTGTCTAAGCCCAAGGGACTGAAGCTAGAGTATGGTGATAAATAGGAGTGATGATTAAAATAGCATTCATGAAGAGCTACCTTGTGTCGTGACTGTTTCACCTGCTCTTATCTGTAGTAACAACTGTGAAAACAATCCTAGGGTTGTGATCTGATGTATTATTTTTATTGTATTATGAAAATTATTTTTAGTTTATTATTCAATTATATTATTATTATTTCCATTATACTAATGAAGAAATGGAGACACAGGTTGAACTGCTCCCCCCCCTGGCCCACCCCGCATCCCCATCAGGATCTGGTAGAGCCGGGCTTGCTCAGATGCTTCAGTCTAAATTAGGTTTTGTTTATACAGGCTAGAGTCGCTGCCCTGGCTGGTGGTGGCAGTTTTGCCAGGTTTAATAAGGACTCTGTAAATTCTTCACCTTCACCGCTGTCTTATTTATAACTTAGCTTCTCCATGTAGGTGGGGTCTTAGCCTATAGAACTAGCTGTTGTGATGGGTGGACGAGTGGGCTTTCCTGGTGACTCAGATGGCAAAGAATCTGCGTGCAATGCCGGAGACCCGAGTTTGATCCCTGAGTCGGGAAGATGCCCTGGAGAAGGGAATGGCAACCCACTCCAGCATTCTTGTTGGGAGAATTCATGGACAGAGGTGCCTGGTGGGACACAGTCCCTGGGGTCACAAAGAGTCAGACACGACTGAGTGACTAACGTGACGCAGTAACATTGTGATGGGTGGCGTGTGATGTGTTTCTATGGTCCAGGCCCCTGAAGGCTGAGTACACACGCTCTCCTGCATTGGAGGTTCCAGGGAAGACAGCATCTTGGTTGGTTCTGTCTTGCCTTTTTTTTTTTTTCCCCTTTGCCCTCCATCTCCTCTGAGCTTGCCTCCTTCCGGTCCTGTCGTCAGCACATTCTAGCCTCAGCATTCTCTGGATTCGCCAGCTTGAACGGCAGTCCCTGCTTTTGCCTTAGCAACAGAAGGCTTTTTTAAATCAGAGAGGATAGTAGAGCCAGAGTCGGCCAGATTTATATAATGTAACTGGTAACGGGTCTCTCTGTGCTTTGCAGAAGCTTTTTGCTTGGCACCTTTCTCTTGGTACATTCTTTTTCTCCCTTCAGATCTCTAGAATTCCAGGCAGTCAATGACTTATGATTATAAATTTAATGTGATGTGGAAAATAAAACGGTCAGAACTTCTCGGAGTATCTCCACTCTGCCTGGCTTTTTGCCATATGAGCATCTGTTCGTATGTTTTATTTTTCTAAAGATATTTTTGATGTGGACCATTTTAAAGTCTTTATTGAATTTGTTACAATATTGCTTCTGTTTTACATTTGGGTTTTTTGACTGAGAGGCATGTGGGATCTTGGCCCCCTGACCAGAGATCGAACCTGTAACCCCTGCATTGGAAGGTGATGTCTTAACCACTGGACCACCAGGGAAGTCCCTATTAGTATGTTTTATCCTCACCATGTTTTTATAGTTACCATCTCAGGAATAACTTGTTTCCCTTAGTTATTGTATCCAAGGAAGCTGAGATTCCTTTTGACATATTAGTTTTAGGCAGTATTAGCAATTTTTCTATAGTAAGCTCACAAGCAGTGTTTCTGCTGGTCCATTATGAATAGACAAAAGTTTATCCCTGCCTTGAGTTATCTATGAAAAGTGATTGAGATTTGATAGGGAACAAGAATGACAAACACATTTACTTATAAACTGCACAGGCTCTTTCCCTCATTTATTAGAAGGATGAGGTCATGGGATAAGAATTGCTAAGATAAATAAGCATTGGGACCTTCCTGGCAATCTAGTGGTTAAGACTTCCAGTGCAGGGGGTGTGGGTTCAATCCCTGGTCAAGGAGCTAAGGTCTCATATAACTGGCAGCCAAAAAACCAAAACAGAAAACAGAAGTAGTATTGTCACAAATTCAGTGAAGATTTTAAAAATAGCCCACATCAAAAAAAAAAAAAAAACTTAAAAAAAGAAAAAGGAAAACAAGCAAAAATAAACGTCAACATTCTGACATATATCAGCACATCTGGTGTTTCTTGGGTCCATGTCCTAGAGTAAGAGTGATATAACAGGATAGGTGTGATGCAAGTCATCAAGGTGAGTGTGGAGACCTTCCCTCCTTGAAATGTGCTTTGTGTCCTGGGTTTTCCCTTTTAATCAGCTCGTATTTGTCGTGCTTCTGTATCCTGTGCAGTTTGGAATGGTACACTGATTTTTGTCCATCTATCTTTGTTGTTGAAATAAGTGTCCTCTAAGTAAATTAAAATTTTCAAATAGCTAAAGTTGAAATCAGGATGGGACATAGGTGACTTCTGGAGAATAAGCTTGTTATACTGCTTATCATTCTAATCACCAAGTTACTCTAATCTTTTTATGAAATGAGAGCTATTTTAAATTCTTCATTACATTTTCTTGTCATCTTAAGCACCACACAGAGCATAATTCTTATAAGCCAGTTACGGTTCTGTGAAAATGGAATGATATCCTCAGGGGCTTTAGAGGTGAAACTGTAATATTTACCCTTACACCAAAGGGTGTCAGCCTGTTTGAGATATGGTGGCGGCATCTTGGCTTTCTGTCACTTGGTTTTATACCTGTGTTCATCCCCAGCACCCTCCTCCACTCCCACCCTTTATTTTGCTGCTTCTAATTAATTATGGTCTACAAATCCACTCATTCATTTAGCCAACACACCCTGGTCAGGTATACCATGCATTGAGTACTGTCCTGAGGGCTTGGAGAGCATCAGCAGATAACATAGATTCTATTCTTATCCTCATGGAGCTTGTGGTCCAGAGGGGAAGACACACTAAACAAATAAATGTATAACTGAAGAATGATGGTTGTCATATAGGAAAAAAAGGAATAGGGGATAGATAAACAACAAAGCCTTACTATATAGCATAGGGAACTATATTCAATATCCTGCAATAAACCATACTGGAAGAGAATGTGTATATGTGTATAACTGAGTCACTTTGCTGGACAGCAGAAATTAACACAATGTTGTATTAATAAATCAACTATACTTCTGTAAAATAAATGTTAAAAACAAAACATTTATTAACCTAAGGAAAGGGGGTAAGGGGTGAATGGGAAACCTGTTTTAAGTAGGGGAGGGAAGAGCAGGGTTGGGATTTTGGAGGAAGTCCTAACTCTGGTTAAGATTTTGCATCCACCCTAAGTCACATGAGGGGCCACTGAGAGTTTTAAACAAGGGTTGGAAAGATCAGATTTGGCATGTGAGTTGGAATGAGTGCTCAAGAAAGGAAGCCATGAACTCCATCCTCTGCTAGACTCTCCAAGGAGGTATGAGTGTTCCAGTGAGGGAGCTCTTGGTCCCTGCATTTTTGACATTTCTTTTGATTGCTCAGCATAGGGGTTGGCAGGCTTTTTGTTTTTTCCTTTGAAGAGGCAGATAAGTTTGCAGCCATATGATCTCTTGCAGTTACCCATCTCTGCCATTATAGCATGAAAACTGCCATGGACAATGCCTAAAGGAATGCCTGCTGTTTTTAATTACTAAGTCGTGTCCAACTCTTTTGCGACCCCATGGACTGTAGCCCACCAGGCTCCTCTGTCCATGAGATTTCCCAGGCAAGAATACTGGAGTGGGTTGCCATTTCCTTCTCCAGAGGATCTTCCTGACCCAGGGACTGAACCCCATGCAGGGATCTCCTGCAAGGCAGGTGGATTCTTTACCACTACACCACCAGGGAAGCCCAAATAAATGCCTAGGTTCCCATAAAACTTATTTACAGGAATAGGTGGCAATGTTGAGTTAGTTCCAGGTGTACAGCAAAGTGATTCAGTTATACTTATATATGTTATCTATTCATTGTGGGATGTAGTTTGGTGACCCTTGGCTCAGAGGATGCTCTGTTTATCATTTCCATGGTCTTCATCATTGAGGTGGTTGAGCAAGAGGGGAAATGCAGTCTACATGGTTGTCCCTGGCCTCGAGCTGCTTATAATCATTACAGGAAGATAAGTATATACACTTTGGAAGTCATCAGCTAACATTACAAGGTAATATGTAATTAGGCATCAACATGATGAGCAAAAGAAACAGGAAATGTGATGAGTTTGCTCATTGGCTTGGAATGAGCATCTAGGAATGGCTGTAAAGGCTTCGTGGAGAAGGTGGAACTCTGACAATCACAGACACCTTGAAGTTGAATACACCTTGAATTGAATACACCCTAACCCAACCTGCTAATTTTACAAGCATGTAAACCCAGGTGGTAGTGATCTTAAGGCAGAGCCTAGACAAGAACACAAGTCTTCTATTCTCTAAATCTTGGCCCAGGTAGTCTTTCTCTTTCAGGTCTGGTCCTCCCACAGTCTGAAAATACCTATGTAGTAAATTCGTAGTAGTAAAGAAGAGAAGGACCGAGAGGTTCCAAGTTATGGGTTATTTGGTTCTTGAAGAAAGGGGTTCTTAAAAGACTGAGAATAGCATGATTGTACCTATTATTTGGGATGAGAAGGAGAGAAAAGAGAAACTAGTGTGGAGTGGGAAGGGAAGGAGGTGAACATGGATTGTAGAAAGATGCGTGGGTACACTGACATGTGGAGAAGGAAGCAATCTACATGTCCTCAGTAAGAAGAATCTCTAAATTCTTTACATGTACCTGTTCAAAGGCACATCTGTGCTGTTAGAGTACCTGACTGCTAAAAAGAAGGAAGTAGTCTGTGTGCTCCGATGTGGAAAGATTTCAGTGATGCAGTAATAGAAGATGAACAAAAGCAAGCCATAGAATAGTGGGTATATATAGCCTTTCCCCTTTATGTATGTAAACCAAACCCAAACCTGAGGTAGCCAACTTGGCCAAGTGAAAGCATGTATGTGTGTTTTATGTGTAAATGCTCAGAAAATGGTCTGGAAAGATGCACACCATAATAAAGAGAGTGTTTCTCTGGGGGTGGGAGGCTTTGAGCAGAGACTTAAACATTGCACTCTATTTCATAATTATTAGAATGGTTACAAGGACTAGTTAGGGAATGTGGGTTTGACTTGTACACACTGCCATATTTAAAATCGATAACCATTAAGGACCTACTGTACAGGGAACTCTGCTCAATGTTATGTAACAACCTAAATGGGAAAATAATTTGGAAAAGAATAGATAACATATATAAGTATAACTGAATCACTTTGCTGTACACCTGGAACTAACTCAACATTGCCAATATAAAATAAAAAGTTTTAAAAAAATGTTTATTTTTGTTATAAATAATGATTTTAAAAGAGAATTATTAAAACAATAAGGGAACTTCCCTGGTGGTCGAGTGATTAAGCTTCACACCCCCAGTTCAAGGTCAGGGTTCTCCTGGTTGGGGAACTAAGATCCCACAGGCCACATGGCACAGCCAAAAAACAGTAGCAAGTGCCAGGTTGGGTGAGAGTTGGAGGGAAGGATCTGACAGTTGAACTGGGTTGTCTCCAAAGTGGTTCTGGGAATCGCAGGTGATTAGAGCCCAAGGGGGCCTGTCTTGTTTCAGGAAGTCCAAAACTTAGCTGGGGATCAGAATCATTGGGAAAGCTTAAAAACCAAATCAGACCAAAACAGATCCCTGGCCACCTGATCTCAGATGATGGGCTGGGGATGTGGATTTTCAAAAAGCTTCTCAAGGTAATGTTGATGTTGCAGTTGAGGCCCCAGGCTTGCCCTGAAGCTCTGATTTAATTCCCCTGCCTCAGTATCAAGGAGAGATGGAAGAATCTCAGTCATAGAAAACCAGCCTTAGGTTTTCTGGCTCCTGTTCTCCTCAGCTTTTTTCATTGACTGTGTCTCTTGATTTAGATGTTTTCCCTAGCATCAGCTTTTAGGCATCATCTCAGCTTGTTTTTACATTTTATAGGGAACTTTCTTAAATGCTGATTTTGAACTTTAACTGCCCTCCTTCCCATGCTTTGTTCTTAGGCTCTTAGGTGGCTGCAGGTCCATGCTCCATTGATCATGACCTCAGCAAATAGGAGGTGCATCTAAAAGTATTAACTCTGTTGTTTAAAGCTCATTCAGAACACCAAGGGCCTGCCTCTGATTTACAAAATAAAAAGAAAAGGCCATTTAGCTTTGTAAAGACAAAACCTTTGAAAAAAAAATCACACTTTGTCTATTGGTTAATGCCAACTGGGTCACCTGTAGTAGCAGCTTGAATATTTGTTATCCTGCCATCTCAGCTGATTCATCCAGGTATCAAGAAATGGCTACCCATCAGTTGGGTTGTAGCAGGAAGACACTATTCAGCAAGTTACTTTCCTCTCGCATTAAGATTTTAACTGCTGTGCAGCATTTTTAATATGAGTCCCAAAGTGCTTTCACGTTCATATTCTCCATTGATTTTATAATCAGTTTGCAGCTCCATTTTACAGATGGAAAAAAAGAAAGCTGAGGCAAAGGTCAGGCAACAAAACCAAAACTTTGCAGCCAGGATATCAGGCCCCCTGTGGAACTGTAGTCTGTTTTTTTTTCTCTCTCTCTTATGATGTAGCTGTTAAGAAAAAGGGCACAGTACTGGGGACTTCCTTGGTGGTTCAGTGGTTAAAAATCCACCTTCCAGCGCAGGAGACTTGGGTTCAATCCCTGGTTGGGAACTAAGATCCCACATGCCGCCGAGCAACTAAGCCCCTATGTGCCACAACTAGAGAGAAACCTAAGAGCTGCACCTAAGACCTGATGCACCCCCAATAAATGAATGAATATTAAAAAAAAAAAAATGGCACAGTACTAGTCACTTTTGATGGGAATGATGATGGTTGGGTAGGGATTGTTCCATCCTTTCTCCTCCTCTTCCTGTGTAACATCTTCTTAGCTTTTGTTCCTCCTTTCCCTTTTTTTTTTCTTTCAGCTTGGATTCCTCAGTACCACCAGGGCTCAACCAGAGCAGAAGGCACTAAGTCTCATTGGCAAATACCACCACATCGACCGCATCACTGGCCAGGTGCTCACTTGTGACAAGTGTCCAGCAGGAACTTACGTGTCCGAGCACTGTACCAACACAAGCCTGCGTGTCTGCAGCAGCTGCCCCATGGGGACCTTTACCAGACATGAGAATGGCATCGAGAAATGCCACGAGTGTAGTCAGCCGTGCCCCTGGCCGATGATCGAGAAATTACCTTGTACTGCCTTGACTGACCGAGAATGCACCTGCCCACCTGGCATGTTCCAGTCGAATGGTACCTGTGCCCCCCACACGGTGTGCCCTGTGGGTTGGGGGGTGCGGAAGAAGGGGACAGAAATGGAGGACGTGCGGTGTAAGCAGTGTGCTCGGGGGACCTTCTCCGACGTGCCTTCCAGTGTGATGAGATGCAAAGCATACACAGACTGTCTGAGTCAGAACATGGTGGTGATCAAGCTGGGGACCAAGGAGGCAGACAACGTCTGCGGCCCGCTCCCGTCCTCCTCCAGCACCGCCCCGCCCTCCCCTGGCACAACCAGCCTTCCACGCCCTGAGCACACGGAACCCCACGGTGTCCCTTCCTCCACTCTCATTCCCAAAGGTAACTAAACCTTGTGAATTGTGTATATGAGGAGGGCTCCAAGCCCTGTGGAGCGGTACCAAGAATGGGCTGGGAGCCATGATGCTTTCTACATCTTGTCTGTTCCAAAGTCACCCCTTGAAGATGGGGCTTGCCTTTTGTAGCTATTTAAAGTCTAGCTTCCATGAACCTATTAGAAACATTGAGACTCAGAAGTGTTAGCTATCAGGGACGAGTAAATATCTGAGACGGAGAAGGCAATGGCACCCCACTCCAGTACTCTTGCCTGGAAAATCCCATAGACGGAGGAGCCTGGTAAGCTGCAGTCCACGGGGTCGCTAAGAGTTGGGCACGACTGAGCGACTTCACTTTTGCGTTTCACTTTCATGCATCGGAGAAGGAAATGGCAACCCACTCCAGTATTCTTGCCTGGAGAATCCCAGAGACAGAGGAGCCTAGTGGGCTGCCGTCTATGGGGTCGCACAGAGTCGGACATGACTGAAGCGACTTAGCAGCAGCGTCAGCAGCAAATATCTGAGAACTAGGTGACATCAAGCTAGAAAATTAGAACCAGGAGAAACAAGGTCAGCGCGTAGCCTTAGGGAAATCACTGAACTTCTGCAGACCCTGGTCACAAACTTGTCAATCATACGACACCATAAATGAGTGATTTGGCTCCTTTAAGTTCCCTTTGGATTAAAAGTTTTCTAACACCCAGTCAGTCCTGGGGAGACACAGCCGGAAGGTCAGAAGGAGAAGGGGAGAAAAATACCACGACATCTGGAAGGGAAAGATGAACGTTGGATCCGAGGGGAGTCTGAGAAACAAGCGCAGGTGTGTCAGGAAACAAGCACGTTTGTGTCATGTTGAGGGTAACTGGTGTTCACATCTGGAAAAAACTATTTTATTTTTCTCCCATAGGACTTTATGTCCTTCATCAAGTATATCCCAGTTTTCCCCAGAATTCATTTTGAATCTCAGGCAAGAACAACATTTAGCTTTTATTTTCAAATTCCTTTTGATTGAGTTTAATTTTCATGAGATGATGGCCGAAAACTGTCCAGCGAGCTCTCACGTGTGGTTATGTTTGACCTTTTGATGAGATCCCATAAGGAAGGCCTTCTCACAACCACCACTAGAAATGAAGAAGCAGCCTCAGAGAGCTCCCGTGATCTCTCCAGGTTTCCTCAGGGGTCAGGTCCTGTCTCTTGGGACTTGAAATCCCTGGCTTTCACTCCTTAATGGAAAATTGCTTGTGGAAGCTTCTCTGAAAACAGTCCACTAAGCTGCATGCCCAAATCTTGCTGCTCTATTACTAGCACATACTTATCAAGTCCTGCTTTATTTTGTTCACTGAGTATCCCACCAAACCTTTCTCTGGTCCAACTTAGATTGGAGTTTGAACTCTTTCCTTTATCTTAGTTATGTTTTCCATTTTACCACTGCATCATGAAATAGCCAGTTGGTGGGAGAGGAAGGATAAAGAAATTAAAAGACAGCGGAATTCAGTTGGAGCTAGATTTCCTAATAATCAAAACAATGAAGAGTTGACATAATACGTGCAGCACAGGAGAAGCTACTGTGAAGCTCAGGTGCTTGGTCCCTGAGGATGCCCTTGCTTTTGGCAGGAGAGAGTGAGTTTAGCTGTTAAGCTGAGTTTTAACCTCCTACGTAAAGGCATTGTCAAGGTCTTTGTGAAAATGTACAATATCATTTATTCTAAAGCTCCATAGGTCATCTCTTCTTGGATTGTCTGACCTGGTTTGGAGATGACTAGGAAGAGGATGAATGTGTAGATACCCCACATATAGAAAAGCTCTCCCCCCATCCTTACTCTTTTTTTTCTAGGCATCAACTCAACAGAATCCAACTCTTCTGCCTCTGTTAGACCAAAGGTGCCAAGTGGCACCCAGGAAGGGACAGTCCCTGCCAACACAAGCTCAGCGAGCGGGGAGGAGGGCATGAACAAGACCTTCCCCAAGCTCCAGGTAGTGAACCACCAGCAAGGGCCCCCCCACAGACACATCCTGAAGCTGCTGCCATCCATGGAGGCCACAGGGGGTGAGAAGTCAAGCACGCCCATCAAGGGCCTCAAGAGGGGCCACCCCAGGCAGAACCCACACAAACATTTTGACATCAACGAGCATCTTCCGTGGATGATTGTGCTTTTCCTGCTGCTGGTGCTGGTGGTGATAGTGGTGTGCAGTATCCGGAAAAGCTCAAGGACTCTCAAGAAGGGGCCCCGGCAGGATCCCAGCGCCATTGTGGAAAAGGCGGGGCTCAAGAAATCCACGGCCCCCACCCAGAACCGGGAGAAGTGGATCTTCTACTGCAATGGCCACGGTGAGCCTGCCAAACTCGTTCCAAAAAGAGATTCCACATTTTTTGGAATCTCTTCTTATACCAAGTGCTGTTTGATCTGGTTGTGATAGGAGAAATCAGGTGGTTAGCATGTGATGTGGTAATGTTCAAAGAGAATAACTCATCTCTCCTGGTTCCTCTGGGCGTTTAAAGGACAGTATTTCTGAATGAGACGAGACAGTGACCTTCAGGGTCCTTGTTTGACTTTGTCGTTTAACAGGTGAGGGGATCAAGTTCAGAGAAGTTTGGTTGCCTTGACCCAGGGGAGTCCGTCTTTTGTTTCAGTGCAGGTGGGACTAAATCCATATCTCCTGATGAGGCTGCTGAGAAAATAGAGGGAGGAAAAAGGCAACTTGTCTGAAGTGTGCTCGTTCAAATTTGAACCTGGCCTTTAGGTTCCTATCACTTTACCCACATGTATTTTTCCCCCCTTATATTTTTAGGATCTCATTTCTATGGGGAAGATAGGAAGGTTTTTTGGGTTTTAGATACCCAAAGCTTAGTATCTTGATCACCTGAGGCTGGCCCCATATCTCTTACCTAGTTAGCAGTGTGTATGAGTACGGGCTGGAATATTTCAGTTTTTTGTCTTTGGAGGGCAAAACATAGCTTATGAAACTGGTCCTGGTAGCTAAGTGTGATCTAAAGACTGCAGTTTTCAGACTGTGGCAGTAAAACTTCCATTTCTTTAATATTAAATAAGATTTCAGCCCTAGTTTTGATAATCCCATTCAGGATCTTTCTCCTTAAAGATAAAGGCGTAAAGCTTCACTTCCTGTAAAGTGGTTTGAACTTTTGTATTGAGTCTTAAACTTGCTTATACTCTTTGGCCCAGCAGTTCTATTTCTGTGAATTTATCATAAAGACATAAACCAGAAATACTAAAACAAAAAAATTTAAGCACAGGGATCTTGAACTTTTAATTCAACATCATGTATAATAAATAAAACCCAAAAGTAATCAAAGGGTTGGTTTTAGGGAAATGACTAAGTAAATTGTGGCATATCCATATTATGACTATGAATATTATATTGAGGTTGAGGATTATGAAATTTTTATGTTTTTTTACCCATGTTATGGGAAAACGTTTATACTAGATTAAAGAATAGAAAAAACCACCATACTACACACCTTATATAATATAATCTTCAGTTCAGTTCAGTCGCTCAGTCGTGTCCGACTCTTTGCGACCCCATGAATCGCAGCACGCCAGGCCTCCCTGTTCATCACCAACTCCCGGAGCCCACTCAGACTCACGTCCATCGAGTCCATGATGCCATCCAGCCATCTCATCCTCGGTCGTCCCCTTCTCCTCCTGCCCCCAATCCCTCCCAGCATCAGAGTCTTTTCAAATGAGTCAACTCTTCTCATGAGGTGGCCAAAGTACTGGAGTTTCAGCTTTAGCATCAGTCCTTCCAAAGAAATCCCAGGGCTGATCTCCTTCAGAATGGACTGGTTGGATCTCCTTGCAGTCCAAGGGACTCTCAAGAGTCTTCTCCAACACCACAGTTCAAAAGCATC
>SJYX01003162.1:65919-134857 GCA_006410675.1 Oreotragus oreotragus
TGTCACCTGCATATCTGAGGTTATTGATATTTCTTCCAGTGATCTTGATTCCAGCTTGTGCTTCTTCCAGCCCAGCGTTTCTCATGATGTACTGTGCATAGAAGTTAAATAAGCAGGGTGACAATATACAGCCTTGACGTACTCCTTTTCCTGTTTGGAACCAGTCTGTTGTTCCATGTCCAGTTCTAACTGGTGGGAAAACCGAGATGCAGAGAGTCACTTGCCCAGGGTCACACAGCTATAAAGAAGTAGTGCCATGTTTTAATCTCAGGCACCGATCTGACTTTGGCCACTGCTCTCTGATTCTCAGAGTCTGGATTTATTAAAAAAAAAAAAAATCTTGATTTTAATTTTTCCAGTGTTAGAAATTTCTAGGTTTCTGTGGTTGACATTTTGTTTTTTACCATGCCCAATCAAGAAAAATTTACTTCCCTTAGCAAAACCCAACTTGCTCTGAAATAAAACAACCATAAAATTGTCATCAGTAATGAGTTTGCCTCCACGGAAGCCACTGCGATTACCTCCTTTTCCCTTTTTCTTGGATTGCTTGCAGTGGAAGCATTCTCAAGCCAGGTACCCAAGGGCTGCAGGCTCTGAGGGCCATTTGGAAACAGAAAAGCTGTTTCAAAGAAGTCCGAGGTGATGGAGCTGTGCTCATAGGAGCCCGCATCTGTTGAACTTGGTAGTGCTTTTCTTAGCCCTGGATGGCAGCAGCAGCAGCTGCTGCAACCAAGAACCACCCCCCGCTTGCTTTGCCAGAAGCCTCCTGGACTCCAGATTCCAGACGGCCATCCTGTCTGTCAGCCCAAATTTCCTGTGGCAAGTAGATTTGAAGTGTAAACACCGGGGAGCCGGGCTGAAGGGAGCAGATTCTTCCACTGACGAGGCTGCCTGGTCCTTGCTGTGTCCTTAGGGCTGCACTCATCTCACGGGGAACAGGCAGGAACAGGTGGGCTGCTCTCCAGTCCCCCACTCCCCACCCTCTCTCTTTGCCACCTCTGCTTCCAGTAATGCTGTTTCCAGCAGACGGCACCTTTTGGTGGATCCTAGGATATTTGAGGATTATAAAGCACACACAGCTGTTGCAGGAGAAAAGCCTCTTACCGCGACAACTTCAAAAGCATTACCTTGTGCAGAGTGGAGGGAGGTGTGGCCTCTGCCCTTGGAAGGCTGCTGTCCTCCCCAGGCCCACCCTATGATGACTTTTTCCTCTAGACTTTAGAGGACAGGTATTTATGTTTTATAGAGGAGGAAACGGCAACCCACTCCTGTTACTCTTGCTGGGAAAATCCCATGGACAGAGGAGCCTGGCTAGCTACAGTCCCTGGGGTTCCAAAGAGTCAGACATGACTGAGCTACTGAGCATATTTGTTTTTGATGTATATTTTAGTCTCTCATTTATCTAACTGTTTTTGAATTTCTATTTGGGATACTGGAAAAACACATCAGCATTTTCACCACGTAGGGCTAAAATACAAGCAGGGAAAAAAAGTCCCTTACCAGTGAGTGTCCTTGAATCAACCTGGTCAGGTTTATGTAAGCAGATTTTGCAGAGGAGGGAGAGTTGCTAGAATGCTGTTGATTGTTCTTCACAAGTAATTAGTCGTTACCCTTGCAATGTGTGTACAGAATGTGATGTGTTGGGTTTCTAATATGTCAAATTGTAAAAAGTAGGTGGGTTCAAGTTTATAAATTAAAAAAAAATTCTTACTATGTTTTGTGAAATTAAAGATGCCACTGATTGTGGGATGTACTGTTTATACTCCAATAAGGAGAAAAAAGAAGGCGGCAATGGCACCCCACTCCAGGACTCTTGCCTGGAAAATCCCATGGATGGAGGAGCCTGGTGGGCTGCAGTCCATGGGGTCGCTAAGAGTCAGACATGACTGAGCGACTTCACTTTCACGTTTCACTTTCATGCATTGGAGAAGGCAATGGCACCCCACTCCAGTACTCTTGCCTGGAGAATCCCATGGATGGAGGAGCCTGGTGGGCTGCCATCTATGGGGTCGCACAGAGTCAGGCATGACTGAAGCGACTTAGCAGCAGCAGCAGCAAGAAAAAAAACAAACAACAAAACACTGCAACAGAGCTATGGAAAGGCATTGATTAAAAACATATCACTTATATGTAGAATCTAAAAAAATGATACAAATGAACTTATTTACAAAACAGGCTCACAAATATGGAGAACAAATGTGTGGTTACCAAAGGGAGAAGGGGTGAGTGAGGGATAAATTAGGAGTTTGGGATTAACAGATACACACTACTATATATAGGGCTTCCCTGTGGCTCAGCTGGGAAAGAACCCTCCTGCAATGTGGGAGACCTGGGTTTGATCCCTGGGTTGGGAAGGTCCCCTGGAGAAGGGAAAGGGTACCCACTGCAGTTTTCTGTCCTGGAGAATTCCACGGACAGAAGTCCATGGAGTTGCAAAGAGTCGGACACGACTACGCGACTTTCACTTCCACTATATATAAAATAGCTAAATGACAAGGTCCTACCATATAGCACAAGGAACTATATTCAATATCTTGTAATAGCCTATACCAGAAAAGAATCTGAAAAAGAGTATCTGTCTATCTGTCAGCCTGTCTGTATATCTGAATCACTTTGCTGGATACCTGAAACATTATAAATCAGCTGTACTTCAATTTTTAAAAAGTGCTTTTGGATATCTTAGAATGTCTAAAATACGGTGGCAATGTGTTAGCCCCAGTCCTGCCTCTTTTCCATGAAGTCTGACAGCCTGATGCTAACTGCGTTGTTCAGTTCTGAGTTTTCCGCTGAGGCCTGTTGGCTCTCTGGTCTCCTTCCTTCCTTCCTTTGGGTCTCCTCCCACCGTTCTGGCCGTTCCTTCTTCAACTCCTTGGCTAGGTTCTCCTCTTGGACCCCACCTCTGAATAATGGAGAGCAGGCTCCACAGATTCCCTCCTTCCCTGGGTGACCCATGGCTTTACATACCGTATATCCGCTGCTCACTTCCAAGTGCATCTTCCCAGCCTGGATCCTGCACCTGAACTCAGGCAGAATGCCTCCCACCTGCCTGACGGACCCAGATGTCCAGTAGGCAGCTCCCACTTCAGACGGGAAAATCTGAATCCTGAACCATCCAGTCCACATCAGTTACCCAATGCAGCAGATGGCACTCCAGTCTTCCCCCTGATTAAAGCAGACCCTAGGTTGGGAAAGCCATCCCTAGGTTGGGAAGATCGCCTGGAGTAGGAAATGGCACGGAGAAGGCAATGGCATCCCACTCCAGTACTCTTGCCTGGAAACTCCCATGGATGGAGGAGCCTGGTAGGCTGCAGTCCATGGGGTCGCTGAGTCAGACACGACTGAGCGACTTCACTTTCACTTTTCACTTTCATGCATTGGAGAAGGAAATGGCAACCCACTCCAGTGTTCTTGCCTGGAGAATCCCAGGGACGGCAGAGCCCAACGGGCTGCCGTCTGTGGGGTCGCACAGAGTCGGACACGACTGAAGCGACTTAGCAGCAGCAGCAGGAAATGGCAACCCACTCCAGTATTCCTGCCTGGAGAATTTCAAGGACAGAAAAGCCTGGTGGGCTGCAGTTCGTGGGGTTGCAAAGAGTTGGACACGACTGAGCACGCACACGTGTTAGAGTCATCCTTAACTCCTTTCCTTCTTTCTCACCCTGTATTAGATCCATTAGCCAATCCCACCTGCTCTATCTTCAAAACAGATGCAGAAGCCGACCATTCCCCCCTCTTTTCGCAACCACCACCCTGGCCCAAGCCACTGTCACCTCTCTCTTGAATCATTGCCTTGACATCTTAGCTGNAGGAGCCTGGTGGGCTGCCATCTATGGGGTCGCACAGAGTCAGGCATGACTGAAGCGACTTAGCAGCAGCAGCAGCAAGAAAAAAAACAAACAACAAAACACTGCAACAGAGCCATGGAAAGGCATTGATTAAAAACATATCACTTATATGTAGAATCTAAAAAAATGATACAAATGAACTTATTTACAAAACAGGCTCACAAATATGGAGAACAAATGTGTGGTTACCAAAGGGAGAAGGGGTGAGTGAGGGATAAATTAGGAGTTTGGGATTAACAGATACACACTACTATATATAGGGCTTCCCTGTGGCTCAGCTGGGAAAGAACCCTCCTGCAATGTGGGAGACCTGGGTTTGATCCCTGGGTTGGGAAGGTCCCCTGGAGAAGGGAAAGGGTACCCACTGCAGTTTTCTGTCCTGGAGAATTCCACGGACAGAAGTCCATGGAGTTGCAAAGAGTCGGACACGACTACGCGACTTTCACTTCCACTATATATAAAATAGCTAAATGACAAGGTCCTACCATATAGCACAAGGAACTATATTCAGTATCTTGTAATAGCCTATACCAGAAAAGAATCTGAAAAAGAGTATCTGTCTATCTGTCAGCCTGTCTGTATATCTGAATCACTTTGCTGGATACCTGAAACATTATAAATCAGCTGTACTTCAATTTTTAAAAAGTGCTTTTGGATATCTTAGAATGTCTAAAATACGGTGGCAATGTGTTAGCCCCAGTCCTGCCTCTTTTCCATGAAGTCTGACAGCCTGATGCTAACTGCGTTGTTCAGTTCTGAGTTTTCCGCTGAGGCCTGTTGGCTCTCTGGTCTCCTTCCTTCCTTCCTTTGGGTCTCCTCCCACCGTTCTGGCCGTTCCTTCTTCAACTCCTTGGCTAGGTTCTCCTCTTGGACCCCACCTCTGAATAATGGAGAGCAGGCTCCACAGATTCCCTCCTTCCCTGGGTGACCCATGGCTTTACATACCGTATATCTGCTGCTCACTTCCAAGTGCATCTTCCCAGCCTGGATCCTGCACCTGAACTCAGGCAGAATGCCTCCCACCTGCCTGACGGACCCAGATGTCCAGTAGGCAGCTCCCACTTCAGACGGGAAAATCTGAATCCTGAACCATCCAGTCCACATCAGTTACCCAATGCAGCAGATGGCACTCCAGTCTTCCCCCTGATTAAAGCAGACCCTAGGTTGGGAAAGCCATCCCTAGGTTGGGAAGATCGCCTGGAGTAGGAAATGGCACGGAGAAGGCAATGGCATCCCACTCCAGTACTCTTGCCTGGAAACTCCCATGGATGGAGGAGCCTGGTAGGCTGCAGTCCATGGGGTCGCTGAGTCAGACACGACTGAGCGACTTCACTTTCACTTTTCACTTTCATGCATTGGAGAAGGAAATGGCAACCCACTCCAGTGTTCTTGCCTGGAGAATCCCAGGGACGGCAGAGCCCAACGGGCTGCCGTCTGTGGGGTCGCACAGAGTCGGACACGACTGAAGCGACTTAGCAGCAGCAGCAGGAAATGGCAACCCACTCCAGTATTCCTGCCTGGAGAATTTCAAGGACAGAAAAGCCTGGTGGGCTGCAGTTCGTGGGGTTGCAAAGAGTTGGACACGACTGAGCACGCACACGTGTTAGAGTCATCCTTAACTCCTTTCCTTCTTTCTCACCCTGTATTAGATCCATTAGCCAATCCCACCTGCTTTATCTTCAAAACAGATGCAGAAGCCGACCATTCCCCCCCCTTTTCGCAACCACCACCCTGGCCCAAGCCACTGTCACCTCTCTCTTGAATCATTGCCTTGACATCTTAGCTGGTCACTCCGCTTTTGCCTGTGGCCCTTTTAGTTTATTCTTGACACAATGGCCAGAGTGATCCTGTTTGATGTAAGTCAGATAGTGTCATTCGTGTCATTGAAAAGTCAAAGACCCCAGTGACTTTCCATTGCATGCACAGCAGCAGCCTGGAGGCCCAGTGTGGTCTGTGCTCCCCTCCCAGCCAGTCAGCTCCAGCCTCCAGTGCCCACCATGTTCCCCATGGCCGACTTGCTCCAGTCACACCGGCCTTCCTGCCCTTCAGTGAAATGTCAACACCCTTCCTCCCTTCGCACCTGGTGTGTTCTCTCCACAGGGCTCACTCCCTCACCTCTAAGGCTTGATTCCAACGCTAGCTCAGTGGACCCTTCTCTGAGATACCAGGGAGCAGGCCCATATCTAAAATTGCAGCCCAGCCTGCTCCATCGCTTTCCCTCTGCTCTCTTTTCCTCCCTAGCTCTCCTGGCTGGCTGTCCAACACATGGAATATTTCATTACTTCCCATATCCCCCAACTGGATGTAGGCTTCACCAGGGAAGGATTTTGTGTTGCTTCATTCATTGCCACTGTCCAGTGCCTAGAATTGTGTCTGATGCACAGTAAGGGCTCAGTGCATTTTTGTTGAATGAATAAATCAGCATCTTCAGATACAGGCTAAGATGAAGGAAGAGGGCATTTTTGGCTTTGTGTTTTTGTGTGTGTGTTCCTCTGAGAAGTGAAAAAAAGGTATTAGTTGTCCTCACAGCATCAGTGAAATTGATATCTTTCATCTGGAAAACCATCTACTGTCTTGACAGAATTTGCCCTTGGTAAACAGTTCCTCCGTTAACTGCGAGACCTTTGCACAGTGGTTTTTAACGGCTCCCTAGATTCATCTGAGCTGGTACTGATTGCCCATTGAACCTTCAACAAGATAGTGATGAATTCTGCCTTGGAAACCACAATAGGGTTTCAAATGAAATCGAAACAGTTCCCCCAGCTTTTCACCTCCACAGGGAAGGAGTATTTTTAACTTGGGGCAAACCAAGTTCCCGGTGTGGATGAAGGAAGCAGTTTTCTGTGTGATACTTTTGGGAGTGATCGTTGTAGATACAGTGTGTTTTTATTGTTATTTTTTGACCATGTGTGATCTTAGCTCCTCCACCAGAGATCCAGCCTGTGCCCCTGCAGTGGAAGCGCAGAGTCTTAACCACTGGGTTGCCAGGGAAGTCCTGATAGAGCATGTTCTAACCGTCCTATGACATGCTGGTTACTGCAAAACACATTCATGTGTGGGGTTTCTGCTTTTAGGAGCATTTACTGTATTATCAGGCCAGACAGACCATGGCTTGGATAGCTTATTTCTGGAGGAGGTTTCCACCCTGGTGGGACCTGTTTGCCTCATGAGCTCTGGGCTTAGATGTGCAAACAGTAGACCCCCCCTCCATGGAACCCCTGGCAGAGAGAGAGGTTCTTGCACAACAGCTGGGTTCCTGTGCCGGGAAGCCTGGGTTCCCCTCACTGACAGCCACATGTTGGCCTAACTTCTGGTCATGATAAAGACTGTCCACCTGGCCAGACCACACAGCAAGGATGTGATAGCCTTTGGTCCCTCACACTCTCAGGGGTCTAAGTTACAGACTAAGGGGATGATAAATGGTGGGGGTGAGCAGTTTAGGCAAGAGGGATGGGATGACAAAATGGCTCCCATTCATTCATTCATTCATTCAGATATTCATTGTACTTTTTATTACTGCTAGGTGCCAGGAGTTGGTGGGAACCATGGTGATGAGAGCAGGCATGGGGCTCAGGCAAAAGAGGTCCAGAAAAGGCATCTCTGAGAACATGACCATTGTACAGGGCATTATATGGTAAAGCTGGGCTTTTATTCAGATTTCTGAACTTGACCTACATTGCTCTATACAAACATTTTATGTGCTGTGTCCATCTTTGCCCTGTGTCTGCTGTTGACAAACTTGAGATTACATCATGTTGGTGAAGAGCATGTTTGGGGTGAGGAGTCAGGCTAGGGGTGGAAGTGAAGTGGTTTTGAGCTCATGTGTCCTGTTTTCCACATGTATGTCTCAGGAGACTGTGTGTGTATATATGTGTGTGTGTGTGTGTGTGTGTGTGTGTGTGTAAACCAGCACAGGGATAACTGTGGAGTCATCTGTCCTGGGAAGAGTTTGTGTACTAATTGCCTCCATGTGAGTTTTTTTCATTATTTGTCCCTCCTCTTCCCCCACTTCTTTTTCTAGAAGGATAATGAGAACTGCTATACATTTCACAAGGATGGGAGATGCAGTGGAAATCTTTTTAAATGATGAGAATGTAGTACCAGCAAAAAGCTTATACTAAACACATTCATCCCTTCGATGTACTCATTCCTGTACCTCATGGTTGTATAGCATGGAATCCAGAGGGCTGTATCGTGGGGTCCACACGACCTCTGTTTCCTCCAGTACTTTCATCACTGTTTTTTGTGTCTCTTCCAGAGAAGGCTTTACAATGGCTCCTTAATGATGGCGCTCATTTCAGCTGTTTATCTCCAAAAGAAAGGAGCTTTAATACTTTATAAAAACCAGTTCAGGTTGTTATTAAAAGAGGACAAACCCTTTCTTGCATGCTGGCATTGACATGGAGCTTGAAAAGAAATGAGCCTCCAGTGAGGATTGTCACCCAGATTATATCTAACTCAGGGTTTTATAATGTTTGGGAAAATACTGTGTCTTTCACGATAACCTCATGCCTCTTTCTTGAGCTCTCTCAGGGTGGAGCTGGGCAGCCTGCTCACTCAGAAGAGGGCGCTCCTGAGTGCTGTCTTGACGCTCTGCATGTGGCAGGGGAGGCGACATTTACCTTTCACCCATCCCTTTCTGTGGGTGGCTATTGTCTTGTGCAATGATGCCCCTTCGGACACATACTAGAGCGATTTTAAGAAACCCAGGAGGCTGGGATGCTGGAGCCTGGCTTCATCGTTCCGTGCCCGAGATCCTGGTGCCAACAGCTCTGTCTTTGTAGAACTCCTTCCTTTCAGATTCGTTGCTCCAGTGACTCTGGTCCAGAAGTGGAAGAAACAGAAGAAGGCGAACCAGGGTGCTTTATAGTTTTAACACTTGACCCCATCCATCTCCTAATCCAGCCTATAAAATAAAAAGTGGTATTTTCATTTTACTGATGAGGACACTGAAATCTTAGGAGTCATTTGCCCCAAAGTCACACAACTAACAGGTCACAGAGTTTGAAACCATATCTTGGGATTTATAAGTTCATGATCTTTCTACTACTTGCACCTTAAAAATCACAAGCCATTTCCCTTGGGCCAGGCCCACCTTCTGAGACGCAGCCCCTGACTAGTATAGCCCCTGGTTTATAGGACTTGATGCCTTCAGTGACTTCTTTAGAAACTTCTACCATTCCCCAGAGCTCCAGGACCTGCAAACACAAGAAAAGCGAAGTTAACCTCATTGCCCATCAATCAGCACTTTCATGGGTTGACAATTACATTGCTTTTCAACCTAAGGAAAAAGAAGTTCGGCTAAATAAGTTAAGATTAATTCAACACCTAGTGACTGTCTTCAGTGAAAATTCTCAGAACTCTGATGGACAGATGACCAGGGCACCCTCCCAAGCCGAGAGTTGGTCTCAATCTCAATTTCACTAGCATTTCACAGTGAGGTTAATCATTGGAGTAGGAACTTTCATTTTTCTGTGTGTGTTTCTTTTAACACAGTGCTTTTCTAAGTCTTTTTGCCATTTGACACTTCAGTCTTGTAACTGATGAGAATGTAGTACCAGCAAAAAGCTTATGCTAAACACATCCGTCTCTTTGCTGTTTTCATTCCGTACATCCTGGTTTAAAGCAGTTTTAAGTGCTACCATCTCAAAGGTGGGAGAACTGCAGCACAGGGGCTCATTTGTGTTGCTGACGGCTACTGTCAGCTAACAACAGAATTGAGATCCTGCAACAGAGACTGTATAGTTCTCAGTATTTACTCTCGCCCTGTACAGAAAAAGCTTGCTGAAACTTCCTTTTTTTTTTTTTTTTTTAAGGGACCATAGTTTAAAGAACTACAGTTGGTATCCTCAGAGAAAAACTTTCCCAGCATCTGCTTGGTCAGTAATAACAGGCCAGGAAGAAGCGCACAGGTCATGGCTGACCCTGAGTGCATTCATATGTGGACTGTGCCCTAGGAGCAGAATTCAAGCAAATAATAATGTTCCTCTATGACACCACATCCCGTATGATCCACAGCAGAGGTACCACTAGCTAGCTAGGCAGCCTTAATGCTGGTCATTAATCTTTCTCCATGAGATTCCTCACCCATAAAATTAAACACTTAAAGAAAATGTATATATCCATGTAACAGTATGTGTATATATGAGTTGTATATGAATACATGTCTGTAGAAGTGTTATATATGTTACATATATAGCTTTAAAAGGAGTAATAAAATAAAAATAAATATCAAGCATAGTAATAAAATACAGAGACCTGTTCTCCCACCATGCAGCTTTGGAAGTTGAACCTTGTGAATACCTTTGAAGTCCCCTCTGTGCACCTGTCCAGTAATGCCCCCCTCCCTCCCCAGAGATAGTGATCTCAGTTAATCATTCTACTGCATTTCCTGTACTTGTATTACTGATTTTGCCTGAAACTTTTTTTTCCCTAAACAAAGAACACTTTCAGATCCCATCAAATTTTATGCTCCATCGGCATGACTTCCATTTTCTTGGTGCTAAACTCTTTGTCGTCAAATCTCACAAGAGCTTTCAGTCCAGCAAACACAGTTAACACACAGTGGCTGCCCAGTGAATACTCTTGAAATACTCTGCAGGTTTTTCTTTTCCCTTTGGTGGCGATGGTGGGATTGGGCAAAGTACACTTAGAGTCATGGGCTAGTTCAGACTGGTCTTCATCTGTGGTGGTCTGTGATCCTGTGCTAGGCTGAGAGGCTGGGGTCTGCAGAGCCAGTGGTTGCCTCCGCCTTCTTTGTCTTTATCGGCTCTACAGTGGGAGGGGCCAGGCTGGTTCACATGAGTTGACTCCATGTTTACATAGTAAAAGAATAAGGTGAAACATGATTCATGGTCCTTAAATTTAGCTTCCAGTCAATCTTAGTTGAAGGAAAATCTCATTGCATGCATTCTTCGTGTTTTCCTTTTTTTTTTTTTTTTTGCAATTTTTGTGGCTAAAAAAAGTATACATGCTGGCTTTTGGAAGAAGGAGCTATTGTTAAGCGTAAGCCTTTTAAACTCTGTAATTACTCCATAAAGCCTGTGTGTTTGCATCAGAAATGCATTTTGTCTTAAGCTGTAGTGCTCAGTGTATGGAGCATTTATAATGATGGGGTACTTCCAAAAATAAATCGACTCTATAGAAAATGTTAATCAGCTCATCCCCAGGGACCGTCCGGAGTATCTCCACTGTACAAATGAGGAAATGAACATGACAGTTAGTGGTTTGCCCAAAGCCACACTGTCACTGGCATCACGAAGATTTAAGCAAAGGTCCCACATACAAGAAAACAGTCATGTTCCCATGCAAGACACTGTGGGCCTGCCTCACACTGACCTACATTAAGATTCAGGGATGAAGCATGTTTGGAAGAATCGACTGCATCAACCACAAAGAGCTGGTTTGCTTCTGAAAGTTACCTGTGGGGTTTTAAATAGGACTTTTTTTTTTTTTTTTTAGGAGTCTGTTTGCTTGAAATCAAAAGCTGTGTATCACTAAAGATTTCTATGAAAACTAAAAAGCAATGGGTTCAAGTGTATTTCACACTGCCAGGGAAAAATAGTGTGAGAAGTATAATCATTTCTCAAAGTGTGGTATCCCACTTTTACAGTTTTCAAGAAAGCAGCCTGCTACCAGGCACTTACTTTCCGAAACCATTTTCAGGGGATTGGTTCAGGATATTCGCAGCCTTCCAAATCATCTGCCTCAGTGGCATGCTGTGACTGAGGAAAGGTTTCCATGGCTCTGGAAACCACAGAGTCTTCCATTTACAAGGACACTTCTGGAATTCTTAGTGCTCTCTTCTTAGGCACAAATGGATAGTTTATTTTATAAATATTTTCCTCAACAATGATTGGAGCAAAAAACTTTTTTTTTTTTCTTCCCTCCTGACTAACCTCTGCTGCTGCTGCTGCTAAGTTGCTTCAGTCATGTCCGACTCTGCAACTCCATAGACGGCAGCCCACGAGGCTCCCCCATTCCTGGGATTCTCCAGGCAAGAACACTGGAGTGGGTTGCCATTTCCTTCTCCAATGCATGAAAGTGAAAAGTGAAAGTGAAGCCACTCAGTAGCTCAAGTCATGTCTGACTCTTAGCGGCCCTATGGACTGTAGCCCACCAGGCTCCTCCATCCATGGGATTCTCCAGGCAAGAGTACTGGAGTGGGGTGCCATTGCCTTCTCTAAGACTAACCTCTAGTTAATTGAAAAATGCAGTTAACCATCCTGGTAAATTCTTCCTTTGCTTTCTTCCCCAAGCTTCACTTGGGAACTTGACTCCTTTTTTATTTTTTTGAGTAGTAAATGCTTTAAAGACTTTTTTTTCAAGATTTTTATTTTAAAAATTGAAGTATAGTTGAGTTATAATGTTGTGTTAGTTTCTGGAGTACACGAAGTGATTCAGGTTGACACATATGTATTCTTCTTTCGATTCTTTTCCACTGCGGGTTATTACAAGGTATTGGGTATAGTTCCCTATGCTCTGCCCTAGGACCCTGTTGCTCATCGGTTTTCTCTGTAGTTTGTGTCTGCTAAACCCTAACCCTAATTAATCCCCCCTCACTCCCTTTCCCCTTTGGTAACCGTAAGTTTGTTTCTGCATCTGTGAATCTGTTGTGTAACTAAGCTCATTTGTGCCATATTTTAGACACCGTATATAAGTGGTGCCGTATGTTATTTGTCTGTTTCTGACTGACTTACTATGATAATCTCTAGGTCCATTTATGTTGCTCAAATGGCACTATTTCGTTTTTTATGGCTGAGTAGTAGTCCACTGTGTATATATACACCATATCATCTTTGCTAGCTACAGTTAGCCAAGACATTGTTAGCTATAATAACTCTGATATCTGAGCATGTGAGTATGACTACTGAACGATACGGTATTGACTCAGAGTATTCATTCACCTACGGTAGTGACTACCAGAGCCCTTACTGTGGGGTTGTATTGGATAAATTTGGGCAAAGCCAATGCATGATTGCAAAGTGATGGTGCTTTATAGAGGCGATGGTGCTTTATAGAGGAGGACACCAAATTTTGCCCTGTTGGGAAGCCCCTACTTCACAGCAGGTAGATGCCAGGTACTTATCCTAGTTATCAGACCCCAAGATTTGATTTTGGCATTTCACACTCTGATCATCAGATCTGGGAACTACAGATCCACGCTGACGGATTTGCAAGTAACCAATGAGCTAGAATGACTCAGTATCCAGTGAGTTGGGTTCAAAATCCAACCTGCCTACCTTTGTGATATTGGGCAAGTTATCTTACTTTTCTTCTTTTTTTTTTTTTAACCCAGACAATTGAAATGTTAATACTTTATAAAAATGTTCCAGGAGCTAATGCCTTCACATAATATCTGGAAGATAATAGCTATTGTTATTATAATGTCATTTTGCTGTTGTCTTCATTATAACTGTGCAAGTCAACTTAGGAGGCTGAATAATAATAGATGAGAAAGCTGCCCTTTGACTATAGTATTTTAAAGCGTGAGAAGGAATTGGATTGGATCAGATGGGTGTTTTGTCAGTCTGTGTATTGGACACCATAGCCTTGACTCTCAACACCCTTTACCCAGACAGTGCTGGATTAACTCCACTTCAGTATGAACCTGTGGCTTATCTTTTTCTAGATTTCATGAAGTCACCTTTTTTTTTTTTTTTCATCTGGGAGCCTCTTGTTTATTTGATTCCAGTTTTTAGCAGCAAATAAAGGAATCACCTTGAGTACTTTGAGTTTGGCTTTCAAAACATCTTTAAGGGGCGATTTATTATTCTTCCAGGTTGCTCCTTCCTCTGGTTCCACTTTCCTGAGGTGACATTTGCAGGAGGGGGGCTAACTCATCCCAAGGATGGGCAGTGTATGCCAAGTGCTTCTAGAAGACACTGCATTCCCTTGATTAGAGCATGGGAAAGCATGCTTCTTTAAGTTTGTTAAAACAGAACGGCCTTCTATAAAGCCCTCATGTTTCTGTATTTTTTCTTTGTTTTGTGTCTGGTATAGGTATTGACATCCTGAAGCTGGTAGCAGCCCAAGTGGGAAGCCAGTGGAAGGATATCTATCAGTTTCTGTGCAATGCCAGCGAGAGGGAGGTGGCCGCTTTTTCCAATGGGTACACGGCGGACCACGAGCGCGCCTATGCAGCACTGCAGCACTGGACCATCCGGGGCCCCGAGGCCAGCCTGGCCCAGTTAATTAGCGCCCTGCGCCAGCACCGGCGCAACGATGTGGTGGAGAAGATCCGTGGACTCATGGAGGATACGGCCCAGGTAACGCAGCCCAGCTGTCTGTCCTTCCCACTAACCTTTAGGTTCCTGAGCTCCAGATTTTACCAGGTATATGTCAGAAGAGAAAAGAATTGCTCCTTACTATTTAGCTTCACACACACACACACACACATACACATGCACATCTCTTCTAAGGCAGTGCTTCTAAGCTGTTTTCCATTAATTATCTAGAGAACTTTTTAAAAATTCTGGTACTTGGACCTCACTGTAGACAAATTAGAATTTCTGAGGACAGGACTCAGAACGAGTACTTTTAGGAATTAGTATATTTAAAAGCCCTGTACGTGCTTCTAATGTACAAAACTGAGAATCTTTGCCTTCGGGATGGATTCTGGCATCAGACTGTACATCTAGATCTATTCCTTTTTTTCCCAATTTACGGTTTCATTTTGCATAACACACTTTGAACAAAAGCAAGAAGGAAAACTTTTTTTTATTCCCTTCCTGTAACAGCCGATGTTTTCTGTGATGTCGTTTAAGAAGGCTCCCTCTTACCACCAAGTAACCGCGAGGTTGCAGGTGAGGCTGGAAGTGTTTAGTAACAAGATTGATATGTCTCCCTGGGCTTATCCAATCAGTGTCTCAGATGAAACTGAGGGGACCTGAGAGGGTGATTTATTTGTAGTCATTGGTCCCTGGTTTTGGCGTCAGAAAGCACGGGATAGGAACCCTGGCTCTGACACTAGCTGAGTGACCAAGTGTGTTTCACTTCAACTTTCTCTGCCTCTGTTATCTCACTTGTCCCCTGAGTTCATTAAGACTCTAGGAGTAAAGTATATAAAATGCCTGACCTACTGAAGATGTTCTACATAGCATAGTTACAGTCATGATGTATTTACTTAGCCCTTCCTTAATCATAAGGTACTTCTCTGAAAGGCTGTGAATTAACTACAAATTTGGCTATTGAATCATAGTTCTCAGATTTCGATTGAAGTTTTGCAATGTATTCCCAAGGGAAAATGCTGCTGCTGAGACTTGATAAAAACCACTTAAAATTTAAAAGACCATTCTGCCTGTGTTCTTTTCCAGTGGTCCAAACTCATTACCTAAAAGAGTGAGGGAGAGAGTTTTTTCCCTGGTCCACTCTGATGTGCTATCTTTCTGTACCACATTTGTGTATCAAGGGACTCAATTTTATATATTTAAGAAGTCCAAATGCCTTCATCTTTCTATACTAGCAGTGTAGTGTTTCTTCATTATTGAAATAAACATTCATCAGGTGAATCTTTGATCCAAGTGACTGACTGGATAAAAGTTTGTTGGTCTAATTGACTCTGAAGGTAGTCTTTAAAGCTCCTAGTATACT
This sequence comes from Oreotragus oreotragus, assembly GCA_006410675.1. Lineage (NCBI taxonomy): Eukaryota > Metazoa > Chordata > Mammalia > Artiodactyla > Bovidae > Oreotragus > Oreotragus oreotragus. The sequence goes on from SJYX01003162.1 coordinate 81,357, forward strand.
TTTTAAAGTTTATTTTTAATTGAAGGATGATTACTTTGCAATCTTGGTATATTTTTAACTCCTTTGATATGGGGAAGTTCAGGGAAAAAGATTTACTAATAGAGGCAGGGGTGAGCTTTCAAAGGTACACACGGTGTCTTGTGACTTTCTGAGAAACCATCTCAATTAAATATGGTTCACAACTAAAACAAGGCTTTGAGTAGCTGGATTTGGGGGGAAAAAAGGGAGATGTTTGGCCTCCAATTAAATAAAATGACTGCAGTTCAAACAAAGGGACTCAGGAGGCAAAACATTGTGCTTCCTTGGAGTCTCAGCTTTAAGGAAAGAACTGTTAGGGCAAGCAGCAGATTGAAGAAGGATTTAGATACTTCGGAATAAGTCACTGGATCACCTTGATATTGCCTCCAAAAAAGAGAAAATATAATTGATACAGTGATAGGATTTGGTTACATGGAATATTTAATAATGTGGAAGGATGATCATGAGGTATTGTTAAGGGTTCAAAAGAAGGTTTCTCACTAGGAAAAACAAATATAAACATAGAAAAATGAAAAAACATAAATGCTAATATTGTGCTATTAAATTTAGGCAGTAGAACTAGAAGTGATTTTTAAAACTATTTTTTATAATGAAAATATTATTTTGTGATTTAAAACATTAAAAAAAATGACAGCTGAAAGGACCCACGAGAAAGATAAGTAGGGTTTTGTTTTACTGTGCTAACTTGAAAGAGGGAACCATCCTTGTTTTAATTGAGGAAGAGCCAACAGTGGTTTATATGCCAGTCCATTCTGTCTTGGGAGGTTTGTGATGTTGGGTCAGGTTTACCTAAAACTTACTTCATTTTTGGTTTCTGCACATCCGTCTCTTTTTTCTCTGTGTACACTCAGCAGTCATTTATAATTTGTTCCTAGTCTTTAAGGAACTTTTTTTTTGGGGGTGGTAATAATGGTAGTGGAGTATTGTCTACACCAAATGACCTTGGCAAGTGACCTTGATATGTTTCTATGATGGTTCCATTGAGTTCCATCAATAGAGCACTTGCTTTATTCCAGGCTCTGTCCTAGGTCCTGGGAAATGTGGGCCCAAAGATGCAGATTCCATGGAGGAGACTGCATGTCAGGGAGAGTAGTTTTTTCCTTGTTCATATCTCNGGAGTATTGTCTACACCAAATGACCTTGGCAAGTGACCTTGATATGTTTCTATGATGGTTCCATTGAGTTCCATCAATAGAGCACTTGCTTTATTCCAGGCTCTGTCCTAGGTCCTGGGAAATGTGGGCCCAAAGATGCAGATTCCATGGAGGAGACTGCATGTCAGGGAGAGTAGTTTTTTCCTTGTTCATATCTCCTCCACATATATAAAATATTCTAGTATCTATTTTTTTGTGGTTTATTTTTTAAGAGACAGTAGCACCAAAACATTCGGTAGCTTTCTCCTTGGTTCTAGTGTGGCCTGCGTTTTGAGATGGAGGCTAAGAAGGCAGAAGCTTCTTGTTCCATGTTTTCATATGTCCATCATTGTCTGGCAGTGTTGTGGACCCAGCTCTGATTCTAATTTTAATAGCCAATGAGCATAGATTTCTGGTTGCCAGCTCTTATTAATGGCACAGCTTGTTCCTAGTTTATCTCTGAGATTTGTGGACTCAAACAAGAGAATCAGAGAACACAGGGGGCCTAATTGAGACTTAGTTTTTCCATTTTCTGGTGGATTTGTATTCTGTGGGTATGGTGGTACTGCTGGCAATTTGAGACTTTGCCCCAGGAGTTAATGGGCTCTTAATGTGTAAAAATGACTGTGTGTGTGTGTTTAAAATGGTTAATGTTTTTTTCCTGTTCATGAGTCTGAGAACACCTATGTTATGTTCCACTCAGAGGATTGGTCCTGGTGTTCCTTTTGGTTACCTCTGTCACAACTAGTCCATTATTAACCTTGGGGACCTGTTAGCCATTTATGTATTAAACAAACATATCCAGAGTCTGACTTAAAAACAAAATTATGCATTAACAAATTATAAGTACAATTTACTTTATGGTGTATGGTTCTTTGAATTTTTTTAAAGACCATTTTTTAGAGCAGTTTTAGGTTTAAAACAAAATTGAGAGGGAAGTTACATGCACTGCCTCTCTCTCATTCACCGTTATCAGTATCGGTCAAAAGACGGGTATCAGGGGTATCCGTCAAAAGAGTTTTTTCCAAGAGGGAACCTATAATGACGTCTCATAATCACCCAAAGCCCACAGTTCACCTTAGCGTTCACTCTTGCTGTACGTGTCCTGTGGGTCTGGGTAGATGAGGTGTGTCCATCATTATCCTACAGAATATTTTCACTGGCCAAAAAATTCTCCATGGTTTACCCATTTCTCTCTTCCCCACTACCCACACCTCCCCGCCATCAACCACTAACCCTTTTCAGTGTCTCTTTCAGTTTCGCCTTTGCAGAATGTCATGTAGTTGGAATCATGGGGTGTTTTGCCTTCAGATTGACTTCTTCCACTCAATCGTCTGCATTTAAGCTTCCCAGATACTGGGGGGATGGACTGGGAGACTGGGATTGAAATATATACACTATTGATGTTGCCGTTTAGTTGCTAAGTTGTGTCTGACTCTTTGTGACCCCCTAGTCTGTAGCCTGTGAGAAGGCTGTTTATATCTGTTTATGACTTGATAGCTGATTTGTTTTTAGCGCTGTTTCATTGTCTGGGTGTATCACAGTTTATTTATTCATTCACTTGCCTGACTCTTGTCTTATCGGAAGTGTGGCCTGACGTTCTCAGTATGCTCTTCTTTCAAGTTCAATATCAAAATGGACCCTAGCCTTCCAGAATCATCTCTATTCTTTCCTTCCCAGGCATGAACTTTTGAGAGAATCAGCAAAGGACAGTAGTTGGAAATTACTGGGACTTTGCCAGAACTCTTTAAAAAATAAAACAAAAGCCGAATACAACTTTCCAAATTGTATGTTGTCTATTTTCTCCATTCTTTAACTTTTTTTTAATCTGTGTCTTATAAAGAAAGCCTTTTGTAAGTAAATATATTGAAGGTTTAAAAAAAATCTATTCTAACAGTTTTGTTGTTAAGGAAATTTCAGTGTGGTAACATTTTTTTATGTAATTTAAGAATGGTTTCTTTACTCATATATTTGGGTTTAAATATACCATCTTATTATTTTTTGTATTTGTCTTATCTGTTCTCTTCCCATTTTCCTTTCTTGTTAATAAGGTGTTTTTATTATTCTACTTTTCCTCTCATTAACTTCTTAGGTACACATTTTTTTTTTACTTTACTTTTAATGGATACCCCAGAGATTACAACACACAATTAAATTATGAACTATTTTATAAATGTGTACTTTTTATTATTTTCCAGACAACACAACAGCCTTAAAAGACGTTAAACATATTTATCCCTCTCTTGTGTTTTGTTGTCATACATTTTATTTTTTTAAGTTATTAATAATTTTTATTGGAGTATGGTTGTTTTACAATGTTGTGTTCATTTCTGCTGTACAGCAAAATGAATCACTTATAGCCCCTCTTTTTTTGATTTCCTTCCCATTTAGGTCACCACAGATCCCTGAGTAGAATTCCCTATGCTGTACAGCAGTTTCTCATTAATTATCTATTTTAATACATAGTATTGGTGGTGTATGGGCTTCCCTGGTGGCTGGCTCAGTGGTAAGGAATCCATCTGCCAATGCAAGAGATACAGGTTTAGTCTTTGGGTCAGGAGGATCCTCTGGAGAAGAAAATGGCAACCTTACTCCAGTATTCTTGCCTGGGAAACCTCATGGACAGAGGAGCCTGGTGGGCTACAGTCTAGGGGGTCACAAAGAGTCAGAGACAGCTTAGCAACTAAACAACCACATCAGTAGTGTATATATTTCAATCCCAGTCTCCCAGTCCATCCCCCCAGTATCCATATGTCCATTCTCTATGCCTGTGTCTCTGTTTCTGCTTTGCAAATATGTTCATCTATATCATTTCTCTGGATATCATATATAAGTGATGTTATGTATTTGTTTTTCTGACTTACTGTCATACATTTTAACACTACACATTTCTTAGCCTCCCAAAGGCATAATTATTATGATTTTACACAGTCACACTCCATGTAGATTTACCTGCTTACTGATTTTTTTCTGTTGCTCATTCCCCATGTCTGCCTGAGATCCTTTTACTTTGGCCTAAGAAATACTTAGCATTGGTTTCCAGCAATAAACTCTGTTTTTCTTCATCAGGAAAATGCCCACTGACTAAAATAAATTGCATTATTTGGGCTTTGTTTTTGAAGGAGAGCCGGAAAATAGAACTTAAGCTTGACAGTTATTTTTTTCTTTCAGTACTTTCTAGCCCGAGTTTAAGTTTCCCCTGCTAAACAGCAAGGGAGAGGATGCAATTTTATTTTTAAATCTGTATTACATAGCAAATTACATGGGTACTATTATGCCAGGCACTTTGGGCAATGCAAAGACAAGGGAAGACAGAGTTGTTGCTGTCAGAGAAACCTATTGTTGAAGGGAAGAAAGGTGTACATCTTTTATCTAAGGGAGTAAACCCAGGAGGGAGGGAGGAGGGAATTGGTGGGTGTGCAGTTTATCAACACAAAGGCTCCAAGTCAGGATGTCAGTGTGAAGAGTGTACTGGGTTAAATTCCTGTCCAGGTCACATACTTGGCATCACTGATTCGTTTTTTTCAGGAGAAAATGGGAACACCCTTAGTGCCTGTTCTCTGAGCTGTTGTGAAATTAGGTGAGTGTGACCCAGGGAAAACCCTTGGTAAATGTTTACCATGAATCACTGCAATTATTCCCAGGCTCTAAAGGCAAGAGAGATGGAAGAATGTTCTTGACTAGCTCCAACTCACATATCAATAGATTCTTTAAATCCTGAACACCAAGGGTTATTCAGTGCCGGATAGGGAGAGACTGCCAAGTTCAAGACTGCTTGATGGGTAGACGGTTGAGCATGAGGGTTGCCATCTGCATTCAGTGCCCAAGAACTGGAAATTCCAGCTAGTTGTAAATATTTATTCTTGTACTGCCTGAGTGAGTGTTCCTAGGCTGGCAGGAATGTTTTCTCTAGTGAAGAAACAAAGGGGATGGTGTATGTAGACAACGGCCTGCTCTTTCAAGGGCTGTCAGAAAAAGGACACAGAATTGAGCAACTGGATTTCTAGGTTTCCTTTTATGTTGTTGCTGTTTTGTTTTGTTTTCGGGTCTTTTTATATTCCAATAGGCTTACCCAGTGTATTGGTTTTCCTTTCTTCCCCCCTCATCTTAGACTTGCTTCTTTCTCTACAGGAAACCTTAGGCAAATTATTTCTCTGTCTCCTGTTTTTCTATTTAAAATGGGAATTCAAGTGGTATTTTTTTTTGTAAGCATTAAATCAGATAATGACTTGTTAAACTATGGGATGTAAAAACGTAGGATATGAAAGGGATGCCTACCGGCTAGGTTCAGAAGTTGCGGTGATTTGAATTTCCCAGCCTTCCTTTAGAGTTTCATTTTGAGGAAGGGAGGAAAAAGGAATTTCATGTACATTTAAAAATGATAAACAAGGTCCTATCATGTAGCACAGGGAACTATTAATATATTCAATATCTTATAATAAACCATAATGGAAAAGAATATGAGAAAGGATGTATCTTTGTAACCGAATCACTTTGCTGTACATCGGGAACCAACCCAACATTGTAAATCAGCTGCATGTCAATAAAAGGGGATGGTCATGTTAAAAACAACCACAATCATTTAAAATAGTATAAAGCATTACTTTAGCTGCCTGCTTTGACCAGAGATTCACAAATATGAAGAGTTGGTGTTGATCAGGCAGAGGATTTGGGATGTCTCAGCCCTCTCTCCCTCCTTTCATGAGATTAGCTAGATTAAAACCATACTGTAATGTACCAACTGGTGAATCTGAAACCAGTATTGTTGTGGGTAATGTCTACGTAGCAGAATGATTCTTTGTTAGAGATTCTTAATCCTTTCCAGGAACCACGTTGGAGACCTCGGTCCCAGGGACAGAGTTCTCTCTCTCTCAACCACAGTGGACTCTGGATTGGAGACTGAGTGATTTCGCTCTGTATAATCCACTGGGAGAATCTTAACTGAGATGATGAGCCCTGGCATTCTGTCTGTGAGGAGAGTACCACTGCTTTTGCTGAAAAGGGAACTATAGTTATTGATTTTTTTTAATCAGCTACAGGATGCAGCTGTCTTGATCTACGTTGTCCGAGAGCAGCTCTTTTCAGAAATTTAATATAGTGAGGGCGAGTGGCGGCAAATACCAGCTGTACCTTTAGCTGTTGACTTTTTGGCTTTTCAGATTTGTTCTTAACTTGCCAGTTGACCGTCTCGTAGAAAACAGGGATTACTGTCCTAAGGCCTTGAGATGTTAGCTAAACTGGCTTGTATCGAGCCCCTGACTTCTGCTGTGTGGCCACTGCCTGGGGGTCATTTCAGGTCAAGTTACTTAATTTGCAGAGTGTGACTGTGGGTTCTGGGGAACTTGCAGTATGGTGAGAGGACGACACTATAAAGGCATGTTGACACACAATAGGCCAGAAAGTTTGAGCGATGCTTGTGTTTAAGGTGGTGGTTGTGTACAAAGGAGCCAGGCCTATGAAGGAGGCTTTAGACATTTAATGACATTTCAGGCCATTCTACTTATTGTCATACTCCATGGTTTCATTCAGTTAGTCAACAGTCTTTTGCTGAGCAGCAGCTGTGTGCCTAGTACCATGTAAACAAGAAAGGTATGTGCCTTTCAACAGCTCACTCACCAAGATGGAGACACATGTGCAAATAATGACAATTTAGTGGCATAGGCAAGTGTTGTAACAGAAGTGTGCATGAGGAATTATAACATCAGAGGATAAGAGTACTCAACCCACCACAATATACCTAGAAAATAAGAACAAATGTATACATTTCTATTTGAAAGTTGTTTTTTTTTGTTTTTTGTTTTTTGTTTAAGACAGACTCTACTTTCTTTCCAGATTATATTTTGGTCTTCTTGTCCAAGACTTTCTCATGAGGTTTCTGCTGAGGGAGCCCCATCTGTTTTTTAACACTAAGGTCTCAAACTTTTGACTCTACAAAGAACGTGTATTTTACTTGGAATTTTGTTTCATTTGGTTCAGCAGCGAGCTTATCAGAACGTTCATTGTTCTGTAATAGGAAAGGTACAAGAATGAGGCTTCAGTGTCTCACTTCACATCAAGTGCAGGAGTTGGAACTTTGACTCTCCAAGAACTAGTAAAAGGAGCTGACATAACCAACAATTAGACCTTTGTCTTATAAACATCTGGTGAAATAGCATGTAAATAGTAGAGATAATGATTGTACATGACCAGGCCTGCACTTGACATCTACTAGTGGGGCTCAGTACAGCTTCGCTACTGTTTTATGTGTTGGAATTTGGATTCCATACACTCCTTTTTTGACTCAAGCAATAGCACTCTACTTCCTGTAAACGCATGTTATGGAGAAAGTGAACCAGTGTTTGCCTCATATCTGCCGTGTCCCAAACACTGTCTGGATGCTTTGCACCTGCTTTTATCTAGCAAGCTTCCTGATCCTGTGAGAAACAGGTATGAGAATTAACATATATTTCTGCATTTTGTTGAAAGCTGTGTCAGCCGTGTATATAACATTACTATAGTTACCCCTAAGAAAGCAATGAAAACGTGTGAATTATAGTTGTTAGATATAGCCCAATTTCAGACATGTAAAAGCGTTTGAAGTACGACAGGTGATAGAAAAGTCTGGGAAACAGATTCTTGGGATCTTGGGACTGGGTATACCTCCCTCCCTAACACACACATACTTACACATGCTTTCTTTCTTTTTTTTTTCAGTAGCCTTTACGTTTTTATTAATGATTTTTTTTGTTTGGTTGTACCACGTGGCATGCAGGATCTTAGTTCCCCAGCCAGGGATTGAGCATGTGCTCCCTACAAGTAGAAACGCAGAGTCGTATCCACTGGACTGCCAGGGAAGTCCCTTTAGAAGCCTTTAAAGATGGGATGGTTTGACACAAGGAATTTATTTAGCAAACAATTAAAGGAACACCCATTTTGTTTCAATGTCTGTACTAGGCACTACAGATATTAAATGAAAACACACAATATGTACAATGGAATAGCACTCAACTATTAAAAAAAAGAATGAAATTTTGCCATTTGCAGCAACGTGGTGGACTTGGAGGGTGTTACGCTTAGTGAAATGTCAGACAGAGAAAGACAAACACTATATAAATCACCTATATGTGGAATCTAAAAAAATATACCAAACAAGTGAATACAACAAAAAGGAATCAGACTCACAGACTCACAGAGCAAACTAGCAGTTTGGAAGGGAAGAAGGAAAGAGCAAAACAGAGATGGGGAGAAGGAGGTAAAACTATTGGGTGTAAGATAGGCTACAAGAATATATTGTACAACACAGGGAATATGGCCGATATTTTATAATAGCTGTAAATGAAAAGTAACCTTTCAAAATTATATAAAAAACAAAGGAAACAGACACACACCAAAACATACAGAAACAGAATCATCACTCAAGATGCCGGCATTTTATAGGAGGGGTGCATGTGTGAGCCAGATGTTGGAATATCCTCTGTGAAATGGCCATACAGAGGACTTGAAATGGGCTTTTCTTTTTTTCTTGGGACAGTGTCTCTACGTTCAGAAAAGGCTGAGTCTATCAGTGGATGATAGAGATGGGGAGTGGGAGGTAAAACTATTTTCCGCCCCTTTAATCCACATCCTTACTGGCTTCCTCAAAAAGTGCATTCGAGAGAAACAGAATCAATATTGTGAAAAGAAGCTTGTTTTCTCCATGAATTACCAGTGCTGGATGTCATAGTTTGCTTTTTTAAAGCCCAAACTCATATTCAGACAAAGTGTAATATCTTTGAATTTTGGCCTGGCTTCTCCATCCTACGTGCATGAGACTTGTCTCTTCATCTGTTATAACCCAAGTGCCAAAAGCATATACACTTACTGTTAAGGAATTATATTTCAGGCAGCTAGACTTTATTGTACACTAGTTAATTTCATCATTTTGATCACTTGTGCGTGCACGCTCAGTTGCTTCAGTTGTATCCAACTCTGTGTGGTCCTATGGACTGTAGCTCGCCAGGCTCCTCTGGAAATGGGATTCTCCAGGGAAGAATACTGGAGTGGGTTGCCATGCCTTTCTCCAGAGGATCTTCCCAACCCAGGCATCGCACCCGAGTTTCTTTTATCTCTTGCATTGGCAGGCGGGTTCTTTACCACTAGCACCATCTGGTAATTGCTTGTTCCTCACCATTTCCTTGGGGGAGAGACAGCTGTCATTTCTGATTTCCCTATTAATGTTTTTTTTTTTTTTTTTTTTTTTACTGAAGAAACTTTGATTTTTCCACAGTTTGGGCTGAGTCAAGGGCAGGCTGAAACAACCAACCATTAAAATGGCTTAGGGAAAAAAGTACTAGGGAAAGAGATGAAGGAAGTGTTTTGTTTTTATAATCACTTACTTACACAATAAGTAAGTGTCTTTTGAGAATGATATAAAACACAGAAGTCATACAAGAAAAGTTCAACTCCTTAAGACATATATAAGTCAGAAAACACCATATACAAACCAAAGACAAAATAATAACTGGGAAAGTTGTTTGCAGTATAGGGTTAATTTCCTTTAATAATGAAGGATTTTTGCAAGTTAATTAAACTAACCATCCAAAAGAAAAATGGATGGTTTGTGAACAAGAGCGTGCACAGAAAAGAAATCCTGAAGGCTCTTAAAGGTATAGGGATTTTTTTTTGTAACCTGCTCAAAATAGAAAAATTCAAATTGAAACCTGCACTGAGATGCAATGTTAACCTCTTAGACTGGCAAAGAGAGAAAAGTATAACTCCATTCTTGTGTTGTGAAGGGAATAAAGAAGGTGGAACAGTATCCATTGTGAATGGGTATGCACATGAGCCCACCCCAGTGGAGGGCCATCTGGCATGTACCAAAATACATGTGTTTTGACCATGGAGTCCACTCCTAGGAATACATCTTACATATGTTCTTTTTAAAAATTTACTTTATTGAGGTATATTATAAATCAATGTTGTATTAATTTCTATTATACAACAAAGTGCTTCAGTTATATATATATACACACACACATTCTTTTTCTTATTCTTTCCCATTATGGTTTATTACAGGATATTGAGTATAGTTCACTGTGCTAACAATTGGACCTTGTTGTTTGTCCATTTTCTGTGTAGTAGTTTGCATCTGCTAATCCCAACCCCCCAGTCCACCCCTCCTCCACCTCATCCTATGTATGTCCTTACATACATCCTACATATGTGCAGAATGGTGCAGGTAAATTATTCATTGTAGCATCACTTGCTAGTAACAAAAAGGTAGAAGCGTCACAAATGCCCTTCAATAGAGAACTGGTTATGTAAGCAGTCCATACAGTAGAACAGTGCGCATTGATCAGAACCAGTGAGTCAGCACTTTCTGTGCTTAACCTCAAGAAACATTTTTAAACAAAAAAGTACAAGGTACAGAACAGTATGAATGTAAACTGTGCCACCATGTTGTAAAAAAAAATTGTAAAGAATGAAAGAGAAGGTCTAGAATAGGGTGAAGAATATATGTACCTACCAGATTGGTGTAAGTGTAGACTATTCTGGAAGAATACATGGGGAGTTGGTAACAGTTAACACTGGAAGGAAAATGAGAAGCTGATATCATTGATTAGTGAGGGGAAAGTATTTTCAGAGTTCCCTTTTGCACCTGTGGCATTGTGTACCAGGTATAGTCTAATTCGAATGGCATAAATTCAACTAAGATTTTTATTAAATGACACTAATTTAATCAGATTTGGGAAGTTCAGAAAGTTTGAGTCCGAAAGATCAGCTTGAGCCTACTTATTTCAAGGTGTTTTTATGAAATTATTTTCTGTCCACTCTTCTAAAAAAACCATTCTAAAGGCTTTATTTAGCATCATGTAGACTATTTCATTATAATACTTGCTAACTTCAAGACAAATATTAAAATAACTTACTGGCAGCTACCAAAGGCCCTTTGGAACAATACCTCAGTCTCTGATTGGGTGGATCAATACCGTAAGATTGATTGCCTGCATGCATGCTAAATTGCTTCAGTCGTCCGTCGCCCACCAGGCTCCTCTGTCCATGGGATGCTCCAAGCAAGGATACTGGAGTGGGTTGCCATGTCCTTCTCCAGGGGATCTTCCTGATCCAGGGATCAAACCCACATCTCTTACCTCTCCTGCATTGGCAGGTGGGTTCTTTAACACTAGCACCACCTGGGGGGAGGGGGAGGGCAGGCTTGCCTGGTGACTCAAATGGCAAAGAATCTACCTGCAATGCTGGAGACCAGGGTTCAGTTCCTGGGTTGGGAAGATCCCCTGAAGGAGGCTGTGGCAACCCACTCCAGTATTCTTGCCTAGAGAATCCCCATGGACAGAGGAGCCTGTGGGCTACAGTCCATGGGGTTGCAAAGAGTCGAGCACGACTAAGCACACCACCTGGAAAGCCTACCATAGGATTAATGCACCCCAATTAAAGGATCAAAGCTACTGCACAGTAAGTCTCTATACATATCTTAAGTACACAGGTACCTGGAAAATTTTAAATTCACAGGACCTCCTTTTATATACTTGGATACTTCTATCGTGTCTTAAGGCAAGGATATGATTCTTGCAATCTTTTTTTCGTCATTAGAATTGTCCCAAGGCTCTTTTTGTGGGAAAGGCTTCCTAATGAGCAATAGGTCTCACTGAGTGAGGTTTAGGGAAACCTGTTATTTCCAACAGGGCCAACTCCTCCTGTAATGATGGGGCTGAGCCCTTGTAAGGCTGGGCTGTGTGCTTGATTGTGAGCTGGCTCTAGCTCTGAACTCAGGGAGCCCCCTGACTTACTCTCCTCACTTCCTTTTTTTGAGAAAGCCGGTTGGTGAGTCAGCTCAGGGTTGATGTCAGCAGCCTGAACAGCTTGCAGACAGTGGGTTGCCACGCCCTCCTCGCCTCCCTCTGGAGCCAGCTGGTTCTTACCAGCTCTGGCAGCTTTATACCGCATTGCTTGTGGCTTCCTGTGCCTGTTACCCTGCGCACCCAATTCTCTTAAGTTCTCTTGCTTAAGGCAAGGATTGGCTAGCAACCACACCTTGGCTTAAACATAGCAGGTTTTTTAGCCCTTGGGATTCAGTTTTGAAATGAACTCTTAAGGTCAGGATTAGCAAATGATTGGGGGCAGGAGGGAAAAGGAAGACAGAGGATGAGATGGCTGGATGGCATCACCTACTCGATGGACGTGAGTTTGAGTGAACTCGAGGAGTTGGTGATGGACAGGGAGGCCTGGTGTGCTGCAATTCATGAGGTCTCAAAGAGCTGGACACGACTGAGCAACTGAACTGCACTGTATATATACGACTATAGATAGATGGCTTCCCTGGACAGTAGCTCAGTTGGTAAAGAATCTGCCTGCAGTGCAGGAGAGCTGGGTTCAATCCCTGGGTCAGGAAGATCCCCTGGAGAACGAAATGGCACCCCACTCCAGTATTCTTGCCTGGAAAATCCTATGGATAGAGGAGCCTGGCAGGCTTCAGTCTATGGGGTTGCCAGAGTCTGGACTTGACTTAATGGCTAAACCACCATGTATAGCAACTGCCTTGACTGGGGCTTGAGATGCTTAAAGGAGAAACTCACCATGGCCAGCTAACCTGTTGTTGTTCAGTGGCTAAGTCGTGTCTTCCTCTTTGCGGCCCCATGAACTGTAGCCCGCCAGGCTCCCGTATCCTTCATTGTCTTCATTGCTCAGATTCATGTCCATTGAGTTGGTGATGCTTATATAACCTGGGCTGATGTTTATATAGAATCTTAAGCAAGGTTGCAGTTGAAACACAATTCTTGAATTACTCTATGCTTGGACCGATCTAGGGTGGGTTGAGGGTGTCTTTCAAAATAATACTCCAGTGGTTTTGGCATATTTGGGTCAAGTTAATCCTGAGAGCTTCTTGAGGGTGGATGAGTTTGTTCCATAGGTTCTGCTATTGGCTTGCAGCTCACCTGGGAAATGCATATTTTAGTGTTCACTCAACTCTGCCACCTCTGTTGTCTGGCACAGGGGTTCCCAGGGAACTTGAACATCTTGGTATCTTGACATTGTACTTCTGTTCCTGCTTCCACCTCTTGACCTCTAGAAAGGAGATCTAGAAAGCATTAAGGCTGCAGTGTCTTAGCTGCAATCATTGCCAGTGTCTTAGCTGCAATCATTGCATGCCAGTTGATGATTTAGATTTAAATGTTAGCTCTGTCCCCTAGTTATGCAATAGAAGCCCCTCTTCACTTCCCTTTCCTATAATCTGGGCTGGGTGGGAGAAGGAAGAAGGAAGATCGACAAAGCACTTAACAATCAGAAGCTTAGGAAAAGTTTGGGGAATTTTTGCCTTCAGATTATTTGGCCCATAGCCCTTCTTTATGTATTTATTGTCCCCCCTTTTAAAAGAAAGACTCAGGAAACAAAGAAAAATTAAAGCATAGTACAACACACATGCGTAACCTACCACCTAGATTGAACAATTATGTTTTGACATCTTTGCTTTATCTATGTATATGTGTGTGTATGTGTATATGTATGTTTCCACTCCACATTTCTTTTTGTAAGACTTCCCTCCAAATTTGTTAGAACTGCCAACCTTTCTTTTAAAGGTTTAGGAATCATCGTCTTCTCAATTTCTTCTTTTTTCTTTATAATTGCAAAAATTTCTACTGAGTAAACTTGGCTGCTTCTTCTCATGACCCCTTTCTCTGGATTGTATTGAAACAAGAATTCACACTCAAAAGAATAAAGTCATTGTTTGCTATCAGCAGGGACTTGAACGAAACTTTCCCCTTTTATTGGAGGTGGGATTTTTTTTTTAAGGGAGAGATAATCTTGTACAGGAATTCTTTAGTATCTGAACTTAAGAATTAAATAGATTCAGGTACGTGTTTTGAGGAGGTGGGGCTGGTAGCCATCATTATCTGAACTCTCATTTAGATCTGAAGTCCCGGAACCACATAACTTTGGGTAACAAAACCTTTCTTATCTGAATTCCTTTTCTCTAAACATAGGAACCACATAGATTCCAGTATCAAGAGATACTTGTATGGTAAGGAGGAAAGTGCTCGTTTTTTAATCAGAACCCAGTCTTACATACCTACATAGACCTATCAAAAGTCATGAAATTTAATTTGATCTTGGCAGCTGGGAGAGTGGAGGAAACAAGCTTGAGATAATATCATCATCCTTAAATAGTTGTAGTTATCTCTTTATTTGTGACTGTTATTCATTTGAGATAGACCTTTAGTGGAAATTGAATTTGTATTTTTTTAAGTAGTCACTGGTCTGTTAGGATCTGAAATATTATCTAATAGAAAACAAGGTTATTGGCCACAGTTGAAGTATCTGGTATTTACATAATCTCTCGTCTTTACCTCCGGGCAGCCATCCAGCCGGGTTGCAGGAGCCATTGAGTTATAGGTCCTCTGGCCCCTGCAGTCTGATGGACAGGGCAGAGCAGCTCCCTGTGGTCATGTGATGTCTTTGTATTGAGTTTACAAGGTTTGTCAGTATCTGTAAATACAGTGAGTCTAGACAGGCAAGTGACATGACTCAGCAAAGAGGATTAACTTGGATGGAAACTAGACCAAACCTGATGTTTTGTTTTTGAAGTTTTTATTGTGGTAAAATACACGTAACATGAAATTACTATTTTAATCATTTTTAAGTGTACAATTCAGAGGGATTAAGTCTATTCCCAGTGCTGTGAACCTTTATCATCCATCTCCAGACTTTATCATCCATCTCCATCCCAAACGGAGGCTCTCTGCCCATTGAGTGATGATGACGCATGATCTCGGCTCCTCCATCTCTGGCAGCTACTGCTCTACTTTCTGTCTCTGTGAATTTGCCTGTTCTATGTGTGTCTTATCAGTAGAATCATGCAATCTTTAATCTTTTGTGTCTGATCTGTTTCATTCAGCATTAACAGTTTCAAGGGTCATCCATGTTGCAGCATGTAGCAGAATTTCATTCTATTGTAAAATCTAAATAATATTCCTTATGTGTATAAACAGCATTTTGTTTAACTATTAGCCTGTTCATGGGCATTTAGGCTGTTTCCACCTTTTGACTGTTGGGAATTGGCTGCTCTAAACATTGGTGTACAAGTATCTTTAATTCCAAGATTACAGTTATTTTGGATACATGTGCAGAAGTGGAATTGCTGACTTATATGAGAATTCTTCGTTTAACTTTCTAAGAAACAACTACAGATTTTAAGTGAAAGTGAAAGTCGCTTTGGCCACCTGATGCGAAGAGCTGACTCATTTGAAAAGACCCTGATGCTGGGAAAGATTGAGGGCAGGAGGAGAAGGGGACAATAGTGGATGAGATGTTTGGATGGCATCGCCAAATCGATGGACATGGGTTTGGGTAGTTGGTGATGGACAGGAAGGCCTGGCGTGCTGCGATTCATGGGGTCGCAAAGAGTCGGACATGACTGAGTGACTGAACTGAAAGTCGCTTAGTCGTGTGTGACTCTTTTGACTATACAGTCCATGGAATTCTCCAGGCCAGAATACTGGAGTGAGTATCCTTTCCCTTTTTCAGGGAATCTTCCCCACCCAAGGATCGAAACCAGGTCTCTCGAATTGCAGGTGGATTCTTTACCAGCTGAGCCACAAGGGAAGCCCATGAATACTGGAGTAGGTAGCCTATCCCTTCTCCAGTAGCCTTTCCCAACCCAGGAATCAATCTGGGGTCTCCTGCATTGCAGGAGAGTTCTTTACCAACTGAGATATCAAGGAAGCCCACAGTTTTAAAATATATTTTAAATGTAATTGTGGCATCATATTTTTGTGTGAGTGAAATTCGATCAAAATCTGTATTTTAGTTAATAATACTGTATCACATGTTAATTTCCTGTTGTTGTTTTTTTTTTTTACAACATAGTATTTCTGTATANTAAATGTAATTGTGGCATCATATTTTTGTGTGAGTGAAATTCGATCAAAATCTGTATTTTAGTTAATAATACTGTATCACATGTTAATTTCCTGTTTTTTTTTTTTTTTTTACAACATAGTATTTCTGTATATTCTCAGAATTGGATTAGAAGTTTCAAAGCTCATTCAATTTTTTTTTTTTTAAATCACTAGATAGTAAGCTTTCTAGCCTTTTAGCAGTAACACTAGATGTCTGAATAAGTGGAACTGTATCAAAATTTTGAGTGAATGTAAATTAGAAATTTAGCATTCTATTCATACTTAGTTAAACAAGTGGAATCAAAGTGTCATAAATTTTTTTAGCTAGACACAAATGGAGAAGTTTTCTAAAATATATCTTACATTATAATACTATTTATGTATTTTGTGACCAAATGCTTTTCTATTACACTTGATAAAAGCTTGAAAAAGAACAACAACGAAAGAGAGACAGAGAAAATGGAGAATGTAGATGAAATGGGAGCAGGGAGCACTAAACATGAAACAGAGAAAGTAAAACAATGAAAGTAAAAGCTCATCACATAGTCCAGTTGTTTTTAAACATGGCTGCTCATTAGAATCACATCTGGAGCTTTGGAGAAAATAACAGTGGCTTCTGTCATCTTGGGCAGGTTACTTAAACCTCTTTGAGCCATGGTTTACTCATCGATAAAATGGAGCTAATAAGAGCTACCTTAGCATCAAATAGATTCCGTATATTCGTGTTGCATCATTTAGCTGAGCATTGATGATGACGTTTTTTAGTCTTTTTTTTTGTTTACTGGAGCTGAGTAACAAGCTGGTCAACTCAGATGGAATAACAATTAGTTTCCATTGAACTTAGCAAATGTGTTTTTTGAAAACCATCTTTAAGTGATAGAAATTTTCGCAAATGTGGCGTAAGAATTCTACCTACTTTCTAAGTATTGGATGAGATCTGGAGGGAAGGTTCAGTTGGAAGGGAGACTTTTGATTGTAAGGGGCTTTCTCCTTAACCCTATCAGACATATTTGGCTACAGAGAAGAGAGAGAAGGATCTTATGGAATCTGACTGGGTGATGCCAGGAGCCAAGGGGTTAAGTTGAACCATTCTGGCAGATTAGCAAGGGGCATTCAGGCTGGGTAATGAAGGCTTCATTTCAGGAGATCACTGATGCATCAAAGTTGTTAATTAGTTTTATGAAAACAGATTGTACAACCACGGGGAGATTGTAATTGGGTAGTAATTGAAAATAATTCAGTGCTAAACCTTAGTTGAGGAACCAGTGGGAGTAATTTGGAAGGAGAAAGGGAGCTGGGGGGTCGGCAGGTGGTGAAGGGAGAAAATGAAAGAGCCGTAGTGAGACGGACAATAAGCAAGACAATGTGAAGAGAGATGACACAGAGTAACCTTCAGCTCAGCTCAGTCGCTCAGTCGTGTCTGACTCTTTGCGAGTGAATCGCAGCATGCCAGGCCTCCCTGTCCATCACCATCTCCCAGAGTTCACTCAGACTCACGTCCATCGAGTCCATGATGCCATCCAGCCATCTCATCCTCGGTCGTCCCCTTCTCCTCCTGCCCCCAATCCCTCCCAGCATCAGAGTCTTTTCCAGTGAGTCATCTCTTCGCATGAGGTGGCCAAAGTACTGGAGTTTCAGCTTTAGCATCATTCCTTCCAAAGAAATCCCAGGGTTGATCTCCTTCAGAATAGACTGGTTGGATCTCCTTGCAGTCCAAGGGACTCTCAAGAGTCTTCTCCAACACCACAGTTCAAAAGCATCGATTCTTCGGCGCTCAGCTTTCTTCACAGTCCAACTTTCACATCCATACATGACCACAGGAAAAACCATAGCCTTGACTAGGCAGACCTTAGTCGGCAAAGTAATGTCTCTGCTTTTGAATATACTATCCAGGTTGGTCATAACTTTTCTTCCAAGGAGTAAGCGTCTTTTAATTTCATGGCTGCAGTCACCATCTGCAGTGATTTTGGAGCCCAAAAAAATAAAGTCTGACACTGTTTCCACTGTTTCCCCATCTATTTCCCATGAAGTGATGGGACCGGATGCCATGATCTTCGTTTTCTGAATGTTGAGCTTTAAGCCAACTTTTTCGCTCTCCTCCTTCACTTTCATCAAGAGGCTTTTTAGCTCCTCCTCACTTTCTGCCATAAGGGTGGTGTCATCAGCATATCTGAGGTTATTGATATTTCTCCCGGCAATCTTGATTCCAGCTTGTGTTTCTTCCAGTCCAGCGTTTCTCATGATGTACTCTGCATATAAGTTAAATAAGCAGGGAGACAATATACAGCCTTGACGTACTCCTTTTCCTATTTGGAACCAGTCTGTTGTTCCATGTCCAGTTCTAACTGTTGCTTCCTGACCTGCATACAGATTTCTCAAGAGGCAGGTTAGGTGGTCTGGTATTCCCATCTCTTTCAGAATTTTCCACAGTTTATTGTGATCCACACAGTCAAAGGCTTTGGCATAGTCAATAAAGCAGAAATAGATGTTTTTCTGGAACTCTCTTGCTTTTTCCATGATCCAGCGGATGTTGGCAATTTGATCTCTGGTTCCTCTGCCTGTTCTAAAACCAGCTTGAACATCAGGGAGTTCACGGTTCACATATTGCTGAAGCCTGGCTTGGAGAATTTTGAGCATTACTTTACTAGCGTGTGAGATGAGTGCAATTGTGCGGTAGTTTGAGCATTCTTTGGCATTGCCTTTCTTTGGAATTGGAATGAAAACTGACCTTTTCCAGTCCTGTGGCCACTGCTGAGTTTTCCAAATTTGCTGGCATATTGAGTGCAGCACTTTCACAGCATCATCTTCCAGGATTTGAAACAGCTCAACGGGAATTCCATCACCTCCACTAGCTTTGTTCTTAGTGATGCTTTCTAAGGCCCACTTGACTTCACATTCCAAGATGTCTGGCTCTAGATTAGTGATCACATCCTCATGATTATCTGGGTCGTGAAGATCTTTTCTGTACAGTTCTTCTGTGTATTCTTGCCACCTCTTCTTAATATCTTCTGCTTCTGTTAGGTCCATACCATTTCTATCCTTTATCGAGCCCATCTTTGCATGAAATGTTCCCTTGGTATCTCCAATTCTCTTGAAGAGATCTCTAGTCTTTCCCATTCTGTTGTTTTCCTCTATCTCTTTGCATTGATTGCTGAAGAAGGCTTTCTTATCTCTTCTTGCTATTCTTTGGAACTCTGCATTCAGATGCTTATATCTTTTCTTTTCTCCTTTGCTTTTCGCCTCTCTTCTTTTCAGTGCTATTTGTAAGGCTTCTCCAGACAGCCATTTTGCTTTTTTGCATTTCTTTTCCATGGGGATGGTCTTGATCCCTGTCTCCTGTACAATGTCACGAACCTCATTCCATAGTTCATCAGGAACTCTGTCTATCAGATCTAGGCCCTTAAATCTATTTCTCACTTCCACTGTATAATCATAAGGGATTTGATTTAGGTCATACCTGAATGGTCTAGCGGTTTTCCCTACTTTCTTCAATTTAAGTCTGAATTTGGAAATAAGGAGTTCATGATCTGAGCCACAGTCAGCTCCTGGTCTTGTTTTTGTTGACTGTATAGAGCTTCTCCATCTTTGGCTGCAAAGAATATAATCAATCTGATTTCGGTGTTGACCATCTGGTGATGTCCATGTGTAGAGTCTTCTCTTGTGTTGCTGGAAGAGGGTGTTTGCTATGACCAGTGCATTTTCTTGGCAAAACTCTATTAGTCTTTGCCCTGCTTCATTCCGCATTCCAAGGCCAAATTTGCCTGTTACTCCAGGTGTTTCTTGACTTCCTACTTTAGCATTCCAGTCCCCTATAATGAAAAGGACATCTTTTTTGGGTGTTAGTTCTACAAGGTCTTGTAGGTCTTCATAAAACCGTTCAACTTCAGCTTCTTCAGCATTACTGGTTGGGGCATAGACTTGGATAACTGTGATATTGAATGGTTTGCCTTGGAAACGAACAGAGATCATTCTGTCGTTTTTGAGATTGCATCCAAGTACTGCATTTCGGACTCTTTTGTTGACCATGATGGCTACTCCATTTCTTCTGAGGGATTCCTGCCCGCAGTTGTAGATATAATGGTCATCTGATGCTAAAGCTGAAACTCCAGTATTTTGGCCACCTCATGTGAAGAGCTGATTCATTGGAAAAGACTCTAATACTGGGAGTGTTTGGGGGTAGGAGGAGAAGGGGACAACAGAGGATGAGATGGCTGGATGGCATCACGGACTTGGTGGACGTGAGTCTGAGTGAACTCCGAGAGATGGTAATGAACAGGGAGGCCTGGCGTGCTGCAATTCATGGGGTCGCAAAGAGTCGGACACGACTGAGTGACTGAACTGAACTGAGTTAAATTCACCCATTCCAGTCCATTTTAGTTCGCTGATTCCTAGAATGTCGGTGTTCACCCTTGCCATCTCTTGTTTGACCACTTCCAATTTGCCTTGATTCATGGACCTGACATTCCAGGTTCCTATGCAATATTGTTCTTTACAGCATTGGATCTTGCTTCTATCACCAGTCACATGTACAACTGAGTATTGTTTTTGCTTTGTCTCCATCCCTTCATTCTTTCTGGAGTTATTTCTCCACTGATCTCCAGTAGCATATTGGGCACCTAATGACCTGGGGAGTTCCTCTTTTGATATCCTATCATTTTGCCTTTTCATACTGTTCATGGGGTTCTCAAGGCAAGAATACTGAAGTGGCTTGCCATTCCCTTCTCCTGTGGACCACATTTATTCTTTTAGAAATGAGGAAACAAGTCTGAAAAGGGACAAGGTTTTCCTAAGACCACACAGCTAGTTATCGATAGGTTTCTTTTCTTTCCTTGCCATGCTGTTCCAGGATTGGCATGACTTTGAGTCTTAGAATTTGACTATGAAGATCATGAAACATGCTGAAAAGAAGGCTTCTGGGGCTGGAGTCCTCCACCCTTTCATGTTTGCAGAGTATCCTCAGGGATGCTCTTCCATCATAGGAGAGAAGCAAAGTCTTCTCAAGCCCTTGTTTTGGTTATTTACCACCCTTGTCATAGCTACATCTTCTGCATCCATGGCTCCACCATCCCTGGGCCTGGAGAAACACTTCAGGCTTCCAGAGTGTGTCATCCTAGGAAAGGCCAGTCAACAGGGAAGTGAGTTTTGGTTTGATATTAAAAGAGGAGAGTTAATTTTTCATTGGGGTATAGCTGATTTATAGTGTGGTGTTAGTTTCGGGTGTATAGCAAAGTGATTCAGTTATACATACACATATTGTGATATCCTTGTTTAGATTATTTCCTGTAGATGTTGTTTCAGAATACTGAGTTCCCTGTGCTACATGGTAGGTCCTTGTTGATCATCTGCTTTATCTATGGTAGTGTATGTATGTTAAGAGGGGAATGAGTTTTGAACTTCAGTCTCAGGTTGTGATTTGACTGCACACCCAAAGCAGGCAGGTGGATTTGGGGAGCTGGTTGAGGGAGGGAGGGGAGGGATGCAAGAATAAACTAGAGTTTGCTCTTTCCGGTGCGACCTGGGACAAGTTACATGTTACATCATTGTTCTCACCAATGCTGCCTAAGCCTCTGTAACCCAGAGACATTCAAGGCCACAAATCTCAGTCAATAGCTTGTGTACCTAATCTCTTTGGTTGGTTCCTTGTACTCAGTGGTTCTGGTAAATCAGAAAGGCAAGTAGTCAGCAGGGAAACTTTAGGTATGACTCAGGTGTCAAGTACGGTGAGCCACTTATCTCTCGTTTCTTATCAGTTTGGACCAGTAAATACAGTTTCTGGAAGGACAAAGTGCATTTGCATGGAAACTAATCAGGAGAACATTTGGGGTTTATTTGGCCAAAATCACTGCGGTATAGCTGATTTACAATGTGGTGTTAGTTTCGGGTGTATAGCAAAGCAATTCAGTTGTGCATACAGATATATTGTGATATTGTTTAAATTATTTTCTTGTAGATGTTATTACGGAATACTGAGTTCCCTGTGCTACATGTAGGTCCTTGTTGATCATCTGCTTTGTCTATGGTGGTGTATGTATGTTAAGAGGGAAGTGTATGTCAAATCGTGTGGTCTTGAAGTTCACACAATAGACCCATACAGATTTAGGCTACTTGGGAAGCTCTCTCCTCACAGTCCCTGCTCCCTCCCCCTTCTTGGTCTGTTTGACTGTCTAACCCTTATTTCTCAACTGAGTCTTCTAAGTTAGCATGATCACCTCATGGCTATAGAGCAAAAACAACTCTGCTTTTCAAGTTTCTCCAAAGGAACTTCAGATATCTATCTGGGGGATCCATTGCCTTTACTGGCCAAGTTTTCCCAGAGGCCTTTAAGTCAGTGTTTGCCTCACTGCAATAAATTGGGAGGACTGTTGTCCTTTTGTACCTGTGAACACTTAAGAAAAGTATAGAGAGGTGCTCAGTCAAGTAGATGATTTTCCAGCTGTCCTGTTCCTTGGCTATCAATAAAAATAAGAACTGTTACAGCCACGTTTTCAAGTTAACAGAGGGAAAACACACTTATCAGTGGTGAGTGTGTTTTAAAAATAGCATTGTTTTTCTAATTATAAAAATTAATGTCCCTGTAGAGGGAGCTCTGTATCAATATGGAGGGGTGGGATGGGGAGGGAGATGGGAGGGAAGTTCAAAGGGGAGGAAATATATGTATACCTGTGGCTGATGCATGTTGAGGTTTGACAGAAAACAACAAAATTCTGTAAAGCAATTATCCTTCAATAAAAGAATTAATTTCAAAAAAGTAATGTCCCTGTAGAGCATTTGGAAAGTTTAAAGAAGAAAAAGGAATAAACTAAATTACTCAGGATCTCTTTTGTGAATATTTTGATAAGTTTATGTTCAGATCTTTTCCAAGAGGACATAGCCTGTTTCTGTAGACATCCGGCTTTCTTGTTTAGAGCACTTGTCTTCTTTTTTTAGTACCTGAATCCTTTTATAAGTGCTCTTTATTTGCTATAAACTCAATGCTGAGCCATGAACTTTCTGAACTGATAAAGAATCAACTGTCACACACCTCCTGAAGCCTCAGTTACTTTTTTGGTTGTTTATTATTTTTGGTTGCACTGGGTGTCCCTCTCTGCATGGGGCTTTCTGTGGTGGTGAGCGTGGGATACTCTGTTGCAGTACTCGGGCCTCTCATTGTAGTAGCTTCTCTTGCTGCACAAGCTCTAGGCGCATGGCCTTCAGTAGTTGAGGCTCACAGGCTCCAGAGCACAGGCTCAGTATTTGTCGAGCATAGGCTTTAGTTGCTCCACGGCATGCGGCATCTTCCAGGACCAGAGACCAAACCCATGTCCTCTGCTTTGGGCAGTGGACTCCTATCCAGTGTACCACCAGGGAAGTCCAAGCCTCAGCTTCTTGTTAGAGAAAGCACAGGTAATACAATGTTTGAGTTTCAGTGTTGCAAACTAGTTTTGATAGATATTGTCAACAGGAAAGTAAAGGGAGGAAAGAAGTTTCTAGGGGCAGTTTTTTCTTTTCTTTTCTTTTTCTGATAGGGAAATAAAAGGCAGGTAACTCTAGAGAAATCTGGAATGCTACCAACTACTGTGAATCTTGTATCTAGTAACAGATATCTCTACTTGGTAGCAAAACTGATTTTCTAGAAAGATGCATGTCAAACAGTCGATTGTGAGCGCTATTGTGGAGATGCTAAAACCATTCCTAGTGGCATTTTCCCATTCACTCAACTCATTGCTAATGATTGGACAGCACCGACCGCTTCAGCATTCTGTCTTTCCAAATTGTGTTGGGAATCATGTGCTTAATTTCCACTGATAAGATCCTTTGGTAAAAATGGGGGGGGGGGGATTAAATACTGAGCTGAGTTCAGGAAATAGGTGGGTGGACTTCTTAGTCTGTTGGCATGTGATTTGTGGGTGGGAATTTCTTTTTAAAGCAAGAATAGTGCACTATATATTGGCTGACTGGGTTATCCATGTACTGGAGTGTAGACAAGTGTTCTTTGTCTAACTGAGTGAATAAAAAACACGTATTGGCTTGAATGGCCATGTGCATTATTTTCAAGGAGGAGGGGCGCATGCCGAGGCCTAATGAATTCAGATCTTCAAAGCATATCTATAAGGGCTTCCCTGTGGTCCAGTGGTTAAGACTTGCCCTTCCAGCGTAGGGGGTACAGGTTAGTGCCTGGTCATGGAACCAAGATCCCACATGCCTCAGGCCAAAAAACCAAAACGTGAAACAGAAACAATATTGTAACAAATTCACTAAAGGCATTAAAAATGCCCCACATTAAAAAAAAAAAAAAACTATCTGTAAAGCTTGGCTGTGGATCAGAAGGGGACTGGTGGGAATGCATGTTACCCAACTCTTAAGCTTGCACTGGAAGCAGAAGCAGGATGTTGGTGGTTTGTACAGGGGACGGATGCTGTTGGGACATTAGATGTGCCATCATCAGAGGTCTTCAGAATCTGCACTCAGTTGCAAGAATTTATCTGGGCTCAGAGGTTGTAAAAGAATCAGTTGTGCTTTTCTTTGTGGATTTTACCACTGGTCAGCATCATGCTTTGAAATGAGGGTCAGTGTCCTCCTGATTGAGGAACTTGAAAATGTTTCGCTTGACATGCGTGGAGTCTAATCATGAGGTTTATAATGAGGGTGATTAACAGCTCTGGGAAGAGCACACATCATCCCTTGAACCCTGCCCTGTGTCATCTGGCCACCTGGCTCCCGGATTTCCCTCCCAGCCAGAAGAGCAAATAAAAAGATAAGTCAGCCGACTGGGAGATGCCACCACCAGTGCCTGCCGCATTTCTAACCTACGGTGTCAAGTGGCAAGGGCAAGTAGAGAGATCCAGCTGGGCTGAGTTGAACATTGGCTTTCTCCCAGGTTCTGTGCCCTCTTGGGCCTCAGTCATTTCACCTGCAAAATGGGGGGATACTACTTGTCACTTCTGCCCATCTTTTCTGTGCATGCTGGTACAAGCCACGATTATACCTCACCGTGGCATCATCCTACCTGGTCTCCCCACATTGATTCTTGCCTCCCTAAAATCCAGAATCGTTGTCCAGCCAAAGTGGTCACGAAGGTCACTGTCTCTATCTGAAATCATCTTGTTTGGTGGCTTTCTTGTGATTGTCTCTCTGACCCCCACCCTGGAATGTGAGCTTCATGGTCTCCAGTACATCCTTAAGAACCCATCTATTGGTTCCAGAGGGGTGGTCCTCCCTTTCTCTTTCTAGCTGCTTTTGCCTCTGGTGTTCTCCCGTTCTCATTCTTTGACACAGTTTTGTTGAGTCCAGAGCTAGTTTGAAATGGGAATCAGGAGATGTAGGGTCTAGTCTGAGTCCTGCCACTTCCTGGCGGAGTGCCCTGAAGACAGTCACTTCTCTTCTCTGGGCCTTTTTCCTCACCTGTAAAGAGAAGGGTATATTCATTTGTGAGGGCTGTCATGGAACAGTATCACAGACAGGGAAGCTTAAGCATCTGAAGTGTATTTTCTCAGAATTCTGAAGACTGGAAGTTTGAGGTAAAAATGTTGGTAGGGTTGATTCTCCTTGGTGTGCAGAAGATGACCATCTTCTCCGCGTCTTCATGCGGCTTCCCCTGTGTGTCTGTATCCTCATCTCTTCTTACAAGGACATTGGTCACATTGGATGAGGGCCCAGTTGTGCCTTCATTACCTCTTTAAGGTCCTGTCTCCAAAAATAGTCAGTCATGTTCTGAGGTTTTGGGAGTTATGAATTCAACATATGAATTTTAGGGCCACACAAATTCATCTCAAAACAGATAAGAATATGCTGTATATTATCTAAACTATTTTCAGTGGTACAAAATTATATTGTAGGTTGGGGATCTTCCTTTTCACTTTCTTGTCCAGTTACACTCCTGTGAGGTAACAGCTTGATATACACATAATTCCTCATTTTTAATCTTCATGCATAATCCTCAGGTGTATTTTAAGGGTTTATGAGTATGTGTGTATATATGTATGTATTGCTGCTGCTGCTGCTGCTGCTAAGTCACTTCAGTTGTGTCCGACTCTGTGTGACCCCATAGACGGCAGCCCACCAGGCTCCCCCATCCCTGGGATTCTCCAGACAAGAACACTGGAGTGGGTTGCCATTTCCTTCTCCAATGCATGAAAGAGAAAAGTGAAAGTGAAGTCGCTCAGTCTGTCCGACTGTTAGCAACCCCATGGACTGCAGCCCACCAGGCTACTCTGTCCATTGGATTTTGCTAGATAGCAATAATGTAAGTTATGGACTATCAAAATGGGAGAATTTCTCTATGAAATGTTAAATGGAACAAAAAGTGTCTGGAAAGGGCTTTTAATTTCATTTTTCTCTATAATTTTTTAATTAAAAAATTTGTGTTTTATTTTTTCGGTTGAAGTAGAGTTGATTGACCATATTCTGTTAGTTTCTGGTATGCAGCAAAGTGATTCAGTTATATATATATATTTCTTTTCAGATTCTTGTCCATTATAATTTCTATAATTTTGGACTGTGTAGTTCACAATGGTTTGTTTCTTCCCACAGCTGGACACTGACAAGCTGGCTCTCCCCATGAGCCCCAGCCCGCTCAGCCCCAGCCCGATCCCCAGCCCCAACACGAAACTTGAGAATTCCACACTCCTGACGGTGGAACCGTCCCCTCTGGACAAGAACAAGGGCTTCTTCGTGGATGAGTCTGAGCCCCTCCTTCGCTGTGACTCCACTTCCAGCGGGTCCTCCGCGCTGAGCAGGAACGGCTCCTTTATAACCAAAGGTACAGATGGCTGGCAACCCACATTTGTTCTTAAGTCTCCTCCAGAACAGCCCCTGGGATCTCTCCCTCTATCAGTTCCTCGTTCCAGTAGGAGTAGGATCAACTGAATGACCTACGCTGGCCTCTGAGGTGAGGCTAGCCTGTAAGAAACTACGTCATTACCCACCCGGGACCCGCCTAGAAAATCTTTACAGCCCTGACTGTCTGGCCAGGAGCCTGTGTCCAGAGTGTCCGTCACCCTTAGTCCTCACGATGTTATCAAGTGTTTCAGGGAAAGTCCAATAACGTGTAGTCTGGCAGGGTTTTTTTTTTTTTTTCCCCTTTTTGCAGATTATTTACCAAGCTTGTAGAACACAGGGATTTAAAGTATAAGTTATCTTGAGAGTCTGGAGTATAGGTTTTATTGACTCAAATTAAAATTTGTTGTTAAGCTTGGTTGCAAACAATGTTTTAAAGATTCTGGACTGAAGCTTTTGGTAAATAATTTGCTACTTGCAGTTCTGAATAGCAGGGTAAGGAATTAACAGGTATACTATATTGATGACTGACTTTTGTTAGAAATTTCCTAGTTTGGGTAACACCAGGTATATTTTACTGAAAGGGCTATATTTTATGTTGTTATATTTTATATATTTTATAAAATATATTCTATTTACATGTTTATATTTTATACTTTATATAGTCATATATCTATTCTTATAAAGATTTATATTTTAGTTTGTAATTTGGTACATATTATCTTTTAGAGAATACATTTTATAATGGTAATAATAGTTTAGTTTCTTACCCCATTTTAAGATATGACCCAGCAAGCATTATTTTCTTATTTATGTACCTTGGCTCTGAGAAGTTTACTTTTAAAATATAACAAAGTGAAAGTCACTCAGTCGTGTCCAACTCTGTGCGACCCCATGTATTTCTCCAGGCCAGAATGCTGGAGTGGGTAGCCTTTCCCTTTTCCAAGGGATCTTCCCAACTCAGGGATCGAACCCAGAACCCAGGTCTCCCACATTGCAGGTGGTTTCTTTACCAGCTGAGCCACAAGGGAAGCCCAGGAATACTGGAGTGGGTAGCTGCTCTCTTCTCCAGCAGATATTTCCTACCCAAGAATCGAATTTGGGTCTCCTGCAGGCAGGTTCTTTTATCAACTGAGCTATCAGGGAAGCCCAAAATATAACAATGTAATTAGAAAGTCAGATAAGCTGATTATTAACTTGGAATGTTTGTAGGGGAAAGACTGGGCTGATCTTTGCTTACTAACACACACTACAGATGGGAAAAGTAGTGACACTTCTTTCTTTTAAGTTTCTTTAAGTATTTCAGCATCCTCCTGAGTTTTGGAAGAACTTAGAAGTCACTTGAGTCCAGGCAAAATGTCATGTTCCATCAACAATCCAATCAAGCACATCCTTGTCTGATCTCTACTAGGCCAATCTTGCTTGTTATCTTAAGCACAATGTTGGCAGAACCCACAGTGTTTACAGTGTGCCAGAGTTTCACTCCCTCACCTTGTCGGGGGTGGGGACAGCCTGGGGAGAGGATCACTGTCACCTTAACTCTCCTGTTCCCTAACATGGTCCCTTCCTCCCCTCTCTTCCCTGCAGAAAAGAAGGACACAGTCCTGCGACAGGTGCGTCTGGACCCCTGTGACTTGCAGCCTATTTTTGATGACATGCTCCACATCCTGAACCCCGAGGAGCTGCGGGCGATTGAAGAAACTCCGCAGGCCGAGGACAAGCTGGATCGGCTGTTTGAGATCATTGGAGTCAAGAGCCAGGAAGCCAGCCAGACCCTCCTGGACTCTGTTTATAGTCATCTTCCCGACCTGTTGTAGAACACAAGGAATACCGCACTCTGGAAATTACTCAATTTAGTGGCAGGGTGGCGTTTTTTTTCTTTTTTAATTTTTATTTCTTTGGTGTGTGCGTGCGCGTGTGTGTTTAACGGAGTATATGGCCAGTTCTTTCTTTTTAAAAACCCATCTGGGAAATTAGCATATAAGCCTTTTCGACTGTTTGAGAATATCCACCACTGAAGTTTTTTTTTAGGTTCCCTATTTTCTCTGTTTTGCCTTTGTATGTATTCTCAGAATTGTTCTGTGCACTTTAAATTCACTTAATGAACCACAAATGCAGTGTGGCTTTTCTCACACACTGGATTGTGAGGCTCTTAACTTCTTAAAAGTGTCATGGCATCTTATGAATGCTATAAGCCGTCTTCGTGTCTCAAGATCCACTTCTGCTTTTATTATTACTATTTTATTATTCATCATTTATGGATTTTCTTAAGGGTTCAAGAAATGTAAGACCCCATTGAGTTACTGTAATGCAATTAGATGAGTTATCTTTTTAATATGCCTTTTTGGATAGTTCATATTCGTGGCTGAAACTTGACCACACTGTTGCTGATTGTATGGTTTTCACCTGGACACCGTGTTGAATGCTTGATTACTTGTGCTCCCCTTAAACGCTAATCTGCTCTGGGCTGGAGACATGAAGTCCTCACAAGCCATCACGACTTTACTATTCGAGTGGCTTGACAACCAGGCCACCAAAGAACTTGAACTTCATCTTTTAGGGATTGAGCTGTTCTGGAACCTATTGCTGCACTTTGGAAAGTCACAAATTGAAATGCTGGTGACAACCGGCACCTTTTCCAAAGGGAATTTGCCCAGCTTTGCTTGACAAGATGTCTTGTTTTTTATACACACATAGTCAATAGGTCCAGTCTGCCCTCAAGGCCTTGGTCTTGGTGGGTTTCCTTCATTCAATCACTTTAATTCAAAATGGCTGCAGCTGTAAGAACTCTTACCTGATATATTTGCAACTCTGCTCCCATTTATAGACGTGCTGTCTGATGCTCAGTTGATGGATTCTAACGCAAAGGTGGTGTGGACTTCCTTTGTGTGGGTGGGGTTTGTGGGTATAATGGTGAGGGACTGATATCAGAAAAATGCCTTCAAGTGTACTAATTTATTAATAAATATTAGGTGTTTGTTACTTGAGTAGTTGGAGTATATTTAATCTTTGTCTTATCTGTGTGTTCAAGGCAGAACTCTGATCAGTCTCTTGGAAAAGCATATTCTAAAAACTTCAGCCTTTCTAGGGACTTGTGGTTCAGTGGTTACAAATCTGCCTTGCAGTGCAGAGGACCTAGGTTCGATCCCTAGTCGGGGAACTAAGCCCCCATGCTGCAACTACTGAGCCCATGTGTTCTGGAGCCCGTGGGCCACAACTAGAGCACCCACTCACCACAACTGGAGAGTCTGCGTACCTCGACGAAGGATCCCATGTGAGGCAGCTAAGACCCGGCATGACCAAAGAAAGAAAGAAAGAAGCATTTCAAAAATTAAAAAAATAAAAACTTCAGCCTTTCTAATTTGTGAATCATGCATATTAGCAAAGATTTGTGTTTGAAAAAGACTTCCAAGCATTGAAGGTGACCAAGCGTTTCCTAGTTTTGTGGGGGTGAATCTGAGCCTTCTGCTTTTGAAATTGTCTCTACTTTAAGAAGTGAGGATTTGGAGGTGGAGAGGTTTAATTGCGGACTAAGCCTTGGACTCTGTGCTTCTTACTCATTTCCATCTAGGAAACTAACCCTCATGGGCGGGTCTATACAAGTTCACAGACTTCTATATGAAGCCCCATTGCCCCTGAATAACTATGGGGCACTTTCTGGGAAGTATGGCATCTTATGTGGGTGGGACATATTACTTTACATTTTATCCATGATGTTATAGTTTATGTTTCACTGCATATCCCCCTTAGCTTGGGAACCCTGGCTCTACAGAATTCTCACAGTCAGAACCCTCAGCAACCTCGAGTTCCTCTTTCAGTAAGAAATTGGAAGTAGATAGCCAGTCTGAACACTATGACACCCGTGTCAGTGACATGAAAGGGGTTTTCTGCTTTTGTGCGGTTCCATGTGGCTGGTTTCTAGAGAGCCATCCTGGGATTTGGTTTCATGGCTCTTGGGCCAGTTTCCCTTCCTCTTTTGTCAACAGAGCACAGAAACTCTTCACAAAAGGAAAAGCTAAACCAGAATGGGTCCTGGATGGTAGTAGAGACAGATTTTTGTTTGTTTCTCATAAGATTTCAGGAGCGCTATTTATTTTATGTGGGGGTGGAAAACATGAATGAATGAGTCAGCATTGTGGTTATTAAATTCGTAAATTCTTCATAGCTTGGGGATGCTTTTGTTTATTATTTACACAGCTTTATACTTTATTATAGAGAAGGAAATGGCAACCCACTCCAGTACTCTAGCCTGGGAAATCCCATGGACGGAGGAGCCTGGAAGGCTGCAGTGACTTCTCACATTTATCCTATAAGATAGGAATTATTGTGCCCATTTTATAGATGAAAAATAGGCTTTATTTTAAAGGCTAAGGAACTTGCTTAAGGACCAACAGAAGAGCTGTAGAGATCAGACTTGAACTTGAATCTGAGACTGTTTATTCAGTACTAGAACCAGAACGTTTGTCAGAGATCATGGTGATGAAATGTATCTGTGTTATAGGTAAAATGCTATACTTAAGTTGAATAAATAAGGTGGCTCAGATAGTAAAGAATATGCAGTGCAGGATACACGAGTTCGATCCCTGGACTGGGAAGTTCCCCTGGAGCAAGGAATGGCCACCTGCTCCAGTATTCTCGCCTGGAGAATTCCGTGAACAGCGGAGCCTGGCGGGCTACATTCCATAGGGTTGCAAAGAGTCAGACACGACTGAGTGAGTAACAATTTCACTTTTTCACTGTAGGGAAAAATGTTATACTTAAGCTGAATAAATAATTGTGAAAATATAGCAACAGGCTGACAGCTCTTGGTGACGCAAGGGGAAAGGAACATAGGGATTGTGGTTAAACAGAAGTTTAACATTTTTAAAAAATTAATTTTTGAGTATAGTTACTTTACAATGTTGTTAGTTTCTACTGTGCAAAGTCTTTTTCGGATTTCATAAGCTTAATATTGAATTAATACAACATATATAGCTATTAAAAAAAAAAGCTAAGGCTAGTTGCACTATTAAAAAACAGCTTGTTCTGGTCAGAGTTACTGATAATATGATTCGTATAGTACGTTGCTCACCTTGGAGGTTTTCTCTCTGGTTGGAGCTGCCTTCCTTTGAGGGGTCTGGGAAACTGGAAGGTCTCCACTGTAGGGATGAGGAGAATAAACAGGAGAGTGAGAAACAGGAAGGGGAGCAATGGTTGGGAAATCTACACTTGATGATGAAGATCCATGGAGGCGAGAGAAACACTATCTTGAGTAATCTGAAAGGCTAAGGAAGGGACAGTTTATTTTTCTTTAGAGAGTCAAACTGTTTCCTGTAGGCCAATTCAGGCTAAATTCAGGGGAGCTTTGAAAGAGANGTGTCTCAAGATCCACTTCTGCTTTTATTATTACTATTTTATTATTCATCATTTATGGATTTTCTTAAGGGTTCAAGAAATGTAAGACCCCATTGAGTTACTGTAATGCAATTAGATGAGTTATCTTTTTAATATGCCTTTTTGGATAGTTCATATTCGTGGCTGAAACTTGACCACACTGTTGCTGATTGTATGGTTTTCACCTGGACACCGTGTTGAATGCTTGATTACTTGTGCTCCCCTTAAACGCTAATCTGCTCTGGGCTGGAGACATGAAGTCCTCACAAGCCATCACGACTTTACTATTCGAGTGGCTTGACAACCAGGCCACCAAAGAACTTGAACTTCATCTTTTAGGGATTGAGCTGTTCTGGAACCTATTGCTGCACTTTGGAAAGTCACAAATTGAAATGCTGGTGACAACCGGCACCTTTTCCAAAGGGAATTTGCCCAGCTTTGCTTGACAAGATGTCTTGTTTTTTATACACACATAGTCAATAGGTCCAGTCTGCCCTCAAGGCCTTGGTCTTGGTGGGTTTCCTTCATTCAATCACTTTAATTCAAAATGGCTGCAGCTGTAAGAACTCTTACCTGATATATTTGCAACTCTGCTCCCATTTATAGACGTGCTGTCTGATGCTCAGTTGATGGATTCTAACGCAAAGGTGGTGTGGACTTCCTTTGTGTGGGTGGGGTTTGTGGGTATAATGGTGAGGGACTGATATCAGAAAAATGCCTTCAAGTGTACTAATTTATTAATAAATATTAGGTGTTTGTTACTTGAGTAGTTGGAGTATATTTAATCTTTGTCTTATCTGTGTGTTCAAGGCAGAACTCTGATCAGTCTCTTGGAAAAGCATATTCTAAAAACTTCAGCCTTTCTAGGGACTTGTGGTTCAGTGGTTACAAATCTGCCTTGCAGTGCAGAGGACCTAGGTTCGATCCCTAGTCGGGGAACTAAGCCCCCATGCTGCAACTACTGAGCCCATGTGTTCTGGAGCCCGTGGGCCACAACTAGAGCACCCACTCACCACAACTGGAGAGTCTGCGTACCTCGACGAAGGATCCCATGTGAGGCAGCTAAGACCCGGCATGACCAAAGAAAGAAAGAAAGAAGCATTTCAAAAATTAAAAAAATAAAAACTTCAGCCTTTCTAATTTGTGAATCATGCATATTAGCAAAGATTTGTGTTTGAAAAAGACTTCCAAGCATTGAAGGTGACCAAGCGTTTCCTAGTTTTGTGGGGGTGAATCTGAGCCTTCTGCTTTTGAAATTGTCTCTACTTTAAGAAGTGAGGATTTGGAGGTGGAGAGGTTTAATTGCGGACTAAGCCTTGGACTCTGTGCTTCTTACTCATTTCCATCTAGGAAACTAACCCTCATGGGCGGGTCTATACAAGTTCACAGACTTCTATATGAAGCCCCATTGCCCCTGAATAACTATGGGGCACTTTCTGGGAAGTATGGCATCTTATGTGGGTGGGACATATTACTTTACATTTTATCCATGATGTTATAGTTTATGTTTCACTGCATATCCCCCTTAGCTTGGGAACCCTGGCTCTACAGAATTCTCACAGTCAGAACCCTCAGCAACCTCGAGTTCCTCTTTCAGTAAGAAATTGGAAGTAGATAGCCAGTCTGAACACTATGACACCCGTGTCAGTGACATGAAAGGGGTTTTCTGCTTTTGTGCGGTTCCATGTGGCTGGTTTCTAGAGAGCCATCCTGGGATTTGGTTTCATGGCTCTTGGGCCAGTTTCCCTTCCTCTTTTGTCAACAGAGCACAGAAACTCTTCACAAAAGGAAAAGCTAAACCAGAATGGGTCCTGGATGGTAGTAGAGACAGATTTTTGTTTGTTTCTCATAAGATTTCAGGAGCGCTATTTATTTTATGTGGGGGTGGAAAACATGAATGAATGAGTCAGCATTGTGGTTATTAAATTCGTAAATTCTTCATAGCTTGGGGATGCTTTTGTTTATTATTTACACAGCTTTATACTTTATTATAGAGAAGGAAATGGCAACCCACTCCAGTACTCTAGCCTGGGAAATCCCATGGACGGAGGAGCCTGGAAGGCTGCAGTGACTTCTCACATTTATCCTATAAGATAGGAATTATTGTGCCCATTTTATAGATGAAAAATAGGCTTTATTTTAAAGGCTAAGGAACTTGCTTAAGGACCAACAGAAGAGCTGTAGAGATCAGACTTGAACTTGAATCTGAGACTGTTTATTCAGTACTAGAACCAGAACGTTTGTCAGAGATCATGGTGATGAAATGTATCTGTGTTATAGGTAAAATGCTATACTTAAGTTGAATAAATAAGGTGGCTCAGATAGTAAAGAATATGCAGTGCAGGATACACGAGTTCGATCCCTGGACTGGGAAGTTCCCCTGGAGCAAGGAATGGCCACCTGCTCCAGTATTCTCGCCTGGAGAATTCCGTGAACAGCGGAGCCTGGCGGGCTACATTCCATAGGGTTGCAAAGAGTCAGACACGACTGAGTGAGTAACAATTTCACTTTTTCACTGTAGGGAAAAATGTTATACTTAAGCTGAATAAATAATTGTGAAAATATAGCAACAGGCTGACAGCTCTTGGTGACACAAGGGGAAAGGAACATAGGGATTGTGGTTAAACAGAAGTTTAACATTTTTAAAAAATTAATTTTTGAGTATAGTTACTTTACAATGTTGTTAGTTTCTACTGTGCAAAGTCTTTTTCGGATTTCATAAGCTTAATATTGAATTAATACAACATATATAGCTATTAAAAAAAAAAGCTAAGGCTAGTTGCACTATTAAAAAACAGCTTGTTCTGGTCAGAGTTACTGATAATATGATTCGTATAGTACGTTGCTCACCTTGGAGGTTTTCTCTCTGGTTGGAGCTGCCTTCCTTTGAGGGGTCTGGGAAACTGGAAGGTCTCCACTGTAGGGATGAGGAGAATAAACAGGAGAGTGAGAAACAGGAAGGGGAGCAATGGTTGGGAAATCTACACTTGATGATGAAGATCCATGGAGGCGAGAGAAACACTATCTTGAGTAATCTGAAAGGCTAAGGAAGGGACAGTTTATTTTTCTTTAGAGAGTCAAACTGTTTCCTGTAGGCCAATTCAGGCTAAATTCAGGGGAGCTTTGAAAGAGAGAGGGCTGGTGTTTCAAAGGAGAGGATGATTCCCACCCTGGGGAGATGCTGGCTCTGCCTGAATGCTCCTCCTTGGGTAAGTAAGCGTTGTCTGGGAATGAGCAGGTGGTTAACAAGGCAAATTTCCAGAGAGTATGATTCAGGAGATTTGTGGTGACATGGAAAACGAGCTTCCCCCACAGTTTTTCTGAACACCCTCATTGGGCCACATTGACAAAAGTGGTTTAGAATCTTGACTCTGTGGACCGGAGACCAGCCAGCTACACCATCTGGGAGCTTTTAGAAATGCATAGTTTGAGGCCACTTTGTTGTGCTCCTTAAACTTTGATAAGCAATGAAATACTTGGAGATCTTGTTAAACTGCAGATTCTGTTTCAGCTGTTGGGGGTGGGGGTAGGTACCTGGACTTGGGTGCTGCCGGCTACCAGATCACATTGAACAGTCTGAGATTAAGCTTTGGTTTCAAGGAGGCTTACAAAGAATAGCACTGATATGAGAGAAGTTTACACCAACTCCACAGGAGAGATGATCCAAAGAGATTTCCAGAGTCAGGCAATCCTGGTCAGAACCTACAGCAACTGGAATCAGCCAGGGGAGCTTTGAGAAATGAATGCCCAGGCTAAACTCCAGGCCAGTTATGTCAGAATCTCAGGGATAGGACCCAGACATGAGTGTTTTTGAAAGCTCCCCAGGAGATGCTGATGTTGTCAGCTTGGACAACTGCTGATAAAAGAGTGAATGAACAGTGTGCTTCTAAAGCCCCACCCCAGATCTGATGGGTAAATCTTACAGGGAGATAACCTGGGAATCCAGTTCCACTCAACTCTGCAGACTTGCTTTAGGCCCCATAGCACGCTGCTCAGTCATGTCTGACTCTTTGTGACTCCTTGGACTATAGACAGGCTCCTCTGGAATTTTACAGGCAAGAATACTGGAGTGGGTTCCCCTTTCCTCGTCTAGGGGGTCTTCCTGAATCAGGGATTAAGCCCACGTCTCCTGCATTGACAGGCAGATCCTTTACCCACTGAGCCACCTGGGAAGACCTTTAGGACCCATAACCCTGCTTTAACATGTTATATAACTGTTAGGAATGTATACACTTTCAAGTCCAGTTGGGGCAACAATTTATGGCTTAATTGCTCTGATGAACCCACCTGGAACTAATCAATTCTTGTGGCTTTGAGCATAATATATAAGGTATGACTAATCAAGAATATTTGGAAGGGATGTTATGAATGTATAATTAAACAAGAACACTTGGGAAGTGATGTTATTCTGATTTATGTTTCTATATATATTTGATTGAAGGTTTACCAATTTTCAAAGAAATGAAATAAGATATCATGAGACATAAAGCTGCACTGATATAGAATCTCAGACTTTTGCAACATCTGTGCCACGAGGGTGTCAATCTCATTGTCCAGTCCTGTAGATGCAGCAGCTAACCTACCTTAACCCTCAACGTGAGAAAAGTAAATCCAATCTTTTTTTTTTTTTTTAAGCAAAATTGTAGTCCTTACCTTTGTACAGAACCTTGGATATCATTCAGGGAGCCTGTGGTTTTCAGGTGGGAAGTTAGGGCACTGATATAAATCATAACATTGTGGCATCCCAGAAAGAACACTGGGTTTGGGATCAGAAGTCCTTAACCTACAGCTGCAGTTGGTTAAGACCAGAAAGGTCTGGGACTTCCGCACTCCCAGTGCCGGGGACCTGGGCTCAGCCTCCAATCCGGGAACTAGATCCCATGTGCCACAACTAAAGATCCCGCATGCCATAATGAAGGCTCCACCACTAAAAGATTTCTGTGTGTTGCAATGAAGATCAAAGATCTTGCTTGCTGCAACTAAGACCTGGCAAAGGAGGAAAAAAGACTAGGAAGGTCTGAGCACATCTGAGCTATCTATCAGAGTAAAGGGCTAAAGAGGCTCTGAGAGTTTCAAGGAAGCAAAAGACACAAGACAGACATTGTTACCATGATCAGGTCAAGCTCTGGATCAGAGACCAGGATTCAGACCTACTAGAAAGAAAACTGAGATGAGAGAAAAGCAATTAGAAAATGACAATGTGGAGCTGATAACCGAGGAAAGGCTTTAGCAGAGCCAGAGATTTCACCTTCACTTTCTCCTTGGCCGGAAACCAAGTCCGGGGTCATAGGCTTGGCAGCGGGTGGGACAGACCAGGGAATTATGGACTATGGATTATGAGCCTAGTTTGAGTCAAGACAGAATCTGAAAGTTTACGTAGGAGCCCAGCTGGGAGAAATAGAGGCAGGTTCCAGAGGGTTTGTGTCTCAGGGATCTAAAATAGAATTTGTGGGTCAAGGACAATTTTCAAGGCTGCCCAGTTTAAAATTAAGTAGTGGCCACCAGCAGGAGCACGGTGGGAGGTGAGTCAATGCCCAGAGGGCAGGATGTTAGTACCTAGAACGCCAGCAACCTGGATGGTGCACGCAGCCCTTCAAAGATTGGAAATAGGAGGAGAAACCCCCCTCATGATGATTTGAGAGTGGGGGGATTTAAAAGATAAGGATTTTAAGCTCAGTGCATGCTTTGCGTGTATGCTTAGTCACTCAGTCATGTCCAGCTCTTTGCAACCTTTGGACTATAGCCTGCCAGGTTCCTCTGTCCATGAAATTTTCAGGCAAGAATACTGAAGTGGGTTGCCATTTCCTCCTTCAGGAGATCTTCCTGACCTAAGGATCAAACCTGCATTTTCCGTGTCTCCTGCATTGCAGATGGACTCTTTATTTGCTGAGTCATCAGGGAAGCCCTAAGTGCTCCCCAAATAGACCTACTTCTTCCAAGATCAGATTTATCCATGAAGTTGGGGGTACAATTGCCATTATGGATGGAGGTGAGAGGTGAGTGAACAGACACTCCCAGAACCAAGCAAGACAATACAATCAGCATAAAAATCACCAGAAATGAGGAAGATGGGTGAGTGAGCCCATGATCCAAAGGGGGAGCAAATGAGTGCAAATGAAGTCACAGCTGGATGCAGGAAAAGTGGAACTGTCCTGGAACGAGATTCTTGGTGGTCCCTGAATCCACAGCTCATAAAATATGAAACCAGAACTCAATACGGACACTTCCACCTTACTGGTCATTGAGTCATCTTTCTGAAATTTAGTTTAATTCTAACTCCAACCCACTTCTGACTCTCTTTGCCAGCCCTGCAAGGGGAGGGTGTCCATCAAAACACCGCCTGTCCCATGGTATACGGCCACTCTTTGACCATACTAGGATTGTTAGGTAGAAATTAGCCTTTTCCTTTTTAAGGAACATCAAAAGTGATAATTTAAAAAACCAACATATGTAGTTAAATTTCATAGCTCCAGATCTCTATGGTCCAAGGACTAGAGTATTACGTAAATGGAAGGAACATTAGAGGTCATTTAACCACATTTCTCACTCCAAAACGCTCTACTGCATACTTCATGGCATTCAGATTCATGACCCTTGAAATTTAAAAACATCCATCTAGCCCTTGAGCTCTAAAAGCAGTCAAGTGCAACAACTCAGGTGCAAAGTGTGAAATTGTTAACTGCCAAGCAAATTGGGGCAGTAATGATAGACTAGATGAGTCCATGGCAAATGATTATCTACATACTCCAATCCAGTGGTCAACTGGCAACTCTAGATTTCAAGTTCTACAAATCTAACTGAAAGCCTCAGCTACATGATTAAACAATTCTTAGACTACGAAGTGATTATTTCCAAATATATTTCCACAGGTGCAATGCAGATACAGTCAGTCTAATCAAAACAACCACCATAAAAGTGATTTATCTATATTACTGCCTTTCCGCTAATAGTAGGAAACCCACCTGCCAATGCAGAAGGCATAAGAGACACAGGTTTGACCCCTGGGTCGGGAAGAATTACGCAGCCCTTCAAAGATTGGAAATAGGAGGAGAAACCCCCCTCATGATGATTTGAGAGTGGGGGGATTTAAAAGATAAGGATTTTAAGCTCAGTGCATGCTTTGCGTGTATGCTTAGTCACTCAGTCATGTCCAGCTCTTTGCAACCTTTGGACTATAGCCTGCCAGGTTCCTCTGTCCATGAAATTTTCAGGCAAGAATACTGAAGTGGGTTGCCATTTCCTCCTTCAGGAGATCTTCCTGACCTAAGGATCAAACCTGCATTTTCCGTGTCTCCTGCATTGCAGATGGACTCTTTATTTGCTGAGTCATCAGGGAAGCCCTAAGTGCTCCCCAAATAGACCTACTTCTTCCAAGATCAGATTTATCCATGAAGTTGGGGGTACAATTGCCATTATGGATGGAGGTGAGAGGTGAGTGAACAGACACTCCCAGAACCAAGCAAGACAATACAATCAGCATAAAAATCACCAGAAATGAGGAAGATGGGTGAGTGAGCCCATGATCCAAAGGGGGAGCAAATGAGTGCAAATGAAGTCACAGCTGGATGCAGGAAAAGTGGAACTGTCCTGGAACGAGATTCTTGGTGGTCCCTGAATCCACAGCTCATAAAATATGAAACCAGAACTCAATACGGACACTTCCACCTTACTGGTCATTGAGTCATCTTTCTGAAATTTAGTTTAATTCTAACTCCAACCCACTTCTGACTCTCTTTGCCAGCCCTGCAAGGGGAGGGTGTCCATCAAAACACCGCCTGTCCCATGGTATACGGCCACTCTTTGACCATACTAGGATTGTTAGGTAGAAATTAGCCTTTTCCTTTTTAAGGAACATCAAAAGTGATAATTTAAAAAACCAACATATGTAGTTAAATTTCATAGCTCCAGATCTCTATGGTCCAAGGACTAGAGTATTACGTAAATGGAAGGAACATTAGAGGTCATTTAACCACATTTCTCACTCCAAAACGCTCTACTGCATACTTCATGGCATTCAGATTCATGACCCTTGAAATTTAAAAACATCCATCTAGCCCTTGAGCTCTAAAAGCAGTCAAGTGCAACAACTCAGGTGCAAAGTGTGAAATTGTTAACTGCCAAGCAAATTGGGGCAGTAATGATAGACTAGATGAGTCCATGGCAAATGATTATCTACATACTCCAATCCAGTGGTCAACTGGCAACTCTAGATTTCAAGTTCTACAAATCTAACTGAAAGCCTCAGCTACATGATTAAACAATTCTTAGACTACGAAGTGATTATTTCCAAATATATTTCCACAGGTGCAATGCAGATACAGTCAGTCTAATCAAAACAACCACCATAAAAGTGATTTATCTATATTACTGCCTTTCCGCTAATAGTAGGAAACCCACCTGCCAATGCAGAAGGCATAAGAGACACAGGTTTGACCCCTGGGTCGGGAAGAATCCCTGCAGAAGGGCATGGCAACCCACTCCAGTATTCTTGCCTGGAGAATCCCATGGACAGAGGAGCCTGGGAGGCTGCAGTTCATAGGGTTGCAAAGAGTCGGACACAACCGAAGCAACTGAGCACACATCCCAATTAACATCTGTTTTATTGCTCCAGGTGGAAGAAATAGATAAAAATAATAAGATCTCGTCTAGCTTCTGTTTTGAAAATGTTTTCAGGGAAAACAAATGTTTGCAAACAAAATAAATGTGCCTGCTTGGGTCTTATGCCTCCTTCAACAAGTAGGTTCTTTATCAAGGAAAAAATCTTTGTGGGAGGAAGTCTTTAGTAAACCAGCAAAGAGATATGCTAGTCTTGGGAGCATGTTTTCCCAGGAGATGCTGTGGAAGTTGGAAAGACTTCCAGGTGCTTGCAGAGTGCATCCTAGCTGTGTCTCCATCACGGCAGGCCTCCTTTCTCCCACCAGCTCTAAGCCCACATCCCCACCCCAACTAATCCGTACTATCCTCCAAGGACTGTACTGTGTTTAATTTGACATTTACAATCCTTATTGTTCTCCCCCTCTAGCCACTCAGATTTATTGGTCCAGCTACATGGTACATTTTGCACTTTCCCAAATAGACCCCAGATTTTCTTCATAGACCCTTGTGGGCTGCTTCTTCTGCCTAAAGTAATCCTCCTACATTCTCCACTGCCTTCCATCTGCTTTATTGGCTAATTCATTCTTACTCTTCAAAACTCAGCCACACTCAGCCACAGACCAGGCCATGGCATTTTCACTACTGTGGCCCAGGTTCAACCCCTGGCTGGGAAGCTACGATCCAGCAAGTCAAGAGGCATGGACAAAAGAATAAAAAATTAGTAAATAAATACAGGGTGTAAATATAGAGTGAAAAATCAGTTTAAAAGGACTACAACTGGTCACTTTGTGCTCATCCTGTCTTTTCAGTGCCATGCATGCCTTGCTTTAAGAAAAATGAAATGTTTGTCAATGGTATACGTCCTTTCTCCCTTTCCTTAAAAAAAAAATTTCATCAGAAATGATATGGTGTTTCTGGATTTGCCTCAAAATAATGTGGGTTTGGGAAGGGAGAGGGTGGACTATCTATGAAAGAAGTCTGCTCATGAGTGGACTATTGTTGAATCTGGGTAATGAATACCCTGGGGTTTATGACACTTTTTTGCTTTTGTTTATTCATAATAAAAAATACAAAATAAATCCTCATGGAGAATATGAGTTCTGCTCTGATAAAGTAGCTTACCAAGCTGAATGATGCACTGACTGCATATGTATACGTGTCTTCAGCAAAAGTTAATGTGCCGGATACTTGGCAAAGCATCACATGATCAGGGCAACTGTCCCTGTGTTTCCTGCTTCCTCCTCAGTCTGAATTCTGGTTGTCCTCAACCCTGGCTCAGTTCATGGATGGTTTATTCTGGAGGAAATGATCTTCTCTGAGGGAATTCCACAAAGGGCCTCTTACATACCAGTTATCCACCGAAGATGGGGACATTTACCCTTAAATCATTACCTTATATCATTACTGATATAAGGGGACATTACTCCCTTATATCAGTCCATTCATCTACTATCCCATGACAGGAAATTTAATGCACAGAGAGATTAAGTAACTTGTTCAATATCACACAGCGAGTTAGGGGTAAATTGAAGATCTGAACCTTATGGTGTCAGACCTCAAAGTCAGTTCATTTACTCATTCAGGAGTGCCTGAGTAAACCCTATGCTGCCTTGCTGTCCACACACACTTCATTTGTGCTCCTACCTTCCTGTTCTCAGATACTGGCTTTAGGGACAACGTTCTCACTCCCTTTCTCCCATTTTGGAGGTTAACTTTTTCTCTCTCTTGTATACCTGAAGCCTGGATTACCTTAGGCTAAATCTGATCCTCTAACTCCTCAGATATACTATTTTTGGCTCCAGGGTCTTTCAAGTTGCCCATTATGAGATGCGGTGAGCAAGGGAGGCAGATGTTAATGGTGGATGTCTTGAGATGACTGATGCCCTCTCCTCTTTCTGGAGGTAGCTCATCAAAGAGGCAGTGAAGGCTCCTGACAGTAACACATGACAGGGCGGATTCATGCTTGCAAACGCTGAGCACTTGGTATCAGTTTTCTTACTTAACCCTTAGAACTGCCCAGTGGGATAGGCACTATTACTTCCTTTTTACAGATGAGGAACTGAGACTGATAGAAATCGAGGACTTGCCTCAGGGTACACTGCTAGGGCGGCAGGCCAGGGATGGGCACCAGGCCTTCTGGGTACCGTTGTACAAATAGGGGCACCACTTTCCTCTTTTATTTTTGGCTGTGCTGGGTTTTCGCTGGTGCCCGGGCTTTCTCTAGTTGTGAGCAGAGCCCACTCCCGGGCTGTGGTGTGAGGGCTTCTCACTGCAGGGACTTCTCTTGTTCTGGAGCGTGGGCTCTAGGGCATGAGGGCTTCTGTGGTTGTGGCGCACAGGCTATGTGCCTTGCAGCGTGTGGGATCTTCCTGGACCAGGGATCAAAACAGTGTCGGCAGGAGGCGTCTCAACCACTGGACCACCAGGGAGTCTAGGGGCACCCCTTTCTAATGGGTGCAAAGATGTCATACAGGCAATTGGATGCCCCATGTGAACCTGCCCAAAAGGCTTGGGAGTCAGACCATTGACTCTTCATCTCGCTTCCCAGGAGTCAACGTGGGCTTTTCCCAGAGCACAGAGTCTACATTCCTGGGTGTGTGCTGGATTGTTTCAATGACATTTTAAGAAGAGAGGGATCCACGTGAATTGGTAAAGAAGCAGGATTCATGGGAGAAGTCAGTCCAAGCCACTCTGGGATGGATATGCCGATTCTTTTTTAGGCAGGGAGAAAAGAAGACAGGATGTCCTGAGTAAGAGAAGATGGGGAAAGGCAGTCAGGAATGAGCAAGCAGAGTAGGTGTGCGGGGAGGGGTGGGATCTGAGGATGCCAAGGAGGCAGGGGGTGGACTGGGGGGCACCTGCCAGGGGACAGAGCAGTTGAGACTTGAAACAGGAGGCAGCCAGGAGCCAGGAGAGTGATCTGATCCAGGGAGGGGTGAGATGAAAGCATTTTTCAGGAGGATTAGGCTGGCTGAGGCACAGTATGTTTTGGTCTTAGGCAAGTTCAGGCCAAAGGTTGATGAGAAGTCCCGAAGGAGGGGTTCTAGTCCCACGTCTGGCCCAGCGTTGGGCCCCCAGGGTCAGTGACAGCAGCCTCCTTAGGAAGGATGATTTTCCCCGGGGACCCTGACTGGGTGTGTCTGGGACTCATCCTATGGCCAGCTTTGCCTCCACCCCGTCCCCTCACCCACCACTTCCAGGCCCCAGGAACCAAAGGGTCCAGCAGGCTGGAGTGTTCAGAGGCCATTCCCAGAACTTGCCTGGTCTGGCTCTCCGGCCCTGCAGAGAAGAGACAGGCATTGTTCAACTTGGCCTCTGCCATCATGTGCCCAGGGTTGACCTCAGCTTCCTTGGGGCTCATCTCACATCCCTTCTCTCTGTGCAGCCCTTACTCCCACCTGTTCATTCACTGCGCTCCTCGAAACCGTCTCTAACTTTCTCTGGCTCCTTCACATGGAGTCACAGAGGAGAAAGTCCACTGCCAGCTTCCAGGGACAAGGTTTGGAAAGATGCTGTGTGCTGCCTAGCCTGGGAGGGTGACTTAACGAGAGCGTGAGCCGCATGCCTCCTCCTCTCAGTCACTGGTGGTGTCTTATAGATGACAAAAAAGGTCCCTGGTGGGCATCTCTACCCCACGCCATGCAGGTCAGGAACAGAGTCTGAGCTGACTTTCTCACTCAGACAGAGTCTGGTCTTGGCTCAGTATCATAGTGCCTGCCTGCTAAGTCATTCAGTCGCGTCCAAGTCTTTGCGACCCCATGGTCTATAACATGCCAGGCCCCTCTGTCCATGAGATTCTCTAGGCAAGAATACTGGAGTGGGTTGCCATTTCATTCTCCAGGGGATCTTCCTGACCCAGGGATCGAACCAGTGTCTTTTTCGTCTCCTGCATTGACAGGTGGGTTCTTTACCACTAGCGCCACCTGGGAAGCATCATCTCTAGGTCCTAATTCTCCACTGGGCAATGGTTGTGGAGCGGGCAAGTCTTGCTAAATGCTTTCCAGCTCCATCCTTCTGGATCCCTGTGGACCTTTCCAACCTCAGCCCTGGCCAAGGCAGAGTCCTGGCTCCAACCAGGGCTGTGGCTGCCCGGGGAGGGCACATGAATGCCACCTCTGTGTAGGAACCACCTCTGCAAAGAGGAGTCA
Organism: Oreotragus oreotragus; assembly: GCA_006410675.1. Classification (NCBI taxonomy): domain Eukaryota; kingdom Metazoa; phylum Chordata; class Mammalia; order Artiodactyla; family Bovidae; genus Oreotragus; species Oreotragus oreotragus. Next base: position 126,273 of record SJYX01003162.1, read on the forward strand.
CACCTGTGCGCACACACACAGACACACACACATCTCTGCTTCTTGTGATTCTGACTCATTTCTCTCCAAGAGGATGTATTTGAACCACACTTCTCCCAAGAAGCTTCCATGAAGGTACCATCCGTGCCCTTATCACTGGAATCCTCTTGCATCATGTAATGGCCCTAGGGTGAGACAAAGCCAAGGGGAATTTTATATGTTTAATGGGCTTATGTGGTCCCTAAGTCAGACAGTCTACCAGACCCTTGGATCTACCCCTTTTCCTTGAATAGCTAGATCCTCTTCTCCGCTATTCTTGACCTGCAACAGGAGATGGGTATCCCAGGTCCTCAAGACTCTGGCATGACCCACGATGCTGTCCCAGACCAGGGCAGGCCAGGGTTTTAGCTTGAAAGGAAGATATCAGTCTGGCTAAGAGAGACAGGTGATGGGCCTGCAGAGAGGTTTATGTGATAACTACCTAGAGAGGGGCCAGGCTGTCAGTGGTACAAGGGTCTTCCTTTGTAGGAGCTGATAGGCTCAGGGGAGCTTTGTAGAGGCGATTCTGGATGCATAGATGTGATGACTGGAGGCTTTGATATGTGGAATGGACTCAGGGAGATTTCCCAGGAGAACATGAGCCAAGACGCATGTGAGAAAGATGGGGTCTCAGATAAGCCTGGGCTTGCCTGTCTGAGGCAGAGTTCATGCACAGTGGGAGACGATGTTGGAGAGAGAAGGAGGCATCAGTCAAGGATGCTGGGGATGAGCTCAACAGCTGGCACCTGGAATGGTGGGTCCAGGTTGTGGGTGTAGCTGCTGCAGAAGATGAGCTGCTTGTCGTGACTTAGTTATGAGTTAGCACTGCCCAGGAATCCTAAGACAGCCATGAGGAAATGAACACTGACAAGAGCTCCGTTTGTTTTTAAAGCCAATACCTTTCCTGAGAGCTGAGGTTCTTTTGTTCATTCTACTCCCTACAACTGCTTCAAGCGATGCCTCATAGACTCTGAGGATGGTTTTCCTGTGGGCAGAAAAAATTGCTAGCCATGACGTCTGTTTGTGTGTGTGAGAGAGAGACAGTAACACATACAGAGAGATAGAGAGGGAGAAAGAAGGAGATTGATAGAGGATGGATGGAGAGATGACACCACGAAGAGGCAAGGGAGAAGAAGACTGTCTAGTGTCTTACTGTTGGCCCTCAGTAAAGGTTCATGCTTAATAAATGCTGTTGTATTAAACAGGAGGGCAAGGCAGAATTAAAGAGCTGGATTGGAGCCACCAAGCATTGCCTTATTTATTTGATGGACTATTGGACCAAATAAATCAGCACCATCTAGTCATCTCGATGCAACAGAAATGCTGCACCATGAGGGAGATTGGATGTCAATTCCGTGGGGATGTTTTTGCTCTTTCTTAGGCTCTGTAGTTCTTTCTAGCACTGTATTTATTAACTTTGCTCCATGCTGAGGCTATTAATAGTACCTGTAACCCTGGGTCAGTCACCTTATACATGCACAGCCCCTTGAGATGGCAATCAGTTCTGCATCAAACTGTCACTATTCCTGAAGTGATATGAAGATTTCCTAAGTGTGGGCCAGCACTGCCATGGTCAATGATAAACAGCAGGTGAGCCCTGCCATCTTTCCCAAGGAACTGAGATCTCGCTTCTGCTAAACAAGCAGTCAGTTAATCAAATCAGTACTAATTGGATGTCTATTACACCTTCAGTATTTGGAGGCAGCCTCTCTTCCTTTGAGACTCCAGGAATTTTAACTCTGACTTGAACTTTTCCCTACCTTTACTCCAGAATCATATGGCTTCTCTTAACTATTTTTGTTTCTGTCTCTGGAAACTGAAAAAAAAAATAGCTCTGACCTAAGCACTCTGGGGGCAACTGGAGAAATTGGGTAACTAAGAATTAGTACAAGAAATTCTTCCACTTATTGAGTCTTCCAGGAATTTTGGACAATGTGGATATTTTCCTTCTCATTTTTTTTTTTTTCCAGTCACTCTACAGGACTTGCAGGATCTTAAACAGTAATAGAACTTAAGTAGTTCCCAGAGTAAGGATCTAAGCAGGGTTCATGGTAATGAAAGCACCAAGTCCTAACGATTGGACTACCAGGGAATTCTCCTTCCTTCTCATTTTAAAGGTATGAATCATTTCACACCAAGAGAAAAGAACAGAGTAATACTGCAGTCTCCTGGATTCTTACCACCTAGTTATGTCAGACACTAGCATTTAACCATCACTACTTCTGAATTTCATTTTCTAAATAAATGGAGCTTTGGAAATCCAAAAACAAGGGGATATATGTATGGCTGATTCACTTTGCTGTAAAGCAGAAACTAATATTGCATTAAAGTAACTAAACTCCAATAAAAAGAAGAAAAAAAGGAATAGAGCTTTGGACTTTAATCCCAATTCTATTAAGTGACCTAGAGATAAGTTGGCTATTTCTGTGCTTTGTCTTTAAAATGAGGTGAAAGGTGTAGCTTTGAGAGGGACAAAAGTTCCAAATTTTATTTTAGAAGAATTATGGAATATGCCTAATAGAAATTTTAAAATATTTTAAAACTATTAGTTTATCAATTGTATGAATTTAACAGAATTTAAGTAGCTCTTAACTTCCCCAAACTAAGTTTTTTTTGGAAAGTTTTTGAAAGTCTTTCTGTCTACAACATAATAAATCCATTTATCACTCTACAGTCCTTATCCTCTTCAAATTAGCCAAATCCAAATACTCATGAGGTAAGTAGAATTTAAGAATATGACTTATTCTTTTGGTTTCAGTGCTTAGAAATTCAAAAGTTCAATGTCACTTTTCTATTTTGGCTTGGTTTAACATTTCTTATGTTGTTCTTTGGAAGGAGAGATGTAGGTGAATAATAACTTCATTAATGAGCTGCTATTTGAGTCTTCTGAGCTTAAGAGTTGAATGGGCTGTTTTCCTTGAATTGAAAAGTTGGCTTGTATTCATTCATACAGAGAACCAATTTGATAAAACTTTATAGAATTTAGAATATGTAAAGCATGTGAATAATAGTGGAAAGATTTTGAGAGATTAAGGACGGGTCAAGCAAATCCTAGGGTTATAGGTACCATTAAAAATCATTGTCTTCAAGGACAAAGATCATACCAAACATAGCATGTGCTTATATTAATGCAAGATAGAAAGCAGTCAGTAGAGTTCAATTTGGATGATGACACTGCCCAACACACTTGGAAACTATGAGAGGCTTAAAGATGACTAGCTAGTTAGTCATCAAAATGTATAGTCAAGTTGTATAGGCAAGCATGTATGACTAAATAGATTACGAGGTAATAAAAAGCCAGTGCTGTAACAGACATACAAGGGAAATTCCATGTGATAAGGTGGGGCAGTTGGCTAATTCAGCAAAGATTTATGAAGCAAGTACTGAGCAATCTGTCCTAACTGCCAGGAGTGCAGAGCAGCTCAAGATAAGTTGGTGTTTGATCTTAAAAAAAAAAAAACAAAGGCTAAGCTTTCAATAGGAAGAGAAGTGGGATGACAGTAGAGGTAAAATAGGGAAAGATCAGGAGAGGAGAAAACTGGTATAAATGAGGATACAACATAACGATGTAGTGGGTTTTGAATTTCCTCAGATTTGTCTGTAATTGCAATGCCTCACCTTTAATTTATTCCTCTCTGGTAGCTCAGATGGTAAAGAATCTTCCGGCAATGCAGGACAAATCCCTGGGTCAGGAAGATCCCCTGGAGAAGAGAATGGCAACCCACTCCAGTGTTCTCGCCTGGAGAATTCCACGGACATATGGGTTTGCAAAGAGTCAGACACAATTGAGCGACTATCACTTTCTATACTGGAGTGGGTTGCCATTTCATTCTCCAGGGGATCTTCCTGACCCAGGGATCGAACCAGTGTCTTTTTCGTCTCCTGCATTGACAGGTGGGTTCTTTACCACTAGCGCCACCTGGGAAGCATCATCTCTAGGTCCTAATTCTCCACTGGGCAATGGTTGTGGAGCGGGCAAGTCTTGCTAAATGCTTTCCAGCTCCATCCTTCTGGATCCCTGTGGACCTTTCCAACCTCAGCCCTGGCCAAGGCAGAGTCCTGGCTCCAACCAGGGCTGTGGCTGCCCGGGGAGGGCACATGAATGCCACCTCTGTGTAGGAACCACCTCTGCAAAGAGGAGTCACACCTGTGCGCACACACACAGACACACACACATCTCTGCTTCTTGTGATTCTGACTCATTTCTCTCCAAGAGGATGTATTTGAACCACACTTCTCCCAAGAAGCTTCCATGAAGGTACCATCCGTGCCCTTATCACTGGAATCCTCTTGCATCATGTAATGGCCCTAGGGTGAGACAAAGCCAAGGGGAATTTTATATGTTTAATGGGCTTATGTGGTCCCTAAGTCAGACAGTCTACCAGACCCTTGGATCTACCCCTTTTCCTTGAATAGCTAGATCCTCTTCTCCGCTATTCTTGACCTGCAACAGGAGATGGGTATCCCAGGTCCTCAAGACTCTGGCATGACCCACGATGCTGTCCCAGACCAGGGCAGGCCAGGGTTTTAGCTTGAAAGGAAGATATCAGTCTGGCTAAGAGAGACAGGTGATGGGCCTGCAGAGAGGTTTATGTGATAACTACCTAGAGAGGGGCCAGGCTGTCAGTGGTACAAGGGTCTTCCTTTGTAGGAGCTGATAGGCTCAGGGGAGCTTTGTAGAGGCGATTCTGGATGCATAGATGTGATGACTGGAGGCTTTGATATGTGGAATGGACTCAGGGAGATTTCCCAGGAGAACATGAGCCAAGACGCATGTGAGAAAGATGGGGTCTCAGATAAGCCTGGGCTTGCCTGTCTGAGGCAGAGTTCATGCACAGTGGGAGACGATGTTGGAGAGAGAAGGAGGCATCAGTCAAGGATGCTGGGGATGAGCTCAACAGCTGGCACCTGGAATGGTGGGTCCAGGTTGTGGGTGTAGCTGCTGCAGAAGATGAGCTGCTTGTCGTGACTTAGTTATGAGTTAGCACTGCCCAGGAATCCTAAGACAGCCATGAGGAAATGAACACTGACAAGAGCTCCGTTTGTTTTTAAAGCCAATACCTTTCCTGAGAGCTGAGGTTCTTTTGTTCATTCTACTCCCTACAACTGCTTCAAGCGATGCCTCATAGACTCTGAGGATGGTTTTCCTGTGGGCAGAAAAAATTGCTAGCCATGACGTCTGTTTGTGTGTGTGAGAGAGAGACAGTAACACATACAGAGAGATAGAGAGGGAGAAAGAAGGAGATTGATAGAGGATGGATGGAGAGATGACACCACGAAGAGGCAAGGGAGAAGAAGACTGTCTAGTGTCTTACTGTTGGCCCTCAGTAAAGGTTCATGCTTAATAAATGCTGTTGTATTAAACAGGAGGGCAAGGCAGAATTAAAGAGCTGGATTGGAGCCACCAAGCATTGCCTTATTTATTTGATGGACTATTGGACCAAATAAATCAGCACCATCTAGTCATCTCGATGCAACAGAAATGCTGCACCATGAGGGAGATTGGATGTCAATTCCGTGGGGATGTTTTTGCTCTTTCTTAGGCTCTGTAGTTCTTTCTAGCACTGTATTTATTAACTTTGCTCCATGCTGAGGCTATTAATAGTACCTGTAACCCTGGGTCAGTCACCTTATACATGCACAGCCCCTTGAGATGGCAATCAGTTCTGCATCAAACTGTCACTATTCCTGAAGTGATATGAAGATTTCCTAAGTGTGGGCCAGCACTGCCATGGTCAATGATAAACAGCAGGTGAGCCCTGCCATCTTTCCCAAGGAACTGAGATCTCGCTTCTGCTAAACAAGCAGTCAGTTAATCAAATCAGTACTAATTGGATGTCTATTACACCTTCAGTATTTGGAGGCAGCCTCTCTTCCTTTGAGACTCCAGGAATTTTAACTCTGACTTGAACTTTTCCCTACCTTTACTCCAGAATCATATGGCTTCTCTTAACTATTTTTGTTTCTGTCTCTGGAAACTGAAAAAAAAAATAGCTCTGACCTAAGCACTCTGGGGGCAACTGGAGAAATTGGGTAACTAAGAATTAGTACAAGAAATTCTTCCACTTATTGAGTCTTCCAGGAATTTTGGACAATGTGGATATTTTCCTTCTCATTTTTTTTTTTTTCCAGTCACTCTACAGGACTTGCAGGATCTTAAACAGTAATAGAACTTAAGTAGTTCCCAGAGTAAGGATCTAAGCAGGGTTCATGGTAATGAAAGCACCAAGTCCTAACGATTGGACTACCAGGGAATTCTCCTTCCTTCTCATTTTAAAGGTATGAATCATTTCACACCAAGAGAAAAGAACAGAGTAATACTGCAGTCTCCTGGATTCTTACCACCTAGTTATGTCAGACACTAGCATTTAACCATCACTACTTCTGAATTTCATTTTCTAAATAAATGGAGCTTTGGAAATCCAAAAACAAGGGGATATATGTATGGCTGATTCACTTTGCTGTAAAGCAGAAACTAATATTGCATTAAAGTAACTAAACTCCAATAAAAAGAAGAAAAAAAGGAATAGAGCTTTGGACTTTAATCCCAATTCTATTAAGTGACCTAGAGATAAGTTGGCTATTTCTGTGCTTTGTCTTTAAAATGAGGTGAAAGGTGTAGCTTTGAGAGGGACAAAAGTTCCAAATTTTATTTTAGAAGAATTATGGAATATGCCTAATAGAAATTTTAAAATATTTTAAAACTATTAGTTTATCAATTGTATGAATTTAACAGAATTTAAGTAGCTCTTAACTTCCCCAAACTAAGTTTTTTTTGGAAAGTTTTTGAAAGTCTTTCTGTCTACAACATAATAAATCCATTTATCACTCTACAGTCCTTATCCTCTTCAAATTAGCCAAATCCAAATACTCATGAGGTAAGTAGAATTTAAGAATATGACTTATTCTTTTGGTTTCAGTGCTTAGAAATTCAAAAGTTCAATGTCACTTTTCTATTTTGGCTTGGTTTAACATTTCTTATGTTGTTCTTTGGAAGGAGAGATGTAGGTGAATAATAACTTCATTAATGAGCTGCTATTTGAGTCTTCTGAGCTTAAGAGTTGAATGGGCTGTTTTCCTTGAATTGAAAAGTTGGCTTGTATTCATTCATACAGAGAACCAATTTGATAAAACTTTATAGAATTTAGAATATGTAAAGCATGTGAATAATAGTGGAAAGATTTTGAGAGATTAAGGACGGGTCAAGCAAATCCTAGGGTTATAGGTACCATTAAAAATCATTGTCTTCAAGGACAAAGATCATACCAAACATAGCATGTGCTTATATTAATGCAAGATAGAAAGCAGTCAGTAGAGTTCAATTTGGATGATGACACTGCCCAACACACTTGGAAACTATGAGAGGCTTAAAGATGACTAGCTAGTTAGTCATCAAAATGTATAGTCAAGTTGTATAGGCAAGCATGTATGACTAAATAGATTACGAGGTAATAAAAAGCCAGTGCTGTAACAGACATACAAGGGAAATTCCATGTGATAAGGTGGGGCAGTTGGCTAATTCAGCAAAGATTTATGAAGCAAGTACTGAGCAATCTGTCCTAACTGCCAGGAGTGCAGAGCAGCTCAAGATAAGTTGGTGTTTGATCTTAAAAAAAAAAAAACAAAGGCTAAGCTTTCAATAGGAAGAGAAGTGGGATGACAGTAGAGGTAAAATAGGGAAAGATCAGGAGAGGAGAAAACTGGTATAAATGAGGATACAACATAACGATGTAGTGGGTTTTGAATTTCCTCAGATTTGTCTGTAATTGCAATGCCTCACCTTTAATTTATTCCTCTCTGGTAGCTCAGATGGTAAAGAATCTTCCGGCAATGCAGGACAAATCCCTGGGTCAGGAAGATCCCCTGGAGAAGAGAATGGCAACCCACTCCAGTGTTCTCGCCTGGAGAATTCCACGGACATATGGGTTTGCAAAGAGTCAGACACAATTGAGCGACTATCACTTTCACTTTCTCCACTGTCATCTAGCTTTTGTCGACATCGCTTGCTCTGAGGGCTTCTGGCCAGGTCATCAGTGATTTCTCCATTCCAAATCCAACAGACACTTTTAGCCTCAAGCAGAATAAATCCAAGGAGGAACACACTGAGACACAGAATAATCAAACTGAAAAAAATTAAAGGTTAAATATTAAAAGCAACAAGGGAAAAACAACAAACAACGTATAAGAGAACTCCGATAAGGTTATCAGCTGATTTCTCAACAGAAACTCTACAAGCCAGAAGGGAATGGTATGATATATTTAAAGTGATAAAAGGGAAGAAACTACAGTCAAAAATACTCTACCAAGCAAGATTCTTATTCAAATGGGATTGAAAAATCAAATGCTTTACAGACAAGCAAAAGTTAAAACACAGTACTACCAAACAAGCTTTACGACAAATGCTAAAGGAAGTTCTCTAGACATGAAACACAAGAGAAGGAAAAGACCTACAGAAAATAAATCCCAAACAATTAAGAAAATGGTAATAGGATCATCAGTCAGTTCAGTCGCTCAGCTGTGTCCGACTCTTTGCAACCCCATGAATCACAGCACGCCAGGCCTCCCTG